>JAYKKI010000018.1:12945000-13545000 GCA_039881145.1 Druceiella hillmani | reverse complement strand
GTAGAGACTCTTAAGGGAAAAAAGACAATCGCCTCTTAATTTTTCCACAGAACGAAGAAGATTAATCCTTAAACTCTAAATCTGAATATTAAAGGTTGATAAAGTTTCCAATCTTCAAAAAGTTCATGTTTTGAAGATTGGAAACTTTATCAAATTTTCCTGACGTTTGGATAAAATATTTTAATATTATCAGCAGTGACGATGATATTATTTCATTACGGTGATAATTACAAAATCGAGAAAAGATTCTTGTCGTTGAGTTTAATGAATATTTTATAATTAATCTTAATATGAAATTACGAATCTTCGCGTTGTCGGCACTTTTCATCAGTGTGATAAATATCGCCCCTTTAGTGAACACTAACTCTGTCATATACAATTTATTCGTGATAATTTTCTTATTCTAATATTTTGTGTATTTTGCTTTATATTTTTTCAAGAAAACTTTCTTTACTGAATGACAAGTTATTTTAAAATTACGAAAAACAACATAGATTATGAACTCTGATGTAATTATCGAAAAAAGTTTGTATTAGTAATGAAAAATAAAATAGCGTTGAATATTATTGTAGCCATTACTGTGTAATTACAATTAACTAGTATATGAGTAAATTATATTTTCTTAATATACGGAAGTGGACTAGACAACTATTTCGTTGTTACGTAGGGAAAAAAACTATTTCGTTGTCACATAGGGAAAAAACTGCTTTTCTCTTAGAAGTCAGCTCATTGATTCCTATCCATGAACGGTAAACAGAACTAATCATTGTATGTTTAAGAAAATTGCGATTTATTGCCCGTATTAATGCCAACACCAATCCCAGCTACTTTGGCATTGCTAATCCAACCATAAATAAATTCATTCATAAGAAATGTGGAAATAAACGCGAAAGATAATCAAATCTATAAACAGATAATATAAAACACGCAAAAAAATTGAGCGTCGATAGAACGCTATGCACGTATTTAAACAAAACTTACATAATAGATAACTTGATCTTTTGATCATGCAAAGTTTTCTTTAGAAAATAATGATTCGACAGATGAAAGTTATTTATCGTAACTCGTAGAATCGCTTGAATTGAAATTTTACGCAACTGAAAAAAACTATTATCTTGAGTTAGTTCTCTTGTTTTAAATTTTTTTGAGCGTGGTTGTTATTTTATTTTTGCTTTTATTTTTGTTATAGGATATAAATTTCTTGGAGAGTTTTCTTCCAATAAAAACAAATCTAAATGAAATGCATTGAATTGGGTATTTAACAGATGTTGATATCTTTTGCAAAAATGTTTTACAACTGTAGAGTACGTTTAAAAAAACCTGGGGAAGAAAAAAAAATGCATCTAACAAACAACTAATGGAAACTTCTCAATAGGAAGTGTCAATTTTTTTTAATTAAATGGGAAAAGTTATTATGAATTTAGTTTCCACACAAAAAAATAAGAAAATTATAATACGCAATATACAACTTAAACGCAATGTTGGACGAGACGTTAAAGATATTTAATCGTTTGAGTGCCGACGAGCGCGTTGGCACTCGCGAAATCAGTTACTGTTTAGCGCGCGGTAGGGGTGGTCGCTCGCACGCATCGCTAAAATTTTATTTTTCTACATGTTACATGAAGTTCAAATTATAATATTATTAGTAATTTCAATATAAAAAGGATCCAGCAAAAGAAAATGTTTAAACCATAATGTCGGAATACGAAAATAATTCGAGTGAAAATGATTTTGCTCACAATTTGGCGTAATGCTAATTTTGAGTGATAGTGATAAGAGTGACGATAACAATTAATTTCCTGATACGAAGGATGTACCGGACTGCGAAAATGACGAAGTTACCTTGATATCAGTTTTTGTTACAATTTTTGTTCACAATATATATTTCTATAATTTTCTTTGTATTTTATTATCCTTGTACAAGTTTTTATTATGAAAACACCGAAAAAATTATTAAAATTTTATAATATTTTGAAGAGATACAGTTTTTTTTCGAAACAAGGGTAAACGACATCAAAACAAAAGATTTCTTTGGCATTTTTAAGTATATATGAATAAGAAACAATGGCATTAAAACGGTTAATAACGTCCCTCATAATGAATGCTAAATACAGGCAAGTGACGTCATAATCCATTTGTGTTTTGTTTGATGCGTTTTATCGGGAATCGTAGTTCGTCAGTTTTTAAGTCGTTGTAATTTTGTAATAAAAAGTCGTAGGTACGATATAATTATTTTAACGGTTTTAATGTTATTACTTATTCTATTTTAATAATAAAAAAATATAGTCAAATACCCTATTATAAAAATTAATAATTGTCATGCTGACTTCACTTTTTATTAGTTATTAAATAATATTCATCCAACTGCAAGTATAAATTAATTTATCATTATTTTCCTGGTTTGATAGTATTTTTAAACAATAATTGTTATTTTAATATCATGGATCATCTCCAATACTAGGAAAACACTTCAGGGAAACTTAGTGGCAGGAGACTATTATTTACTAATGCCTTTCTCGTGTGGGTAATCTAGTGACTTTAAAAAGTTACTATCAGTAACCTGCGGTAATTAAACGATATTTATCTCTTAGATATGGTTTCCTAAATGTTTCTAGAGTTCTTACATTTTGATTGCGTTTTTTTAACCTGCTTTTTTCCACATTTGTCTAAAAGGGTATTATATTTATTTTGAAAATACCGTATAATGTGTAAATTATATAGCATGTAAAAATAAATATTAGTATAAGAATTAATCAAAGTAGCACGAATAATTAAGTGAATATTATTTTGAGGGCAACTTTTCAGCATTAATGATTTTTGTAAGACTTGAACCCATACGCACAAATTTTGACCTCCGAATTTCATAGTGCTATTCTTGGAAACCAATGTTTGCTTCATGCCATCTGGTGTAGCGATATTTTCTTGAATCCTAGACTTTTTACATATGGCTGTAGTTGTATTAAATAACCACATAATTATAAACTAATAAAATGCATGGACACATTTCAATAGAATGTAATGTCTCCGTCAAACGATACTGATAGGTAAATGGTTTCGTTGCCGAAGTGTTAACTGTGGCACGATTATATTTAAATATGATAAAATATACTTATTGAATTTATTAAAGTAAATAATTGATAGTATTTGAAAAGCTTATATTTATAAATGTAAACATTTTGTAAAGTCAAATTTGAATATCATATATGATGGCTGAAATAAAGGTCAAACTGGTAGAAGTCTGTTATTTCATAAATTAGATCGTATTGAATGACTCTGCCACATTATGTCAAGAGTGATGAAACGACAAACTGAATTGTAACCAAGAGAATGGTATACAAGCCACTTCGGCTTAAAAAGGCTTAAAGAAGTGGTCGTTACGTAATAACAAACTATTTCCACCGTGAGCCGCAACGAACGTCACGTGTATACTGTCAAACGATATTCTCGATACGCGCAGATTAATGCCCACATACGATTTAAGTATAATAAAACATTGAAAAGAATATTGAAATCTCACCAAAAACTTAAATGAAAAAAAGGGACCAAATTCAGCAAAAAGATAAAGAAGGTATGTTGTATTTTCCGATCAGTGAATTGATATATAAATTTAATTAAAATTTCTTAAAACTTACAGAAAAAAATTCTGTTTAAAAAAACACACAGGCTTAATTTTTACTTGCAAAATTTTCACATATTTGTCGCCTATATAAATGTTTATGTATATAAAAATGACACGTGTGTGTAGATTATTATAAATATATACACACACACATTTATATATATGTATATATATATATATATATATATAAATATATATATATATATTTTTGATTTATCAAAATATCAGTTAAAACCACGGGTTTTGAAAGTGGAATTTTTTCAAGAAGTTTCCTCAAATAACATGCGTTTGGTTGGCCCTAAGGAGAAATTAAAAAAAAAACAAATAAAATCTTGAAGGGGTAAAGTGGAGATTAGAGGTTGTCTAATTGACGAGCAAATTCCCATTGTATATCACTTCATGATGCATGTAGGAAATGGTAAGAAAGAATATTATAATCAGAAAAACCTTTCCAATGGAATGATAAGCTTACCACAAATTAAAATTCTGTCTTATCGAACTATGTCAAATAGATTATTGCAGAAACCATAATATACATTCCAAGATACAAACATACTATGTGTGAAAATATTGTGGTTTCAAAAGGGGAGCTGATAAATATCATTGTATAAGCAGGTATTAAGGAAGAACAGGTTCTAGGCATGTTATGAAAATCATACCTAAATGATACGTTTTGATACCATCGCCGAATGTTCTGTGAAATTCAAGCCTAGCATTACTCGAGCATTAAGAATACTTTTATGGTATATCCTACATTACAATCTGCTTGCCAATGACAATGAAAAAAATGTTCTATGATCTTGCTATGTTAACCACGCCATAGACGCGTGTTGCGTGTAGACACATTTACAACGTTAATAAGAAATTTGAAAGAGTTAAAATTGTGTAATCACACTGGAGTACAAGTCCCTAGCCCCACATTGCGATATAGACAATACCGGTATTTTAACTGTATCTGCTTAGGTAGAAACAATACTTATGCCGCGTGACGAATTTCAATAATAATTTTATTTCAGGAGAGTACAGTTTTCCCTGGAAGTAAAATAGATAAGCTTGAAAGAAACACTTTTAAATTCGACGAGTTGACTTGAGGAAAAATTTTAGGGTGTCACCGAAATAATTTGGCTGCGGTGTGAGTTTCCACCAGAGTCAAAATAATTTAGGCTGTGTGTGAGTTTGCACAATAGCCAAGTTATTAATGGTGCCAACCTTTAAAGTGATAAGGAACATGCCGACGTGTCTGGCCTTTTGAGGTTTCCGTTTGTTTTATCTCTGCATTACAAGACTAACTGATAATGCAGATTAATATGCTTTACATGTCTTTCAGTTGGCTTCTTTGAGTTTTTCATGAAGGACTTTTTTTTAGTCATGCCATTTTCGGATAACACTCCGATATTTTTATATGAAATAAAATTCTATTATGATTTAATTTCAGAATTTTATCGTTCATATACTATATTACTTATCTATTTTAGAATATAGTAGGTATAATTTTGATGAAATACAGTCGTGTGCTCTTTTTTTTTAATTATATCTCCAAATTATATACACTAGATTTTATACCTAAGTATCTGTATAAAATATTGACGTGTTTAAATAGATTTTTCCATCACGAAATTATTTTTCTATGTTAATAGAGAATATATAAACTATTTGAAAACACATATAAAATTGTAGTGAAAATAACAAACTTAATTTTAAAGACTTTGATTGTGAAATTATTTCATTATGTAGCATAACTATATGTTATATGAGTAAATAAAATTTTGTTATAAAAATTGAAATGGAAGCGACAATTTCCCAGAAATATTTATATTATTGACTTACAGACTGACACGGGACTCCAAAGCGTTAACGACTTTTAGCTAAATTCGATTTAACTTATTTTCGAGTAATAGTAATAAAAATAACTCCAGTAGGACTTATAATTAGATTTGTACAATAAAAGTGTAAAACCCATATATTTTGTTTTGATTAGAGCATAAAAGTATAACTTCAATTTAGTTAATATTTTAATATGTATTAGTCGAGTATAGTTTTCGTCCTAATAATTGTGCAAACTATGTATTTAACTTGTTTATTATTTCTCATTTACTTGATGAAGGAAAATTAGGTTTTCGTAGATGCAACGTCGATCTCTTCACCAACGTATGTTTTTTCTAGCCGAAATGACAGCCTATTTTATCCCATAGCAGAATATTTTATATAATATATCCCTTATTTTTATATAATATATCCCAAATTGCTTTCATTAGTTCTTTGGTACTCGTATGTCTTATATTTAACTCATATAATATTAGTTAAAAACGTAGAATTTTAAATAACTAAGGAAGGAAATGATAGGGAAAAATCTAATTTTTCCTGCGTTTTTTAAATCAAATTTATTTAAAAGATTACACATTTAATAAATCAATTATATATAACGAATCAAGTTTATATAACGTCCTTTGATATGTATAATTCTAAGTACAAGGATTTGTTAATGTTTATGGGAGTGTCAATTCAAAGCCTGTTAAATGTGGGCTATTGTCAAATTTGATTTTCTAATCGAACGATTCGATTACATATTAACATTTAAGTTTATGGTAATGAAACATGTGAAAGCACTTTAAATATTATTGCCGATATTTTAACATCGAGAACATTTTCTGAATATAAGTCATATTATTTAGGCATTTTAAGTTTAGATTAGAACTTGAAACTTAGAATCAGCATAGGACACGAGGTGTTGATCATCACATTGTATGTAACATCAAATATTTAACAAATGTAAAGCCTTTCTTGTGGTTATATTTGTGTATTCTGTTTATGTATATATATATATATATATATACATATATTTATATATATATATATTGTATACTTGTCACAAAAATTTGCTTTTAATCTATTTTAAAAAATTCCCAGTTCCAATGTCACTAACAATAGCAGTATTTTGCAAATTTATTGTTTCTTGGAAATAATATTGTACTACACAAATTTCAATTAAGTATTCGTATTTTTAATATTATCATTAATGACTTTTAGTTTCCTACAAAATAATTAAAAAGCATGCTGAGAGAGAATAAAATTTGTCATTAAATGGAACTAAAACTTTTATTTGTACAAATTTACTTACATCTTTATTTATTATCACGACTGTAAGCACTTTCTTTTATCATTTCTTTAAATGAGTTATTAAGAAGTACTTTATAAAAAAAAGTAATTATAATAATATTACTTATTTTATTGTGATTAATTGATGTATTTAGTTGTTAATATGTGTCACTTTTCAAACAGCTGGGGTACATCTTTACGAATGTATGAATCAAAACAAATATCATTTGTAACCGATGAAACCGAAAGCCGAGTACAAATTAGTTTTGCTTAAATTCATCTTTTATAAATGGTACACTAAATCTAATGTATATAAAAGTCAATAGAAAATATCACATAAAGAAACATTCCTGAAAATTTAAGATTGTTGTTATTGGTTTTCTACGCGAGGCTGATAGAATTATTTGAACCAAATTAGTAATTACATTACAATGCTTGATGATAATGATTTTTAATTTTAATTGTTTGTTTTAAAAACAATTATTGACTTTAGAAAAATATTCTTTTACATGCATTTAAAAAACTTGTACGCTTAAAAATCTAAATAATACTTATCATTACGGAAGGAGTATAATGAAAAATTGTATATTTTTCTAGTATTTAAAATAACAAGCAAGTCTCTTTTAACAGGAAAGTCTACTTTTACATTATTTTGGTTTGTCTTTTAGGAAATAGGGACAGGAAATTCTTTATTTTTGTATTTATTGGAATATATTTTCAAGCGTGTTTTAAAATAACGAAAAAATATTTTCATATTTTTAAAGGAAGTTCCTAATAAAAATATTTTTAAATTTGTATATTCTATATGATATACGAAATTAAAACAAAGTTTTTGAGACCTATTCTAACCCCATATTCAATCCTTAAATGACCATTTAAAAAAAACCGTGAAAACATATAGGTTAATGAGATATATTACTATGCCAAAATGTAAATTTCAGTGTCGCATAATTTATGAGAAAATCGATTGTGAAAAATGTAAATAAATTGACTAGTACATCTTTCATGGGCGTATAAACATGGTGCAAATTTCAATAATTATGACATCTAGATTCATCGCCTTAGTTTTCCCGCAATCTTTACATAGGTTTTTAAAAAAAACATATTTTTTCATAATTTTAGGTTGTGTATTTTCGGAAATTAGGGAGGGTGGAACATATTCTTTTTGCTTATTTTTAGTATGTGTCTGAATATGTAATATCTATAATTATAAGGGAAACCATTTGAAAATATGTGTCAAAATATATCATAATTTAAAATTCCAGGTTGTCTTTATTATCTGATCGTACGTCAAATAAAAAAAAGTTTCTCGAAATGTTACGCGTAAATATATATACGGTATGCACAAAGTCAGCAAGAACTTATTTGTGAGCTGCCGTGTGTATAAATCGGATTTATTTCTAAACGATAGTTCTTGGAATTTTTGGAGTCTATGTTGGCAAATGAGCGTTATAAGGAATTTTAGGGTAGTAACAAATATTTGGGAAGTAGGTTAGTACTATGCAGAGCACCATAACGTATCTGCTATTTATGATACACCAGAAAGGAATACCGTCATCGCTTAGGAAACTAAATTTATTTCATTATTAATACTTGAAGTTGTTACTAGCGCTGCCAGACGTCTTATATTTTCCTTAAAGTTCAGTACTTAATCATATTTTATTTTGTCTTCCAGGAAAACAACTAACATAAACATTTTTGTCCAGTATTTCTGTTATTCATAGCGAATAGACGAATTTATTTCGTAGCGATTTGACAATGTTAATCATAGCGAATAGTTGCAAAGTGAGCTTACAGCATTTGTCTGTTATTTATGAGTAAATAAAAGCAAAAGGTAATCTTCGCTGTCTACACACTAATTGAACCTAATCTAGGATATGATTAGATCCTACAAAAATATATTATTTTTGGAATTGAGAAAAATTCTTTAACTTGACTTTCCCACCCAAAAAATACTTATTTCACCATATATACTGTTATAATACATTTTTTTCACCATACGATTCATATATACAAAAAAAATATCTGGAAATTTATTTGTCATCCGCATGTACAATTATATTTGAGCAATTAATGAAACTGACCAAATTTAAAAACAATCATAGTGCAATTTTTTATTTCAGTGTAGTATTTTGAAATGAATCTGATATCTTTCTTCTTTTTAAATTCGATCAAATACATTACATTTTATATTCTACGATCTTCCACAGACATTTAATTATCCACTATGGTTTGTTAAGGCAAATAATTTTGGCTTGTAATGTTCCCAATTGAAAATCTGAATCAGCTTCCCTTTTTCCATTAGCGATGTTAAATTTTATGTTTGGAGTAAATGCTTAAAATCTGTAATCAGTTTAAAGAAATTCAGAGTTAAAAGATAATTCCTTTTTAAAAGGACTTACATTTTTGGCCATAAATAAAACAAAACATGTCTAATCCGAGTAGAGTATTATTTAAACTTTACAAAGTATATATACGTAATGAAATTATTCAATATAGTTAATGTTAATGCATATTTCGAGCTTAATACAGGTCTTACCAATTAACGATTTCAATATCTCAACCAAAAAAAAACAGAAAAACTAATAATGAATCCAATAAAGAATAAAAATGGCATCGATATTAACATTTATCAAAATAAGGAAGAAAAGATCATTGTATTTGTAATTTCTAAGTATGCCAAAATTTCTTATATTGATGATAAATCTAAAAGAAAAAAAGTAAAAATTAACACTTTCAAAACGCTTGACTTTTCATATATCTCTATGTTTATTTACATGTCATAAAGTATCGAATATAGTACCGTGAGTGATAAAAAACATAAAATAACTGAAAAATATTTCTATCGATCAGAAAAATTATAACATAGCTAATCTAAATAAAGAAAAAACCTTCACATTTCATCATAGTTATTTAAATATAAAACGTCTAGCAGAGATTTCGTAATGGTCAGAAATATAGTAAACGTGTATATAGGGTATATACAATAAAAAATAGTCTTCTTCAGATCTATATTAATATCATGACTCTGAATGAACAGCAAACGTCTGCCATCCAGATTCAATTCAATTTTTCCCTTAAGGAAAGAATATGGGACATATCAAGTATAATTTAGGTCGGAAAAGGGACACGATATTGACTTTTGTCGTAAAAATGCTATGGCAGCGGTTCACATGATTCCAATCTGGTAACTTGTTTCGGCACCGCGCGCTAATGACCATATGTTGAGATAAGTCTTTCGCAACGCATCAAAAGCTCATAGGATTGGTATTACCAACCACACTATTGATCGATTTCGTCCGTTAATTTGATACTAGATTTTTTAGTGTTTAGATTGATGTACAAGATTTGGCGTGATTTAATTTCATTTGTTTTACGGAGGATGAGAATTTTGGCGAGCGTCTTTTTTATTTACAATAAAATTCTAAGATATTTTTGGTAAAATAATAATAAATTCTAGTTTTCGTGAGATGTTTGGTGTTCTGCATCTTTAGTTATGGCTCAGAAACATGTACGATAGAGAGGCCATATATGACCGCATTGACGCTTGCAAAATGTGGTTCTAGAGGAAGATGTTTCAGATTCCATGGACTGCGTTCCATCAACACCTGCGTTCCAAACAAGTCCATTTTGCGTGAGCTTAATATCAAGACTAGTCTTTCCGCTATCTGCTTGGGAAGGATCTTGGAATTCTTTGGACACATCGCACGGAAAGATGGACATAACCTGGAGCACCTGATGATTACCGGCAAGGTGAATGGCAAACGATCATAAGGTGAAGCCCAGCTAGATGAGTTGACCAAGTACGTTTGGTGTTGGACACTAACTGCATGAGGCGAAAGATATCCTGCGTGCAAAATTAATTGACTTCGAGTCAAGGACTTCATGACCTTCTGGAATGAGTAAACCAACGCGAGGAGGAGACACTAAAGATAACGTGAGGTAAAATAAGTACGATTCTAATAATTAACGAATTCATATATTGAAACGGAATAATACAATACAGTTAATTTAATAAAAGGATTTAATTTTTTTTAAACATTAAAACGTGGTCTCGTACAAATAAAGTTGTATACCAATATCAGCTACGAACTTTATTGTCATTTGAGAGTTAACATATAAAAATATCACTACACCGAGTAATTTATCACCTTTTAACGAAAATGCATGAAAAGAGAAAACTGAAAATAAAAGGAGCTACCAAAGCATATATTCGTTTTTTTTTTTAAAGTTGTCAAGGAATACACCAAAAAGTTATTTTAATATAAAAAAGAAAGTTTTAACATATTTGATTTTTCAGTATTATGTTTTCCAACAAAATAGCGGACAAACAATGATTCATAGTTCCAATTTCGAGATTTGAATAATTATACATTGTTGGAACAAGCTGTTACCTTTGGGTTACAGTTTTGTTTGCCTTCTATAATTTATCGGCCGACGGAAAGCGAGCTTGCTTTAATGACACAAATTTATATTTCCAATAGAAAATTTGTTTAACACAATGAGTTAATTAATATTAAAGAAAAGTTTAGGCGAGTAAAAATAATTTTTTTTTTAACCGAGTAATATTTAAGATTTATTTGGAATGTTAGTTTTGATTAACTTATTCAAACAACCTAAAATTCAAACAATAACATTCCATCTTATCATTTACATTCACTGATTTAATATTTTCCCATATTAAAACTATACAATATGAAAAGGGTGTGTAACTTATTTATTTTCTGAAATTCTCTCTTCTGATATACATGTATTTTTTCAAGAGTATAAACACGTAGAAAGGTTTTACAATTTTTTTTCTGAATATGATTTTTAAAACAAAAAAGGAAAATATTAAATAGAGGAGGAATAAAAAAACCATATGTATTTTCACATTAGGTTCAAGAAACGAAGAAAATTGTTTATTTGTTAAGTTATTAACAAATATGACGATAAAACTGAATTTAATTTAATTTTGTTGCTTATCGTAATGTATAAATACTTACCTAGCAGCATATATTGTTATCAAATACATTGCTATCAAATATTTTCATAGAATATTTGATTCCTATATCTTCCAGCATATATCTCTTCGGTATAACTTTAAGGACGCAGCCAATTTTTAACTGATTTGTTTTAATTGTCAATCAGAACATAGCCCTTTTGATATAGTTTTATAATTATTTATTCATGTAGTATGAGATGTAGTATGAGATATGCATTCCATCGTCGCAGCTTTACATTAATCGAAACATATTGCAAATACATAATGCAAAAGAAACAGAGTATTTTAATTATAACAAAATATGCAAATATGCCAATTATTATATTGTATGGCGTCATGGTGCTACAATTGTAAAGAAAATATCACACTACTTACGTTTATAGGTCATTTTTTTTTACTGTAAATGTATAAGATGAAAAATATTCTCTTTAGGAATAACATTGAATGGATACAAACTTTTATTTCCATAAATTTTGTCTATGGAAACAGTTGAGTTTTGAAATATTATCGGAGAGATTTACGCAACGCAAGATTGAGCATTTTTTTTTAAATTTATTATTTAATAAAGCAGAGATGAAAAATCATAAAGAAAACTAAAGTAATTTTAATTTCTCAAGGAAATAACTGTACGTAAATAGTTATTATACCAAAGAGTGTACGTCGCCTTAGTGATATAGTAGACCATGTTATAAACCTCTTGTCAGATCAGTTTCGTGTCAGAAAGTGCTAATATGACCAGGCTGCTGGAAAAACTTACCCAGGACTGAGCAATCTAAAACTGTGCGTGCAAGAGTTAGTGTCATTTCAGGGAGGGTCTTTTGTCTCGATCACATTAGAATTTCGCAAAATCTTTTCGTAGTGATTTTGCGAAAAAACCCATGTAACATTTCGGTTTAGGCTATGCATATATATACATATATATATATATATATATATATATATATATATATATATATATATATATACCAGCCAATAAATCATCTATCGTTATAGATACCCATATAATGTAAAATTATTGCCCACACAATCGAAAAATATTTTATTCACATTATATCCAATTAAACCCCGAAGCTGTAGGATCGTTTATGCCTAAATAAACTTTTATCTTTATAAAAACAAAATGATGGGGTGTAATGGCAGTTTGAAAAAATGAATGGAAAATTTAATAACTCAATAACTCCATGAGCAATTTAAAAAAATAAAACTTTTTAAATTTATTTATCTTTTGAACTATATTGCGTGAATCAATTTGATGTCATTCGTTGTGTAAATGATATCATGGTAGTATTTTGTCAATAATCGTTTCGACTTTTTTAAGATTTCGTATTGAACTTCAGTTTAGCTGTATCACAACTACATGACTGGCACAATGCTACACTGAACGTACATACAATTTTCTGGAAGAAGCCTTAGATCTTTATTATCCTGTTACAATGTTTTTCAAATTTTTCAAGCTCTCTGTCATGTGCAATGCCATTGGGTATTTTTTTTGAACAAGTGTTTGATGGACATTTCTTTGTTATTTTGAAGTCTTGTTTATAAAATTTATCAAAAACTTGTTTATCAAAAATGTTTGCAGTTCATTTGTTTAACAGATGCAAAAAAGGCTGAAAAACATTAAAAGTGAGGCATGAGTGTTCAAGTTGATTTGAGGTTTCGTTATTATTTTTTTATATTTATATTTAATGTTAAGTTAATATTACATCATCATCAAAACTATTACGAGCATAATATTATTATCGTTTATATCGACATATTTGTGTGAACTATATAGTGATATTCGTTAGCTTTCGACAGCTTTCGTGCTATTTAAACATGTGTATGACTCAAATGCTCTAGTTGAAAAGTTTTTTATTTGTTAAGCTCAATTTAAAGTGATGCTAACCTAAGGTTAATATGGTTTAACAGTGAACCTTTATCACAAAAATAGGACACGATCGCGTCGACATTTTCGTGCCAGAGGTATCAGAGAGTATAAACGGAAGCTCAGCTAAGCGTCGTCCGGTTGAGTGTACCGGAACCGGAAGCACTAATATATAAAACAAATAATTTATTGGAATTATCCCACACGATTCGGTTACATAATTTTTGGAATTGGGGGGATTAATATTTTCAAACACTAGCCCTTTAAATATGTATTTTCAAGTTAGGTAGCCTGTATTACACAGGCTCGAAATCCAGGAAAAAGGTTCATAAGTAAAATTTGATGTTTAGGCAACTGTCCAAGCTGAGTTTCTCCATTTTTATTGAAGTATGAAAGTTATTTGAATTAAAATTATCTACAATAAAATGTATTTGGTTCGGAGAAGGGACGTAGTATAAAACGAAGAGACGGTTGTGAATGCAATTCAGCACATAATGTTTTCTTGATAAAATTGATCAATCTAATAAAACAAAAATAGTTTTGCAATTACAGATTAATGCCCATAAAGTTACGAATACATATTTTATTCCTTTTTATATTCTAACATTTATCACTAATATACAATAAAATATTTGTAAATAAATATAATAATAAATAAAACCTCCTAAGCGGAGTAATTTCTTAATCATTAAATATCAACTTATATTTATGTAGTTCTTTTTACAATTCCAAATAGTTGTTAGTTATATAAGAACGAAATGTACGAGTACGTAGAAATTTGCTCGAGTGTTACCCATGTGGAAGCTAGTTTTAATTCCCATTCCTCCTTTTATTAAAGGTTTAACTTATAGGTTATTATCGATAGGATGTTATATCGCATAGAAAAAAATAAGTTCTATTGCATCCTTTCAGATGTTGAAAATAACATTTTAAATTTTATATTTTTATACTCATCATTTTTATCATTAATCGGAAAAATTTCAAAATATTTTGTGGCAGTTTCTGCTACATATATATTAATCATTTAAATACTGTGTTTAAATATACGATAGAACGTAAAGTTTATAGAATTCGTATAATGTAAGATTAATTATCAACTGTTACTAGTTTTATGAATATTTGTGATAAGCTTTTGAAAAAAATTCAATAATTGAAGAGAAATTAAACGTTTTTATTTCCCAACATTTTTGTTAAGTGCGCACTTTTCGGAGAAGAGTTTTCGCAATTATACGATTTTATGATACTTTTTGTTAAATAATTATAGTGAAGATTTTCCTTATAAGTAGATTCTTTACCTAGAAGATATATTTATGACCTACTGGATGCGCTCCGTCTAGTTTCCTTCTAATGCTGGTTACATGACCTTTCCTAGATATACTAATTTGCATGTTTATATGGTCCATAGACATTCCTTTTCTTTCTGCATTGTATTGGCTTAAGTCGCTTAAATTAAAATGAAATTAGGTAAATACTCAAGTCCCAAATTTGTTGGCTAGGGGAAAGCAGCTAGAAGAAAAAAGGACCATATTATTTTCCTCGATTGTTTGAATTATATTAAGAAAACGAACGTTTTGCACGGCATTTGAGCGCACGTCTTTGTGGTTATAATTTGAGTAGTTTTATCTGTTTCAATTGTAATACAATTTAAACCATTCTAACTATTATGGCAATCTGACGATGCAAAGTACGTAGCAAGTTTTTTCAACAAGTGTCTGTGACACTAAAGAAAGTACATCTTTATAGGTTTATTTCTAAAGATGTAATGTGAACATTATTTATAAGAAAATGTTTTCGAAATATTTACTCTCAGTTTGAGGAGGAGGAAAAAATTAATATTTATAATATTATATGATAAACAAAATGAAATAAAAATAGTTTTGTTCATTTATAATCAAGAACTAAAATTAATTTAAAAAATATGCACGCGGATCCGTAGTGAATTTCTATTTATTTAACTCATTGTACGAGTATGCAAATCCGCAATGTGCCTATTTGTGCGCCGATTTGTCAAAAAACGGCGAAAATTGGCTGCCGCTGGTATCGGTCGCTACGACTAACGGCGTAGCGACCGATACCAGCGGCAGCCAATTTTCTATTGATAAGTATATTTTAAGTGTACACACACACACTTACTCGTACACACACAAACACACACACACTATTAAGACAAAATTGTAGTTATATATCAATATGTTAAATATGAATTCAAAGTAACCACAAATATTATTATTAATTGTAGTTAGATATGTAAACTAAATTTAAAACAAAGTATAATCATCAGTATACCTTGAAACTACACGGGAAAATAAAAACTTATATTTAAAATAATATACTGGACTTAGTTAAATATTATGTTGAAAAAATTTTATTGTATATCAGCTTCAAGCTCCTTTTTAATAAAAATATGACAAAAAAATTGCACTTATGTAGTGTCATTTTTGTACAATGGAAACGAATATTGTGAACCATAAACAAATTACCAACAACACATATATGTGTACATATATATATATATATATATATATATATATATATATATATATATATATATATATATATATCTACATTGAAGTTATTCGATGGATATTACTTCGGTGAAACAAAGACAAAAAGAGATTACTATTTTAAAATACAATAATATACTCGTGTTACATTAAATTATACTCAAATAAAATACTAATAAAAAATTATTCTTAAAAAAAAACTCGCTTGGTTGATGTCTAAGTTTGCCCGTAAGAATAAAACTGTAAATTAATTAAATATCTGAAAATAAAAGGACCCATGGTGCGCTTAAAGTAATTAAGCCGATACCGAAAGGAGCTGAGTTTACCCATTTCAGCTTCACTGACCCTATCTTGCCGGCTCATTTTCATTCTCTGCTCAAAAAAAAATGCGCAAATGCGTCTAAAGAAATTTTTACTTCAAAGATAGTACAAAACAAGGGTAAGAATAAGACTAGTTTAATCGCTAGTAACTACCTTACGTGTAATGTATAATACATTACATGTAAGGTAGTTTATTGACTGTAACGTTGTTGTGTGTTATTGAAAGTAATGTTGTTTCTGAATGAAGTTCAAATCCTTCCTTAACGTCTAAATATAATTTACGAGAACGATTTCGGAAAGTCAAATAAAACTGAGGTCACAAAAGTGACACACTTTTTTTTGATTGACTTTTGTCATAAAAAGGCGATGAACACGCGTGCCATATTTCACGTTGACATTTATTCCCTGACGCTATTAGCGGATGTAAACCGCGGGTCACATAGCCGCAGTGCGGTCACGCGTACCGATGTCGGGCATTAATGACGTCTAGGAGAGATTTTCCCTACCTATCAAAAACTCATCGATTAGTACAGAGATTGGCGTAAATGGGTTGCAATTTTGTTAGTTTGAACCATTATATTTTGTAATTTTTGCGTATTTTAACTTTTTAATTCAATTACAAGCTTTTTATATAGCTGACTAGTCTTTGTCTTCTCTATGTCTCTCTTTTTATAGTTTTAACCATTTTAATATATTGTAAGTGTAATATGTCATAATAATGTTATTGATATTACCATAAATACGGGGAGAATGAAAATGGTGGGAAAGTGTGACTAAATGTACTTATTTGAGTTAAATAATGCGTAATTATTTTTTACGGTAGTTGAAAGATAATATCAACCGAAAATGTTCAAGAAGTAACTAATTTATTCTACAATTTAAAAGTTTGCATATGTCTTAATAATCAATTGAACATTTAGAAAGCCAGTTTAACTTTGTGATATAAAATGTACCAGTTACTGAACTATATTAACATGGAGATGTTTCGAAATATATAACTACGAAACGTATTCGATGACAGATACCGGTTTTAGGCGGAAACTGCGGAATCTATTCAGTAGCAGGCGGTCTACGAGTATATCAATTCGACTCCTCTGCCTAAAATTTAGTCGGAACTTTTATATTAATTTCTACAGTCATTGATTAGAGAAACTTTTGAATTCCGAATCTACCAGAACTATTTCCCAGAGCGGAGCCAGGATACATATAGACTATTAAAAAATGGAAAGATGGTGCAAATTTCCCATTTTTGTCTGGTTTCACGCCTGAACACGGCAGTCACACTTTGGTAGCAGTAGTTTTATAATTGCGTATTATTGCTATAAAAACAATTTTCAATTTTGGATCGCAGCCGTTCTTTCATTTTTGTAACATATTAAATTTTATATCCTCGAGTGTTGGAAAGAAAAACAATTATTCGTTGCCTCATGGATACAATGTAGAGTGCAATGAGTGCCTCAATGAGATGCAATGTGGAGTTGCTTCAAGGAAATGCAATTACTAAAATAAACCTAATATGAAAGAAAAGTTAATATTTAACTTCACATATAATATTATTTTCTGTAACGATATAAATCGTTTGAATATATTTTAAAATTTTTATTTTCAGCAGAAGGAATTCATTATTGAAATTAAGGATTAATGGAAAAAAAGGAAACAAAATATAATTTTCTTTCTGATTGTTGTATATAAATATAAGTATATACATATATATATATATATATATATATATGTGGGTGTGTGTGTGTGTGTGTGTGCGCGCGCGCGTGTGTGTGTGTGTGTATACCATACATATACATGCATATATATGAATTATGAATACATATTTTTCAATATTAAGTGATATTTAACCAGCGCAAGTGATAAATGTTATGGAACTATAAGAATAATAAATATTGATACGATTCCCAAAAATTTAATAATCATCAAAACAATGGGTCACTTACATAAACTATAAACGCTTAAAGTAATACATTTCCGATTAATAGCTTTTCAGAAGTGAAGCTTTGTACTCTTTAATTCGACGATTATTTCTTTATCTTATTTTGTATAATGTTATAGGTTAAACAGTAAAACTGAAAAAATATTCATACATTTTTGTATATTTTCTTTATACAGGATGAAAACAATGTACAAGCAGTTTTGAAAAACTGGAAATATCTAATTTTGGAATCTATAATTTAGAATTTTTTTGCTTATTTTCCGAGTGGAAATATTCATTTTATAACGATGTCGGAAATAGAATATTTCGTATCTTTTTTATAAAATGTGGCTTCACATTTGGAAAAACGATTTATTTTTATAGTCTTTACGATTTTTTTTTAATTGAAAGTTCCACCTAAATAACTTGCAAAATGGCTAATAGCTCAATTTTTTGACATGATAAACTCATGTTAACTCATGGTTAACTCATGTAAATGCAAAATGTGATTAATACAGTTTTATGAATACATGGAAAAACACGTAAGCTGGCGTTCAATTAATTTTAAATGGATCATATTCGGTATGTATATAAATTTAATTAACTCAAATCCCTAAAACTAAAATTGTAATGATGTCGAGTCTGTTTCTAAAAAAAATAATTATATACGGCATCAGCATTATCTAAAACATGGACATTACCTAAAACATAACACGAAGTGGTTGCGCTGTAGGATTTACGTTTCAGATTTACACGATTGGATCTGCGCTTAAGTAATTTTTTTTCATAGTGGCTACAAGTCTAAATCTTAGCTTTTCAATAAACTAAAATCCATATTTTTCATTTTAATGATAAAAATTTTTATTTATAACATTTTTTCCAAAATTACATTTTTATAAACTATACAAAATTTTAAGTTTTTCGTTAGTGTAAGTTTTTGTGTGAAAATATTAAGTGAAATTATGTACGATTAATTAAAAACTTTTATTTGTATTAGTTTGTTTTCTTAAAATTGGTTACTTAAAATTATAGTCATATGTAGCATTTAACTTAACCAACTAGTGAATTACCAAAATCTATCTTTGACATATCTAATTTTGTCGATTAACATGTTTGGGTATAGGGCTTAATTTTTCATATATTTTTGTTAACGACACTAACAGAATAACTCTGTTAACATGCAATTGGTCTGTTTATATGAAGTAGAGCTTTTCAAATATTTTGGACTATTGTAGAAGTTATTTTCTAAGCGGGATATCAATCTATTTTTCAGTTAATAATGGAAAAATATTAAAAAATCTTGAATATGTCTTTTTGGAAGAGAATTGTACTATTTCTTTTATTATTTTTGGTTATGACTAAGGTGATTACACAAAAAAAAATTCTTTTTTGCACACACTAATCTTGAATAGGAAGTAAATTCGTAGATTCAGAAGAGTATTATGATATTTAATCATGTTTGATTAATCAAATTTTAATGTAGGGGAGAAAAAATAAAGTTAAATATTCCCCTAAGAAAATAGAAAATATCTTATTAGTAAATTACCTACGTAATAAGCATGATAGAAATTTTGTTTAATTTTCATGATTGTACTTTTAAATACTAAAATGACCCTTGTAATATACAAAAACTCTAGATAACCCAGGTAACCTTAGATAATATTATATAGAAATCCTGAGAAAAAGCGTTTTCCTCTTCTGAAAAAAATAATATTAAAAATTACTATTTTTTTTAATTTTAGGACCTTTAAAATGTTACTTATTAGGCGTTATGTCTTTAAATCACTTGACTTTAAAATAAAGCAATGATTAACTTACGAAAAAGAGAAAGCTTAAAAGAAAGCTAAACTGGTTATCAAATTGTGATCTTAAATACTTATCTGTCTATCGTTATACTGTTTTTCACAATTGAAGGCCATGTTTGATATAAAAAATTATTGCTATGTTACCTAATTCTATTTGTTATCAACCTGATAATAATGGAATACGACAGTCTGGGCCTCATTTGTAACATTTGAAGATCTACCCACTAAACTATGATTTCAAAGATTTATAAATATTTGGACCGAAACAATATTAATTTTAATCTAAATATAATTTTAACCAAAATACTTGCTGTGACAGTTCGTAGGCTATTATTGCTAATATACAATGAATACTATTTAATAATAACAAGTTATATATAAACGTTGGCCAAGCATCGAAAAATAAATTATGAAGCGTGTTTGTAATTAAATAATTATCAAAGGCTTTCAGAATAAATGGTTTTTATTCAAGCCATATCTTTATAACTTCATTAGCTATTCATTTAAGATTATCTGCCAAGAATGGAGCACTCCCATTAGTCATTAATAAAATATAATTAGATATTTTCGCGAATTAATTAAGGGTTGTTCCGACTTTAAATATTCCCTTATTTGAAACGTGGTCCCTATAATAAAGTTATTTTTGCTTAACTTGAACAACAATATTATTATATGGAGTTATTAAAGTAACATCTTGTTGTTATGTTACTTTGAAACTAATATTTTGCAAGAGAAGGTAAAAAGTGGTAAGTTTATATAAACTTATATATATATATATATATAAAGTTAAATAATATATATATATAGAAATTTGTGTAAAGAAAATTTAACGAAACTAATGTTAATGGTTCGAACTTTGTGCTAGTTTCTTATTATATTTATATAGTAGTATCACTCAAAATTGCTATTAAATATTACTGAATTAGACTTGAAATTTATTTCTATGTCTTACTCTATATTTTTCCGCGATTTTCTCCTTTAATATGAACTTAATGCTGGATTTGGATTGCATTTTTATTTGAAATCAATTTTGTTTAGTTACTAAATGTAAGGCGAGATATTTTTTTGTTATGTCGTTCCAAAATTGAGGTATGAAATTTGCTATATTTCACTATCACTTCTGTCTATTGTTGTATTATGTATCTCCAGAATTTTATTGCTTTTAATTAAATAAACAACGACCAAGTACCTGTCATACGAAAAACGTGGTACCAGCGTTTACTCCTAATTTGAGTACTGGATATAATTTTGTTGAAATTACGTTTGTCGCAGCCTCGTAATTTGTTGTTAATTATTTTTAATAGTAATAATTTAAATGATAAAAAGTTGTTTTTCTTTATAAAACATAAACGAGATAAGTGATAACGTCTGGAGGATACACATCATATTTTTGAATTTTGTTTTGTAATTCTAAATTTTGTCGGATTGACAGATGTTGTCATACAACGAAACCTAGGTCGTAGAAAAGCTTTTAAACAAAGTAGGAATAACGCTATATCACGTAGTATTATTTAGTTGTGAGAAAATTAATTTCTACAAATACAACGCCAAATTTATTCAATACTTGAAAATGTAAACAATAGGAATTTCATATATTAATTAATTATTGATATATATATGAGTATAATTGAAGATGTCACTTAATATAACGAAAGACTTGAAAATACTTCTCATAAAGCTTCATCATATCGAAATCAATTTATTTATATCACATAAGAATTATATTTAATTTTCTATTGATGCGGGAATCCATTGATCTACATTTAATCAAGTTTTCCGCCAATTTTTCCCAATTAATAATTTGGTATCGTGCAGAATATTTAAGCTCTCAATTAGTTTAAATTTCAAGGTTTCCAGAAATCTGAATATTAGAAGTCCTAGTATGAGGAATAAAAAATAAAATTTAAAAAAATTAATATACGCAAGTTCGCAGAAAAAAATTATTTTTATTCCCCAACCTCACAGTTTTCTTGATTGAATGAGGCATAAATTCTACAGTTTAGGCGACGTTTTACAAAATGCGGGTCGGCGTACGGCGGTCGTAAAGTGAGAGGTAACAGTGATGCACTGTTCAATTCGTGAAACCTTTCGCCACAGGTCGCCACGTTACGATTTTATTACTTTACCTTCTGCGTGTCCAGCAAAAAGATTCTTATTATCAAAATTAAAAATCACATTGCATTGCATTTTAACCACAATCTGAAATTTATTACCGACTGACATTAAGTTCTGTATTATACATGATCTAATTTATATTTAGGGTTTTGTATCTTAATCGTAAAATAATTGGACTCGTATTAGATTACTTACGTATCCATTCATCCATCTGCGCCACTGCTGTATTTCGCAGAAACGGCTTGACTCAGAGACTTGAAGTTTGTGATAATAGCAAATAATTTTAATCCACGTACATCTTAGTAGTTAAAACTCGGAAAAATTTTTATGGAAATTTTGGGGGTGGGTGCAAATAAAGTAGTATTAGTATTTATTAAATTTCCTGTGTTGTCTGAGTTATAAAGTTAAAAAGCAAATTGTAAGGAATCCAGAACCATTTTTTTCACAATTTTATAAAAGTTTACATGGCGGATACATGGCGGTGAATGACGTATTAATTGGTGGTAAAAGGAGTATATTTTTAAATTTTCGTTTTATTCAAAGTGGATTACTTTATAAGTATATTTAATGACATTCCTTCTTTGTTGTCGACCTTACATGGAAACGATACAACTTTCATCGAAACTAAAATTTACGATATTGTTCTCCAGCTACGGTTTCTTTGGGTAATCATTTGTATTTATTAAAACTTGAACATTATCCATTGGTAATATTTTTCGAATGGTTAAAACTTAAACTCATCAAAAGAAAAAAAAAGCTATTGAATTAAAGTTAATATTATTTGTTAATATCATGCATTCTGAAAATTTGTATAATATTTTTTATTTAATTTTATCGAAATATCTAAGTCGCATAAAGGTTTATCCTTAACTTAACTTATGATAAATCTCTAGCATATTCCTGTAGATTAATTTATTTTATTTTTTATATATTTTTAAACCAATGATCCCATTTTAAAAATATACAGCTTCATTTTGACATTTTTTCATGTTAGGTTTCTAAGCCCTCCACCGTCCTGGTAAAAGTAATTAAAAAAGCTTGTATCTAAACATTCTGACTATGTGTAACAGTTCTTTGGCGATGATGGGTAAAACCAACCAATATAGTACGCTAAACTTTAAGGACATCTTAATCCAGGTGAAAAGTGGTAAAAGCGGCGTGGGATTTCCGATAAAAACATTTTTTCGTGACATCTACTATAACGGCGTATGAAAGCAGAAGTTCACCTGACCGCGGTTCGGCCACGTGTATCAATGTCGGACTCGCTAATTATGTTATTTCAGTGATAACTAGGGCGACGCTCGTGAAAGGCTTACGGGGTTATCTATGTGCCGTAACCACCCCAGTTCAGGGGGTGTTTATCAGAATTATCTTGAAACATGTTTTTATGCGATGTCGAGCACGGCTTGGCGCTCCCTAATTTAATTATGTACGTAACTTAAGTGCTAGATTCGGAAAGTTGCGAGTGGATAAATTAATAAGCTATCGGTGAATACAGGTTATTGTATAGATTATTTTATATCATGTTAATATTTTATCAATTACGTTTCGTTCGTTTATTTGAACTACTATTATAACTAATGAATGTGTTTTTTTGATAGTAAGTGGAAGCTCGGCCAGTGCCCGTTAAGAACGGAACAATTAACGTTTACTTATTTAATTGGAATAAGATTATATTTGTTTAAAACAGTTATGAACCCCATTTTTTTAAAAGTAACTAATTACTACAAACCAGTATACGTAACGTACGCAGAAGAATGATATTTCTATAATATCTTTAGAAACACTTATTTTTTCTGTAACCAGACCATTCTTGTCAAGTTTCAAAAGAATTATTTCAAAATTTCAGTAATATGGGAAGCTTACAATTAACTAAGTTAGAAAAACAATTAACTAAGTTAAAATTTGGTGATTGTTTTTATTGTATTTATTGAACGCTACACGGAAAGGTCATGAAACCAAATTTTAATTTGTTCATCCAAAAACCTTGGCAGTGTAATATTTGGTAGTGGAGAATTTAATGACTCAAAAAGTAATATTGTTATGTGAATTTTAATTTTTTTTTCATTTTCTTATTTGATAATACTGTCTAAATATCTTACATCAAAAAACTTGTCAATATTTAATTTATTTATGAATAGTCAAGTGAATAGACAGAACCCTTTTTAAATGAAAAATTTAAAAAAAATTAGTAAGCTCCATTCGTTTAGCATACGACTATATATATTTTCTTTTGTATTAGTTCTACATCAATTTATATAATTTTAGATATTTTGCATAAAACTGTTGAAATCATTTAAAAATGAACATAATTATAACGTTTTTCAAAAAAAGAAACTTTCTTTTCTTTCGCGAAACGATTTAGGAAAGAAAATGTTTTCAGGTGTACGAATTTTATATTTTTACTGCTGGTATTTTTGAAAATAGAATTGAAAGGACTAGTTTAATAAAACTTCGAGAATTTATGATGGAAGAAATGTGTGTCAGAAAAAATAAAACAGTGGTATCTAGCTAATTAAGTGATAAACATTTTATTTAAAATGTTCGCAAATATTTTTTTTTCTCTTTTACATACATTTTTAAAATAAGTTATCTGCATGTAAAACATTACGATTATCTTGGAATATGAGAAAATATAAGAATTATGTCACTGTAACGAATGGACCGGTGTCCGGACGTCCGGTCCGGTCCGGTGTGCCGGACAAAATGAGAGTATCTAATAATTTAACCATAAATTCCTAAAAATGACTGAATACTCTTAAACGATATATGCATATATATATATATATATATATATATATATATATATATATATATATATATGTATACATACTTTTGAAGGAGAAAAGATATGAAGTAGCCCCTAAAATATTTAATAATATTTTTTTAAGAAATATTTGAAATTTATACCGGCGTTTTTTGAAATATATGCTTAACAAAGGTCCCGATCAAGATTCTTGTCAAAAGATTGATGTTCATAATATTTTAACTTCTCATTTCTTTTGTTATTTTCCAGCCTATTTTAAATAATATTTCGGAATTTATACTTTCCAATGTGATTATCGTCTATTATTGTCATGATTATCAATTGTAATTCGTTCTATCGATTAATATACAACTATCAGGATGTCGTAGGTATTGTAAATAGAATCCTATTGAAGTCTTACCGCACCTTTTTTTCTGATTTTTGAATGCGCGAAGCGTAGCATTTTTGGAAAGTAAAATCATACGATTTCCTAATAAATTTGACTCTTATCTTTTCACTTTCTTTAATATTTATTAAATAATACAATTTACAACAAAGCCTGGAATTTTTCTATTTCAAAAGTATTTGCACGTGTAACCTCAAACTTTTTTTGACAGATATTTTTAATACGTTATAAATTTAATGGATGTACAAAAGTGCCTTCATAACCGCTAATGTATTGTTTCTAAATTTTATAAATTTATAAAATTGTTTGCTTTTAAAGCAATAAATATTGCTAGAAAAATCTGAACGATGAAATTATTAAAGCCACTAGCCAAATCAGAAACTGCTGTAATCTGTAAATTACGAGTGAAACTCTGACTATGAAGGTTGCATAAACACTTTAGTATGTTAAGCCATTTAAGGGCGCATGTTGTTTCTATAGTATTATCGTCCCCAGAGTTAAGTCATAATGATTCAGAAAATTTTATATTTCAATTATTTAATTAATAATTGTTGTCGAATGTTGCTGAAATTCTCAGGGGTTAAAGCCCTTCTCTCCAATTGCAAAGCAGTCCATATGCGAGTATGAAATAAATTTGACCTCAAAATCTATTATATTTTTTTGTAATTGTGTATGTGTAAATAAAAAGTTTGTGTATTATAATGTTAAATGGTGCAATGTAGATTTATTTTATTCCCAGCTTTGAAAAATAATGATAAAAGTACATTATTGTCTCTAAAAATATTATTTTTCATGTTTTGACAAATATTGACAAGTCAAGTGAAGTGATTCTTCTATATTTTTTTTAATAATTATTTTGACATTTAAATAACACTACGTGATGTAATATTATTTCTACTTCCTTTAAGTTCTTTACCACGACCTAGATTTTGTTGTATTACATCATTTTCAGATGGGCTATTAGTAAAGATAATGGAATATTTCTAATAGCCTACTTGAAGATATTGTAATACAACGAAACCTAGGTGGTGGTAAAGAACTTGAAAGAAGTAGCAATAAAACTACAACCCTACTACCACAGAAATATTTATGTGCTAATAGCTCTTCTTTGAATTCCAAATATGATAATAGACGCTAGCAAAACTACTATAAAAATGTAAATAATAATATGTAGGCATTTTCAAATCAGTGCCAGTTAACTGTTTAAATATGATAGGAAACAAAGATTCCTGTAGCGAAAACAAATATCTGTAATCTATTATTCAAGTCGAAATGTGCATTTCTGGTAGTGCTTCTGGCGGTGAACGCGAAGTCTACCCAACAGCCGGGGTACAATTATTTATTGTCTCCGTCGTCTACAAGTGTTGAAGCTGAGCGAGCTTTTTCTTTCGCCGATTATTTTTGCAAACTGAGAGGTTCTTTAGCTGATAAAGAATTGAATGCCATATAATTTATGCAACCACATTTTCAAGAGCAAAAAAATGCAAATAATTTATAATATTTCACTTACTTTTTTTTATTTATTTTTCATGATTTTATAAATATTACTGGTTTCTTTAATAAAAATATGAATATATCTCAGTACTATTGTTTTAATAATTTGCTTTATAAAATGAAAAACACTTTTTTATTAATACCACGAATTCGGTTACGTGATTATGTAGTCACGTGATTTAAACCCATAAATTGGTTACTAGTTATATAGTTGGCATATCATTAATTTTTGAAGTCCTAAACATATATTTTAAAATGGTTAATATATTTTAATTTAAGTAAAATTACTACTTCTGCAGACGGTTTTGGAAATAGTTCATCCTAATTTTATCTGTTTCTTTCAGTACAACATCAGGTATGTACATTTTTAATGTGAGCTATATTATTTTTTTACGTTAGCTAATTTTTCATTAATATACATTTGCCATACATTATTATTTTCGAGGTCTTAGTTTATTTTCAATTGTACTGATGTTGTGATATTCAATAGTAAAAGGTGTTCGATTTATTTTTTTATACTTTTTATTACTTGTAAGTATCCAAAATTACTAACATTTTCTAATTAATCAGTATTTATTTTAGATATAAAACTTCAGAGTAAGATCCATATATATCAAGTTGAAATCATTATTTTGTCATACTCCTTTATAAGCATATTGGCGTACTATTTTCTCATATTTTTCTATTTTTAAGAAAAAAAAAGTGCATTTTCGTTTCATATTTCTTTATCCTTTTCATAAATATTAGGTTATATTAATATTATATTGTTACTAAAAAGGAATTTTATATATTCTTATTAAAGGTTACTATTGTTAAGACCTAGCAATCAATGACTGATTCAGATTAACAATATTTGCCCTAAAGATTGCTAATCTGAATCAGCCATCGAATGTGAGCCCTTATTTGTCTTAAAGGTACTTAGTTTCTTATATTGTTCAAACGAACATTTAAATGTGAAATAATATTTATGACGTATCAAACGCAGAAAATAAATTTGTTTAATATAAATTTATCCAAAGTCATCAAAGAACATTTTATATTACATAAAGTAATACATATGAAAAAATAACTATATCCATATAAAATTTAAACAAACATGTTATTACAACTTATGACCTGGATATATCAAGCAATATAGAGGTTAGAAAAATGACCCGACATTGACCTTTGTCATAAAAATGCGACATACCATATTGTGAGCTTATTTCCCGTCGACATTCTCCCGGCAGCGATAATGGTGTGTGAAAACAACAGAGGCTCACCTGTCTGTAGTTGCGTCGCGTGGATGCACTAATGACCTTATGTTGGGGAATAAGTAGGTACATTGTATTAAGAGTTAAAGAATCTGTGACTACTAAAGATAAAAAGAATGTTTATTTTTGGTAAAAGATCATATCAAATTACGGTCTGATGAAGTTGTGCCCGTTAACATTTTTTGTAAATGAGGTAGTTTGTATTATTATAAGAGAAAAATTGTAAAAAAATCATTTTTATTCTATAAGATTCCTATTCTTAACCCTACATTCATTTCACGTAATTTAATTTTAATGTGTCGTCACTATTTATTTAAGTGGATTCATTTACCAAGAGGTAGGGCTTTTAACACTAGAAAGACCAACACCGTCAATTTGACGGCACGGCGATTTCATTCTTAAATATTTTACAAACTATGTTTCTGTTTATTACTTTTTCTAATTTGTTATTGTTAGCTTAAATCTATATAAAAACTATTAATATATATGTGATATATGAGATTCTTTCGCAAATACCTACTAAGACCCCACAGCGTCAATGTGACGGCAGCGATAAGAATAGTAAACGAAGTTTTCTACGAACTAATGAGGGTACTTTTGTTTAATTTCGAATTTGAATTCTGAGTAAGTTGTTATTGCCTGGCTTGTTTATATTACACTTGGTTTCGTTTATTGGGCAGTCGTGAATTGTTATAAAAATTCGTCGTCGTCTCAATACTTCCCAAATAGAACAAGAACTGTCGCGATATCGTGACATACAACAAGATGTGTCAGGTGATGAAAATGGTGACGATTTATCAGACAATCTTTGTGAAAACCGTGATGCAGAATTTCAGCCGGAGCAGGTCACTTTTTCATCTGGAGACTCCGAATGAGATTCCCCTACTACAGACAACAGATAAGTATTATTGTAAATTCGCGCAAAGTACGCGGGGTATCTCGTAGATCAATTAGCGGTGGATGAATAGGGCGCGGTGGACGTTCAGGTAGGACATATTCGGTGCAGGAAGTCGGTATATTACAGGTAGCAAGTGACGGCACAGAATGGACTTGTATTTCTGCAGAGGCTAGTGAAGTAGGACGTCGAAGTTAGCAAAATATACTTAGAGAAATCTCAGGGCCTATTCCATACGCCAAACGATATATTAAAAATAACAAGCCAATTTCTGTGTGGAAGCTATTTATTCACGAGTACATTCTTCGACGTATAAAAGAATGTACTGAAAAGGAAGCACATGATAAGAGTTAAGATGACACTTGGAACTTATCCCTAGACGAGCTAGATGCATTTATTGCTTTGATTTATGCTCGCGGAGCCTATAACATGAACCACCTAGATTTGGACATCTTGTGGTCGCAAGATTGGGGATCACCCATTATCAATAATACTATGAGTAAAAATAGATACCAGGAAAACATGAAATACTTACGATTTGACATGAGAAGCACGCGTTCTGTTCGCTTAGCTAATGATAAATTTGCTATTATTTCGGACATATGGAACAAATTTATATATAAATGTCAAATGTGTTACATTCCTGAAGAAAATTTAACAGTCAAAACTCGCTGTCCGTTTTTACAATATATTGCAAACAAACTCGATAAATTTGGCATAAAGTTTTGGCTGCTGGTGGATGTCAGGAGTAAGTACCTATGTGGAGGATTTCCGTATCTAGGAAAAAACGAGAATCGTTCCAACGATATTTCATTATCCGAATATGTAGTTTTGAAATTGGTACAACCCTATTTCGAAAAGGGCCGAAACGTTACAATTGATAACTTTTTCACGTCGATAAATTTGGCTAAAAAACTAATGGTCGAAAAGACTAGCATTGTTGGAGCAATGCGGCGTGCAAAACGAGAAGTACCGCCAATTTGTAGATCTATTTGCACTACTAGATATGACACGTTTATAATTGAAACAGAGACCAATACAACCCTTACTGTCTATCAAGGAAAACCAGGAAAAAATGTTATTATTTTGAATACTTTGCACCCCAACGTGGGCATAGGTATTAATAAAATGAAGCTGCTCGAAACAGTTAAATTTTATAATGAAACGAAATTTGGTGTGGACATCATCGATCAAATGACACGAAAGTACACCGTAAGAGCTGGAAGTCGGAGATGGCCTGTTCATGTTTTTTACAATATACTTGATTTAGCAGCTATAAACTCATGGATTCTGTACCGAAAAATTACAGGAATAAATATTTCTCGGCATGATTTTATCCTTCTACTAGTAAACGACCGACGTGCAGAGTATGTGAAAAAAGAACTACTTCAGCTGCAACTGAAAGACAAGAAAGTAATTCTGAAACAAGTGAACAATGTACTACAAACAATAAGAGTCGGCAATGTCAAGTCAATCGTAATTGTAAAAAAATAGAACGTGTGAAAACTGCACAATCTGTAAAAAAGCTGTTTGTGGAAAATGTATCAAAGATTAAAAAAAAAAATATTTGTTACAAATGTTACTCAGTTTAAGTGCTAAAATTGTTAGTTATCAATAAAAAAATAAAGTGATATTATTTTTGTTTCATTTTAAAGCGAAATACGCAATAATTTTAGGAGTATTCTGATTGAATCTCTAGTACCGTCAAATTGACGGCTGCGGTCTGTAAAGGTATAGTATGAAACCCGACCCTTCTAGTGTTAATAACTGACGGAAGTCATTTGGCAATTTTCCCAAGTGATGTCTTTAAAAAGTAGTTTCACTAATAATTTCTGAATAATTTATTAATTAAAGGAGAAGAACATTTCCAATAAGAGTAATTTAATTTAGTATTGTATTTTATATCTTGTTGCTTCACTACAAATTTTTTCTTTCTTTATTAAGTCTAAATGACTTACACACTTGTCACACAAATACATTATCTATTTAAGTCATTTACTTACACAACACGCTGTAAAATATCGTTAGTGCCTATGGAGGACAATACTTTTTTATTAGAAAAGGTATGTTCCGCAATATTATTATTCTTAAAATTAAAAATAATAAATATCTGTTTTTCCCAAATATTTAACAATAGTGGAATAATACACAATTTACTTTACTTCCAAATCAGATTGTTTACTTGGGTTAATTTGTTATTTATTTGAGTCAAAAATAGCAGAATATCAAAGAAGAAAATTGAAATAATAAGTTTCTCAGAAAAAAAAGTAGCTCAATTTTTATTACAAAAAGTTGCATTTGACTGAATTGTTTAATCAGGCCTTTGCTCTCTTGGAAAATTCTGCACACTGTTTTCTTTAGGAAAGTTAATATTTGCTGGAAATAAAGTGAGCGGATGTTACGAACTGAGTCAATAATAATTGGTTTCTTAGAAGTTTCCAACTACTTTGAAGTTTTAGTTCTTTTAGAACTGGGCCCTATTTATATTTGATTTAACATAAAGCTACATAAAAGGAATAAATTCTAGGTTTATAATATTCCAAATGTTTTCAGCTCTTGTTTGAAGATTTACAGACTTGTTAACAATATTCAATTTTCCACATTTTTCTTCATTTTAGGTGTTCCAAACTATTCTTATAAAAATTGTAGTAGTTTATAATATATGACATATTATAGGAATTAGAAAATTGGCAGGTAAGGAATTAGAAAATTGTAATAAATATAAGAAGAACATAAAATTTATTTTAACAATAATATATATTGAGTTTTATTGATATTATGGGGAATAATTTGAAATAATTTGTTTCATTTATGAATCTACATAACGCTGCAACAGTAACTAATTATTTAAAATTTTGGATGTGAAAAATTAACAGCAATTTCAGTTTTATGAAAATATAAAAAAATTAATCTCAATATTTGAAGTATTTTTCGGAAAAATTTTAAACGAATTTGTAAAAAGAGAATTATAAATATTTTTTATCGTACATAATTTTATACTCTCCCAGGATAATACCAATTGACATAAAAATTATCAAGCTACGAAAATTAAAGCTGCAGTTGAATTGTTCACGCGGTAAAAGAAGCTTTGAAACAGCTACTAGCAAATGGATTGCTTCTTATCCTTTACAATTTCTTGTGGAAACTCAGCAGATGCTACTATTACGGCGTGGCTTAAATGCATAAAATATGAAGTCTACCTGTACCTAGTTATTATACGCGGGACAGTATTGTTAGTTTTAAAGAATATTTTGAAATATACAGTTATTTCAAAAATATTAAAAGAAACACAAATTGAATTTTAGGACAGCACAACTAATTTTTCTTTTAATGATCGATATTTTATGAGTCGAATAAGTACTACTGTATATTTTCTTGTACATCAATTAAAATATATTATAAGGTATGAATGTACTAGAGATATATTTATTTGAATATATGATGCTCTGACTGCAAATTTTTATATTCGAAACAATTTTAAACATATAAAATATTTCAAGCAATTTCTCTTACTTGAAATTAGATTTAATTCTATTAAAAGTACCTTTAAAGAGTTACTGTATTTACCACCTAAATACTGAATGTATTTACCACCTAAATGCTAAATGTAGCTTATGAAAATTTATTTGAATACATTAATACTTTCTGGTGAAGCCTTCCTTGAACGTTCAAGGAAGCCTTGAAGGTTCAGAGTCAAAGTAGTTCAGATTAAAACCTAAAAATTAATAGAAAGTGCATACAAATGCCAGCTTTTAGAGAGTGGTGAGAGGCTATCTAAAATATCTCATGTGAATTCAGTTTAGGAATTTTAGTGGTAGGACTTTATTCAATATCATCGTTGTTTATAATTTTTTTGTCATATTTGACGTAAGATACATCCAAAAATAAGCTATATAACAATACACCTACAAAATGTTTTCTTACTTCAGTTAATTTTCGTTTATTAAATAGTCAGCTGTTATCCGAACTATAGTTCGAATAATATATGTTTAACGAGTTATAGTTTGGTGAAGCAGTAAAAACTAACATTTTATATGAAAAGTTTTAGTTTGGTCGAAAAATAAAGTGTAAATAAATATAAATAAAGTCACGATTACAGTGATTTTTATCGAAACTCTTGTAATTTTAGGATTTATTATTTTGAACTGTGGTATACAAATTTTTTGACTGAAAACTTCCCCATTATGGTTAATATTCTTTACGGCATGCAGGCAATAGTTACAAATTTTGCGCTAGCTACAAATTTTGTGCTACTGAGAGCTTCATATGATTGACCTTTCATTTTGAGTATTGCTTTTTTCTTATCTTGTGGATTGAATCATATATTATCAGCTTTAATCATATTTGGTATCTAACTTATTAATTTTTCTAAACGTTACCAACATTCCCATTTATATATTAGTTAAATGAAGGGGTACACAGTTTTACGCTCATTTTATGCTAGTGTTCTTCCACTACATGAAATACCCATGTTTAATGGGTTCAAATCCCTATAATTATTCTAATATTGATGTTAAGCCCTAAATGCACTTCAGACATAACTTGAAAGGGATCTTCCGTTACTGTCTTTATTTAATTTTATCGAAGATATTTATATTTTAACAAAGAAAACATTGAATTAATAAAACAATTGAGATTCATTTGAAGTACATTCACATTTTATACCTCCGTAACTTTTTTAATACCTGTGTTGAGTTACTTCCAGGATGACATACGTATTAAAAAATAAAGGGAATTTTGAATTTGTTCGTCTTGATCGATATGGTGAAATTTAAACAAAAACGAAACGCGAAAATGTGAAGTTGATTCTATAATTTAAAAATGAGATACTGTAATTTTAAACTAAACAAACTTTAACTTAGAATTTGACATCACATTGAAGATCATTTATTGCAAATGGGCAATACAAGACCAATTTTGATGTATTGCCTTTATTTTCGTAAAAGAAGATCTCTAGCGGAAAAATAGTGTCTAAAACTCTGCATTGCATTGTGCAAATTATTTTTGAAATGAATGCTGAATGTAAATGTAAGGCTACTTACGTACATAAGTAAATTAAACATATTTTATAATTAAATTATTAAATCTTTTATGCCACCATAATGGCTACACCGTGACAATTTTTATAAATCACCACCAGGGATAAAATGATTAGTTATGAAAATAGAATCTCACTTAAAACTTTCTTTGGTATTTCAATCTAGTAGCCCCACTGATGAGGATATTCTTTCTTTAATTTATCTTCATGTTATATCTATGAATTCAGATAAAAATTAGTTCCGATTATTACAAAAGAAATTATAATTTCCATTTTAATAGTTATTATAATTTTTCTTTTAGTAAAACAGTTTTATGGGTTAAGCACCACAATTAGCGCATAACCCATAAAATACCTGATAGAAAAATTTTGTTAGTGTCTAAGCGGTTAAAAATATTGATTAGTAGTTTCAATTTTGTGCAGAAGTCAATGTCAGTAATTATAAGTAAGTGAAAAGTTAATGTAATTTTTTCTGGATGTTTCATTAACACGACTGTAACGTTTGCTTTCGATTGACATTTTAAACAAATATTTTTCTAAAAAAAACAATCTATTTATTTCACACTGAACCGAAAATAAATTTTTTCTTTTATTTTATTATACCATCAGATTATACATTCGAATTAAAACGATTATGCATTGGAATACATATATACGATTTAGATCTTCGTCAAAATACTATAATATCATAATATTAACATGTCTAGAGAACTCGATATAGTATAATAATTATAAAATAATCATTCATCCAATAAAAAGTACAATATATTCTAACAATCAGCATCTAACTTAATAAAACTTGATATTTTAATAAGTTTTCATGGATATTCGGAAGTCTAAACTGGAACTTCTTTATCTGAAGTACCTTTACGTCAAACATTTTTAAAAGGGAAGGAAGGGAAAAGATTGTCATTAATATTACGAGTTTAATGACTATGTATATTATATTTTATAAATAAAAATTATAAATAAATTGATTTTACAAAAATTCTCAACTTCTCTCTTGAAATAAATAAGACAAAATTTGGAAAAAAATGATCATATGAAATAAAAGGGACTTTGAGTTTCTCAGCTAAGCCACGTAAATTTTAAATTTTGTATTGCGTAAAGAGATTAAGAAAAGTTTAATGAATGTCTTTAATAGAATTATAGCTTAAAAAGATGTTGTACTAAATAAAGTTAAACAATTATCGAAAATATCATTACTATTATTTAAATTTAAATTTAGGCAATCGATGTTATGTAAATTCAAAAACCCATTAAAAGTAATTAAACTTTTCATTGATTTAATGAAATTTAGATAAATATATTTTTTTAATATCACTAATAAATAGTTATTTTATTATGGTATTGTGCAATTAAAACATAAAAAAATGTTTACTTAATTTTTTTCAAAAAATTTCTGTTTCTGAATTTTTTGAGCATCAACAAGAACTCGGTTTTTAAAAAAACTTTTATTGAAGACAAAATTTTGTTAAGCATAATACATTTTTTTGCATAAAAAAGGGGGCGGTTTTGATTTTGTCATATTTTTAACAAAATATTATTTATTAAGAGGTTGTATTAATTGTAATTGTTACTGGCAGGTAAAGTGTATTCTGGCACATAAAAACGAACGTTCTAAATATGAAATTTATTCTTTTTGAATGAAAATTCTCTTTCACTGACAAAAACGTATTTTTTGGCGGTAAATGAAATCCAACTCTTATTAAGTTCTTTTTCATTTGTTACGTTTTTTATTTTAACGAATAAATTTTAAGTCAATTTCTGCTGTTTGCTGCATTAGTTCATTTCTGTTTGCTGATCTCAGTATGGTTTAAAAACCATAAGAGCTAGTAACATTATTGGGCTGCTTGAAGAAGACTGTAGCCAATGTTACGTGTCTCAGCAGTATAATGTGAGCCGTTCCACCGACCAAAGAACCTAACAACGATACCAAGAAACGGGCTCCGTTAGTAGAAGGCCCGGTTCTGGAAGAAAACGGTGCATCGAGCCACGGGACGACCGCTTCATGGTAAGTCAAGCGCTACGAAATTCGTCAAGTTACGTACGTGGATCTCAAACAGAACCTCGAGGACGTCAGAGGTACACGAGTAAGCCTATGGACCATCAGAAGGAGACTTCAGGCCGTCAATGTACGTAGATATTGCCCAGCTCGAGGCCCTACATTGCTCCGTGAGCATCGAGTTGCCAGATTGAGATTCGCTCAAAATTTTTCGTCGTGGAGACACAAGACTGGAAAAGGGTTTTATTCTCTGATGAAGCTCGTATATTAGTGGTGAGGATCGACGTCGGCGAGTCTTATAAAAACCTGGAGAACGCTTCGCAGAAGTGTGTTTTGAGGAAATCACCCCTTACAGTGGAGGCTCCGTAATGCTTTGTGCTGGTATAAACTCAGATGACCGCACCGAGTTAGTTTTTATTAAAAATGGCATACTTAATGCGCAAAGGTACGTAACAGAGGTTCTTATTCCTCATGCCCAACCCGCATTAACAGCAGTTGGAAGCGAGTCCATTTTTATGGACGACAACGCTCGCGCTCTCCGCTCTAGAGACTTTGATGCGTATATGCAGGCCGGAGTTTATCGGTTAGACTAGCCAGCTAGAAGTCCCGACCTCAATCCGATAAAACATATATGGGATAATCTAAAACGACGCGTCAGACCAGCCGTAAAACCAGCTCCAGAAAACGTTCAGGCCCTTAAAAATATGATCGTCGCTGAACGGGAACCTATTCCTCAGAAAATGATAAAAAACGTCGTCGTAGCATGCCTAGCAGATTAATCGCATTGATTTTAGCTAGATAAAGCCATACTCGTTACTAAATTTTCAAATGTTATGTTAGATTATTAAAAAATGTTCAAAAATAAACTTTAGCCACTTTTAATGTACCAGTATGAAAACGCTGGTCTGTGGACTTTACATCGTTTTTTGTTATTTATTCGCATTTTTAATTACTAAAGTAGAGAAAAACCATATCTGAATAATAAATAACAATATTCTCATCACATCGCCATATAAAATGCACCAAATCATAATACAACAACTTTGATATGGTTTATTCCCATAAGTGCCCGTTTTTTTTACAAAAGACTTTATAATAAAGGAGAGCTCACCTATGCCTGAGAAATGAGAGATAAACTTATTAACGACAAAAAAGTTATAAACAAAGGTAGATTTTTTATCGTCTTCACATGCCATTGACAACAGAAGCTAAATTTCAGTATCAAATCTCAAAACTTACTAGATACAGTAAAAACCTTCATCTATATTTTTACTTTAATTAGATAATAGACATAGCAATTTTTATAATCCATCTTAAAACAATCACTAACTTTTCATCTGATGACAATATATTCAAAGTAAGCTTTTCAAAGGGCATCAAATTAGAGCAAGCAATATTTGCGTCAAATACGAGATATTCTTTTAGAAATTTTAGTGACAATTTTATATTTATCTTTTGTTTTACTTATGTTTTTAATAAAATTTATGTACTTTTTCATCCTTAACTGTGAAAACAAATTTTAAATAATAAAATAATTTAAGGAGAAACGCAAAATTCAGAAATTTAAATAATTTTCAAACCCATTGTTGAAAAATTAGATTGATTCTAAAACTTAATATTTCGCAAATAGGCTTTAAAAAAGACGAATCTCGTTACATAGACCTATTCAATCAAAAACCTTATCTTTTATGGGATGCATAAAAAACATTTTCCCCAACCTTATGTTTACGCGGTTCTACTTTTTGCCAATATTTTTCTACAAGTTAATTACCATTTCCATGTAGAATACCCGCTTACAAAATACCACGAACCATAGTTCTAAAACTTTAAAATTGTGAAACTGTGAAAAACGGACTGCAGAACGAGTGAACAGACTGACATGAAGAAATTATGAGGACTTATTCTTCAATATAGTAGCTTAAAACGTTGTAACTTAGGCTTGGTGTGGTTTAACGTGGAAGCTTAGATACTAACTTCAAACGATTTAATTAGGTAATTAATTAATTAGTAATTTAACATAAGTTTGTAAATTCTACAAGTAGTTACCGATACCAATGAATTATGAATGGTTTTCTACTTAGGAATTTAAATGCTTAATTTATTTAAGAGCATAAATAAATTATTTGTGTATCTAAAGTATAAGAAATTACTTATAACCCCTTTTAAAAAAGTAATGTTTCATTTAATTTTTTCCTTGGATAAATATATTTCATTTCATTTATCTTTTTAAGATAAGTTTATTAAAATCAAATTATAAACTGTTTACATAACCTATAAGAGGAAACTAAGACCAATTTATCGTACTTTAATTTCCTATTTTCTATACTTTGCACCATCATTAGATTCATAATCACATACTTTAAAGAGCCGATGACTATCAATTAGATTTGTATATTTTAGTTTTTGGATATAACTCGAAACGATAAGCTTGAAAAAAACTTTTGAATTTCAAGTTATCACAGAAATTTAGTTAACAGTTTTTTTTAATAATTCTTGCGGGTTTGTCTAGTACTTATGTTTAATTTCACTTATTACCATATTTACTACGCATTTATTGTTTTTTAGAAAAGGCGTTTTCATCTTCCTTTTATCAAGTGTATTGGAAAAAGATAAAATTTTGGCAGGCGTATATTAAATATTTATATATATATATATATATATATATATATATATATATATATATATATATATATGTATATACAGGTGAAGAATATTTACATGCAAGGTATGCCTGTTTAAAAAGTTTGCTCACCCATTTCTAAGTGATCGTGACATTAATTCAATTTATCCATATACATTGACAAACAGGTTTATTTTGTCTATTGACAGGAACGGAGATTAAAATTAACAGCTTACATTTTTTTAATTTAATCTATTTTTTTAATATCCATGTTTACTTTCACACTTCTGTCATGGTGTAGGTTAGAGAGTGATGATAGAGTGCTCTATTCGACTTTTTTGGGAAATGAAGACATGTCTAATGTAAGAAAGATTGTAACCACCATTGTTATCATCTACAGAGATATTCTTACACATATTTCTATAACTATATACTGTCACTTTGCTATTTAGTACACACATATATATATATATATATATATATATATATATATATATATATACATATATGTGTATATATATATATATAAATATTTATATATATATATATATATATATATATATATATATATAAATATATGTGTATATATATTTATAACTAAATTTGTTAAGATAGTCATTTAAAATATGTGCAAATATAATTTAAAGATAACAGATTTAAGTAGAGAAAGGTATATAACTACCGATATTAAAAATCAATTTATGTGATCGTCTGTTTTATTTCTTATTTTTTACTCTGCAACCAAACAACGAATCGCTATAAAATTGTGCTACGTATATAGTTCGTCGATTAGAATTACTCGCGGCTTTATTCCCATGAAATACTACTGCAAGGGAAAGTATGCTTCGATATTTGTTACTAAATCATGCATACATTTTTATGATACTAAGAAGCATTAACCCTTCTTTTCAATCCAATAAATATAACATTGGAGAAAACTTGGTGTTTTTAGGGTTTCGTTCCTCAAAAGGAAAAAAGAACTCTTGTAGGCACTTCGTTATCTGAAGGTCTGTTAAGACCATTTTTTTAGAAACGCGTAGAGGTATCAAGATGAATTTAATACTTAGTTCTACGATACTTTTGCACTATCATATTAAGTTCCTTAGTCAAGGAAATCAAGGAAAACCTTAAAAATACGGCTATTTATGTCGCATATTTTGACATATGCAAATAAATAAAAAAACTATAGCGTACACATTGACCCAGATTCACAAAATTAGGGCAAAAGTAAAGCCTCATAGGACAAGTAAAGGAACAAATCCGAAAATTGTTAATTTGTAGTTATATCATATAATAAAATATTTTTGAATTATGCGGCTGTGATTTTTCACAGGCAATTGTAATAGGCAATATATTTTTGTCCCAAAAAATTAAAATTTTGTTATTAATTTAAAAGGAGTATGATGTACCATTAAGTGTTAATAAATATCTAACTGTATACGTAACTCTCGTAGTGCGAGTTGCACTCGTGTGTTAGTAACAATTTTTTTTAATTTGTGCTTAAATGTTATAGTTGTCCTTTATAATTTTCCTCATGATTTTTTAAGAACCTAAGATGTGATTTAAAATGTAGGAAAATTCTTCAAGCAAACCTTATGAGTGTGTAAATCATATTTTTTATTTATACTAAACCCAAATACAATTTTATGTCTAAGTTTATTGTCTCCTTTAAGAAAAGAATATCTTGAAACTTAACATTTTTTAACGTTGTTTCCATGAAGACTAACTCGAGTACTAAAATTTCCAAGATTACCCGCCCTGACATAGCCTTGTCCAATAATTCATATTCCTGACCTACTTATTCTATGTCATAGACTTGGCATCCGACTTAGATGCGGACATATTTGGCATCCGACTTAGATGCGGATGAACTATGTTTACACCCATCATTTTCAACAAAGAATAATAATCGACGTGAAAGATATAAACGCGAAGCTGTAATATTATTAGGACAACCGTATACTATTGTGTTGTATTTTTATGTTATAAATTGTACGCTGTTTTATTTAAAATTACCCAAATGTGGAAATACATACCAATAAAAATAGTAAATTACATTGTATGAAAAGGGAACACATCTTCCAAGAATACGTCCTCGAAATGACGGAATGAGGAGCTCATTCATGTCTTAGAAAATGGCGTAAAAATTAGCACATTTTTTTTAAAAGAATGACAATGAACGAAAAACTAAATATATATATATATATATATAAATATATATATATATATATATATATATATATATATATATATATAGATATATATATATATAAAGACAACAGCACAATTACAATCAGCGTCAATATCTGTACGTATATTTTGAGTGCTCGACATTTTACATTATCAACTTTCATATATTTATGAGCTCTTAACTTTAACTACACAGAATAAGGCTACACTTTTACTTCAGAATTACCATTTTAAAACGCCTTCGCACGTTTAACAACTGGTGATATTTTCAAAGGACGTAACAGTCTCAAGAACAAATTCATGAAAAGAAAAATATTACTTCCCACACACATATTTTACCTTGTGTCTAATCAACTACCGCTTGTGAAAAATTGTATTTCTTCCTTGTTAATAAAGTACGATTTCGTCTTATTAAAACCAGGTCACCCTCCGGCAATCTTCTATTAATAAAAATTTAAGCAAGTCAACTCCGAATTCGAATTTCTTTTAAGCGTAATTTAAGTTAAATACAGGTTCAAATATGCTATAAGCTTAATACTTTTGATGAATTATAAAACGCTTTCTGTTATAACTTTATTGAGAAATGTTAAGCTTAACAAAATTATTTGTGTATTCGTAGTGCTTAGAATTACTAATGGAATATTTTACAATTTCTTTTATTTATTAAAACTATTAACTTATACAAGTTCTATTGAATTTTTGAACTAAGTTCTATTGAATAAATGTTTGATAATTTTATAGAAAGGAAACCAACTTATGATTTTAATGTTAAACTCGCTATAATTCGATTATTGCATTTCCATAAGATTTTAAATATATTGTCGTTGATTTGATTATTTCTTTGGTCAATAATCAAATCTTTTATATACTTTTAAACTGGTTAGTTCTTTTTTATGCAATAACTCTGCAATAAGCCATAAAACGTAACAAAATTTAATAATAATAATAATGTACGCCTTAACTTTAAATTTTTAAATATTTTATCCACAAAAAGGTAAGTAGCACGGCTTCACCGACACGGTCAGTTTACAGCTAGCACCTGTTGATATACACACATACGTACACATACACACACACACACACACACACACACACACACACACATATATATATATATATATATATATACCTACGGATTAATTTGATTCATCAATAGTGTTCGAATCAAATTTTTATGTAAATTCATTCAATAGATGAAAATAAGACAAAGGTACATACAGTACACATACGCACGCATTTAATCGTAGCAGCGTTGATTTTGTTACATATAAATAAAAATACCCACATTCGTATCGTGAATTGTACATGAGTTCTTTAATATTTTCAGCACGTATTTGAAGAATATTTTCACGTCAATGAAACGGTGAATCCTTTCCATTGTTGAATATTCCACGAAACATTATTCAGTTCGAATAAAAAGTTTGAAACGGAATATTTGGAAGTATTCCTTTTATTGACATTTTTCATACATTTTGAGGATAGATTTCGTGACTATGTGATCAAACATCCCTATGGGTAGAGAGATTCATTGATGATGGCGTTGGATCCTTGAAGTGAAAAAAATTGTTTTAAATTTGTAATCAACTATATTCAGCTCCTAATTCCTAGTATCCTAATATCATAAAACTGTTTCTATCGTTTTTAGATTATGCAAATGCATTCCAAATTTATACAAATATAATAAGGAAGTAAAATTTGTTAGTTTGCTAGTTCTAGGTACTTTCAAAAAAATTCCAATTAATTTTAACCTAGGTTCTAATTTTATATCTGATTTATTTAATCGGGGTAAAAGCCTAAGTTGAAAATGTTAAAATTCGGATACAAATTGAAAGTTGCAGTTGTTAAAGGCAACTAAAATAAAAACGCAAAACGGGAAATCATTATTCTGAATTAAGGGGTAGTTTTCATTATTTGAGTCGAGCATCTCAATACCTTCGTTTCCTCAAAAGAAATTTGATAAAAAGTGTAGCAATTTTTTTCCGCGCGGATGATCGGTAAATAGTAATAACGTCGTTTATTTTTAAATGCAACTTACGCGGTTTTGGTCTTTTATATTAGACTCTTTGTTTTTTAATCAAGTTCCTATTTCATATAATTTAGTAAACTCTAAAGTTAAATATGGCGTGGATCGATAGATTTGAGGCTTAATGTGACACAACAGTTGGTGTGACACAACTGCACGTATCGTATCGGTAATAAAACGTAAAAAGTTCATAGAAAAGTGGAGCAACTATTTTCGTAGGCATGCAACGTAATGTGTTATTATTAATCGAAAATGTGCAGTATTAAATGCGTAATCATGAGCCCTGTGAAAAAAAAGAAAGTAAAAGACCTACAAGATTAAGCGTAAAGAAAGATGGAAAATTGACTACCTGCAAATGTATGGTGAAATATTAATAAAATTATAGGTATACATATGTGGAAAATTAATTAACTTGACAGAGACAAGATTGAGTACTCCCAAGTGTCAACATACGTTAAGTAGGATAAAGATAAAATAGACAAACATAAGTATCCATAAACTCAGAAAAGTTAAATTAAATGTATTAGTAATTGTTCGATCTATATTGGTGCCTTGCCTGGGTAAAAACTTTTAATCGCTTTTTAGATTTCCGTAATGAAGTTAAAAAAACGAAAGCCTAATAAATCCGTTATATCCGTCTGTTTGTCTGTCTGTCCGTATAAGTCCCTTGTAGATTCTATAGTTTTAAACCTATGTACTTAGAGTTTTGCATGCAGATTCTTCCTATGGAGACTTCATTTAATGTTCATTAAAATCTTTAAAGGAAATTTGTTTTCACACACCTAACTTAACAGGATGCCACTAAATAGATAATTTAAAATAATACTGAGGTTATGTTTACCATGTTTAGGGTCCCGTAGCCAAATGGCAAAAATGAAACCCTTATAACGTCGTCTCGTCCGTATGTCTAAGTGTTCGTCGGTCTGTTCGTGTATCGTGGCCATTTTACTCGGAGACTATTGGCACTTTATAGATAAAATTTATATGGTAGATGTCTTTTATGAACTATGCTTTATTTAATCGGGTAAATGGAAAATTTTAATAGATACAATAAAATACAGCCTCTCAAAAGGAAAAATGGATCCTTCATAGAATAACTTCATTATCTGTCTTTCTGTCTATCAAAATCCTTTTCATGAAGAACGCGTGGAAGTATCAAGTAGAAATTAATATCAAATACTTAGGTCTACGATTCTTTGGAACTGTCAAGATCAAGCTTCTAAGTCAATATAATAAACAATACTTTTTTTTGTGTCACTTATTTTGACACTCGCAAATACACAAAACCTATAAGATACTTCCCGTTGAATCCTAAAATTTGGCAAGAAACTAGGTCTCACAGCACGAGTAAAGGAAAAAAATCGGAGATCGTTAATTTGCAATTATATCATTTAAAAACAACTTTTTTTTAAATATGCCCCTTTGAAATATATATTAGAGAATATACTTTCGTTGTAAAAATTAAGATTTTTTATATAGTTAAATAGAAATATTATACAACGTTTAATGTGTTTAAATGCCTAAATGCGTACGAAACTCTCATAGTACGAGTTCCATTAGTGTTCAAAACCTGTCAAAGTTTTATTTATATCAAAGTTAATGTATAAATATGTAATTAATAGATGGAATATATAAACATTATTTTCAAGAGTTCGATAATTTTTTATGTTCATTATCCGAGTATAGATCTTATATTATGAAATAAACATTTATGAAACAAATAGTCTGTTATAATTAAACATATGAATAGTGATTTTTTTCTTGTTTACATTCTCTTCAATCATTTTTTCGATTTTATTTTGATCTAGCTGTAATTTGTTGATTATAATAATTAAAATTATACATATGGTCCGATTTACCAACATGCAACGCGTCATAATAAATATTCTCTAATGACGATGACCATGTACTGCCCGCCTTTTTTTTCTATTCTTATAGTAGTCCACAATGTTTACATATAATAATTTAATACGAATGTTTACAAGTGTATCTCAAAAATACATTTCTCTTATTTTATTTCCCGTCACTTACATCATTATGGCTCATTATTTACAAAATTAAAAATAATATTATATACCCTATGTCTGTCTGGATATATAAGATATACGATAATGAATAAAGCTTCTTTTAGATCGGATAAATTTTGTGTCAAAATTTAAAAGCCAAACAGACAAACAACATTTTCTTTTTATAAATTTGAAAAATTCAGTAATATTTCACCTCACCAAGGAAATGGTGTTAATGTGTAAGCAGATAAATTATTAACTAATCGAAGTTATGTGAATCAACGATAATTGGCTAGGGTATAACTCATCAATACGCCTATCATGTTGTTGTTTCAACTCAATAATTCAGCTAATATAATTAGTACACGTTATTACAGCGGAGGGATGATTCTGATGGAATAACATTCGTTTATGAAACTGGGTACTTAATAATGTAACATGTGAAAATACTATTTGACACTCATGGGTCCTGACGTGTTCTTACATACTCTTATGTATATTTTTATCAGCGTGGTTTATATTTTGAAAACAATTTAAGTATATTAAATACCTTGAGGCGCGTGTCTATTTTTAGTAATGTGGACTTCAGAAATTTCTCTGTCAAAAATAGTCAAGTTTAAACCTCAGTACTTACATAAAATCATGTTTTACATTTTGGTTACAAAATAGTTACAATCTTGATATAGAAAGTAAAATTCACAAAGTTTCCTATTACAATATTTTTTATTGTTGACTGAACGGTCCGACAAGAATATGGCATGTTTTCTGTATGAAGTTTTAGATGGTATTTATAATTACAGCGGTACATAAGAAAATAAAATTAGGGTAAAATATTAATTTTTATCACTCCACTTACTTAAAGAACCTCACTTCAAACGCTTCAAGGATTTTCTTTTTCAGTTTAAATTTAGTTCATTTTTAGAAAATATTTTCAAAACTTTTTCTTTGTTCTAATTTTTTATTTATCGGTTAAATAAAAATTTGAGGACAGGGCGATAGAGATTTTTTTATTATTTTGACAGAAGCCTTCTTTAAACCAAAATTGTAGAAAATGCTACTTTTAAAACAATGTCTTCATAAATATTTTCCACATTTTCACACGACATCGGCACGTAAATATTTAAAATTTAAAGAAAATCAATTCAGTATACATGAAAATCGTATGATTTCTGTATAGATATATGTGTATATATATATATATATATATATATATATATATATATATATTTATATGTCTATATATGTATATATATATATATATATATATATATATATATATATATATATATATATATATATATATATACACACACACACACACACAATATCATGTGAAAGTAGGAAGAATACCCTCAAATACGAGTAATACTTGCACTAAGAGGGTTTGTTATGCAGTTAAGCTCGAATAAATATTTAAGGGCACACGGCATTTCTATTAAATATTTGCTAATAATAATTTCCCGCAATGTCAATATCTTATCTACAATATATTTTACAGACGCAGAACATGGAGATATTTTGTGATCGCGTTGACTTAAAAGCTTAATTTCACATGTGAAAACACTATTTAAGACACGTGGTTTATTATAGTTAACTGACCTAAAGTCCTGTTACACCCTATTTATATCCATGTGCTTTATAAAAAATAATGCTATTATATTTTGAAAATAATTATCGGCAGCAGCTTTCTTTAAACCAAAATTGTAGAAAATATACTTTTAAAAGGGACTGTAGACTTGACAATTTGGTATTAATTTCATCTTTATACCTATAAGCATTCCTGAGAAAATTAAAACCTTACTGTTTAGAACAAAAATATGTTGCCTAGTGAAAAAGCTTAGGCATATTTAAAAAATATATATTTTTTATGTGACATAATTTATTTACTATTGTATAAACATTAACGATTTTCGGTTTTTTCCTTTCTTGTGCTATGAAACTTTGCTTCTTCACAAATTTCGTGATTCCAAGACAACGGGAAATACCTTACGGTCAAATACCTGTTTTATTATTTCTATTGAAGAGCATTAACATCAAGTTCCGCGTAAAAATCTACAAGGTTTTTACAACCTTTTTTGACCCCTTTACTTAACGAATTTCGTTATATTTAAAAAATTATAAAATCAATGCACTCTCCAAATTTAAAATTTATGTCTTTAGCGATTTGGACTGGATATTGATATTTCAATCAATCGGCACATTGCCTTTATATTAGATCGAAAGTAGTTATTCCTGTTTTATCGAACTCATTAAAATCAAAATGAGTTATCAAAGAAAAGATCGTTTATGAAAGATATTTCATAATTTATTACAGATCAAATCACATTTATTTCAAAAGTAATTTGTTCCGCTTTTTTGATCGATATTAATAAACACTTCAGATCATTAAATCGTTCATCGTTTAGATTCCAAGACAAAATTTATACGTAGTATTATACTAATCTTTCCTAAAATATGCTAAGGTCGAAAAGGAATACTTATTAAAAAATAAGCATTTATTTTTTAAAATGCCCACCGATGCGCACGATATCTATGTGATTAAAAATAAAATTAAAATTATCGTCATGCTCCCAAATTTATATACGTAAATAATGACATAAATCGCCGTGTTAGATATTTGATTGCATGGATTCTGATTTTAACAAGGACAACGGCACATGCAAGTTTATAAATAAATTCAAAAAGCCCGTGGCAGCCACCAATTTATTTCCGCATCTTACAATCGCGTGCCGTAAGAAAACAAGACAGACGATTATGGACCACACCGTGACGTGCCTGCGCGTAAATAGATTTATAGAGGCAATTTTATCTCAAATCAGCTAAAGAACTTAATTCAGAGATTGTACATTCCTGGCATTACAACGTAGAACTTTGCGGAACCATGTACAAGAAAATGTAAGACGTAACCCGCAAACGCTTTCGGGCAAACGACTAAAATAATTTAACAACGCTTTGTAATATGGCGACAGCACACGTGCGAAGTTTTTATGGAATGTGTCTTGGTAGTACCGAAAAACGTGATGAAATTTGATTACCAATTTCGAATAAGTGTGTGTGAAATTTAAATAAAAATATAAACGCATTTTCTAATTACAAATATTTTAATTACAAAATGCGGTTTTTCTTTTTCAATACACACTAATACCATACTGACTTCCGTGTTATTTGAATAATTTTTGAAAGTTTGTTATTACTGCTATAAAAGGGATCCGACATATACGTATAATTATGCTGATATGTAAATAAATTTTGTTACCATTTTTTGTTTTATATTGTCAACTAGCTGGTGTACCCGGCTTCGCACATGAAGCTGAGATGAGAATGTTTGTTAGTTGGAATAAAAGGATAAACTTTAAAATATAAGGGTAACAAAATTTATTGAAAACATATTCCAACTATCTACTTATTTATAAACCACATTTTTTTTGTTATCTAGGATATATATGTACAAATTTTTTAAATTTCCTAATCGAGAGCAAGGTACGTATAGCTGACCGTGAGAAAGGCAGGATTCCTTGAGGTTGATGCCGCAATGTTTTAAAGTTTGTCCTTGAGCTTTGTTAATTGTAAAACTATAGACTAATCTGCTTTTTGATGGAAATTGCAATCTTTTAAATTGGAACAACAGTTCAAGAGAGATCAGTGGTATTTTGCGTATAAATACTGTGTCCTTTGTCCTTTCCAGGCATAAGTTCGGCTTCGATGATGTTATTCGATAGCTTTTTGATGATCATTCTTGTTCCATTACATAGCTTTGGCGAGTTGAGATTTCTGAGTAGTATGATCGGAGCTCCAATTTTTAGTCGAAAGCAGTGTCATGGCATTCCTGGTACTTGCAAAGAGTTTAAAAATTCTGCAAGGAAGTTGGTACTTCCTTCGTTTACCATCGTGTCGGTGGTCGATTTGTATATTGTATATCATCGACAATATTATATTTAGTTACAAAAATTGCCTCTCCGGAGGTACTCTGAAGTAGCCACTCCGAATTGGTATAGTCCGATGAGATCGTTCTAAGTAGTGGCTATGTTGCAGAAATTACTGTTGAACTCAATGAGGCCGATCGTCTAGTCAATAGGAATGTACCTTCGCCTACTTGTAAAAACTTTCGAAAAAAACGTGTTATTGTTTAGGTTTTCGATAACTCAACTCACATATTTTTTGTTAGTCGTAGTATTTGTATGTGTGGCTAGAGATGTAATTTTTAAGCATACATCAATTTCGTCCGTTGGTGCAAATTTGGGGATAATTGGAACTGTATGTCGATAATATCCTGAGAGTACGAGTAGAGCTTCTCCCATCACTTCAGAGTTGTAATGTTCTGTCCATGGCTTCGAGTGATTTTTTATGTGCCATTGTGCATTCGTCCCAAAAGAAAATTTTAGCTTGTTTTAGAAGTTCTCCCCGTCCAGATGCTCTTGAGATTTTACATACTGGAAATTGTTCTTCGGCTATATTTAACTGTATTTTAGGGCAAAATGAGCAGTTCGTCCGCTTTCTATAAGTGCGGCTGCAATACTAGATAATGCCAGTGCAAGTGTGTTGTGTTGTTTAGCATTTATTCTGCCAGCCATCGATTTATTAGAAACGTTTTCCTTGTACCGCCTGGTGCATTCAAGTAAATAATTCCGCCAGTGTTGTTTTTGATCTTGTCCATGATAAAGTTGTAAATTCTTTTTTGATATTCACTGAGGCGTGATTTGTTTTCAGCGACGAATTGAAGTAGTTCGTTAATGTTGTAGCATTTTCCTTTCATTGTAATTTCGTAGTTTAACATATTGAAACATAATGTTGTGGTGTTGTAATCTCGAGTTGTAATAAGGTCGGAGTTTTTATTGCTAAACATTATCTTCTAGGCGAATGAGTGTTTCATTGAAGAATCATTGAAGTTGAATTCAATGCTCAGTTCTGGATGAGCTTATCAGATTTGGTACAGTATTTAATTACTCATACTCTCTTTGAAGGAGTCCCATAGCTGTATTAGATTCGAAGGGTTACATGATGTTAGTATTATGGCGAATAAGTTTCTGATTTATTCAGCTAAGGCTGTGAGTGAGGCTTCTTGTAGTGTTAAGTAGTTGTCGTTTTTCAGTAGCCCTAAGCGTTAAAAGGCTTCTCTGTACATCTGGCACAGGTAACCATCAACAGTCTTGAGATCCGTAAAATTTATTAGTCCCCGTATTTCATGTAGCAACATCCGGAGATAGAAACATTCGGCGTTGTTCAGATGTCAGATGTATGGTGCACACCTGGCCTAGTGCATTTGTTTTCATGATTCCTGAATGGTCATCTACTGAAGATCTTTGTTTCTGTTGTTGAAATATTTTTCTTGTTGTGATCCACTCATAACATATAGGGACGTCGACATAGAGTAATATTTTGGGGAATGGATCCATTTGGTACAGTTCAAAAAAAACTGGTAATGTTGTACGCTTAAATGGTTCGCTGGCAAATTTTTCTGGCTGTGTCTTTTGTGAAGTGAGCTCTCTGTCTATTCTCCGAATATACTGCTAGATGTTGCATAGTTGATTCATTTTGTGCATGGTAAAACCGAGAATCCACCACGCTAATATCGATGTATATTCCCATTTGGTACATGCGGATCTCGTCGTTTCTGTTTTGTTGTTCGCTGTCTTTGGATATTTAAAATACTGCCATATTACTGCCTGTGTCAATATACTTACACCCACATTAATGGTATCTCACTGTATTGACTATTCAACGTTTATGTGTGCTTGGAACGATTTGGAAAGTTGAGGGTTATAAGGTATTACCCATTGATTACCTATTTCCAGTTCGCCTCTGTCTCGCATTCGTAATTTTGCTAGAAACTCACCTTTTTCGATTGTTCGTCTTCTGTATTTATGATAGTAATCATCACCGGTTTGTTTGTCATCCGAATATGGTTTAGGGTATTTTTTTTTTCATTTTTCATCACTCATACATAGCGAATTGGGATTTAATGGTCCGCAAGGTCAGTGAATCATGTTATTTACAACTATGTCGTACAGCTTCGGTTCACCTTGTGGATTGGTAAATAAGCTTGGATGATTTTGTCGATATTCGTGGGATGAATTCTGTCGTGTAGCCATATGAGTTTGTGTGAGTGAGGTAGACCTTGTTTTTGCCATTCGATTGTGTACATCTAATGGTTCCAAAGATGTGGTATGTTGTGACGATTTTAAAAATTCTCATTTGTTTTAGTCGGAAAACTCGGGATATCATGTCGTGTCGATCCATGGGGGTTGTCCGTATCTTAGTTGTTTTTTTTATTTCTGGCCCTGATGGGTTGTATGTGTAATGTGTAATGTTATGAAGAGGCCAGGTAGTCCATATTTTCTTACGCAATTCATGGCATCTTGAGTGTATTCTTGTATGTCTCTTGGATTTTTTTGTTCCAATGACTTCAATGTTTTCGTTATTAATGATCGGGTTTTGAAGGATGTCTTCTTGCGTGCGTAGTTTCTTTTGATTTAATCTTAGGTAAAGCAATCGTTTCGCTTTTATTTTTGCATACACATCTACCAGGAACTGTTGGAATAAACGGTGAGTGTTGAGAATGTGATTATATCTCTATATATATCGTCTCTAATTATTAAGCGGTAATCATAGAACTCTTTGGAAGTTATTTTTGTTTGTTTCTTCATCTGTTTTAGGTTGGATTCGTTTCACTTAAAATGACATCCGTCCTCTCCGTGCAGAAATATTAAAAGGTATTGGAGGGCATTATATGAACGGTCTGTTTCTACAATGTGTTGTAGTCCTTCTCTTCTTCTTTGTGCAATTATGTCACGGCTTGTGCTTTTGTTGTCCACAATTACCATGGCTACTTTGTCTATCTGAGGTGCATTAAATCAACGTTTATGTTCTCCACGTGGTGTCTTATTTTTATTTAATAATAACTATATAGTCATCAGAAATCATTCGGTCTAGTGCTGTTTTGAACATTTGAATAAGTTGATTGTGTATATTATTGTATAATATTGTATTGTATATATTATTGAACTCCTGTATTAAATCAATAAAATTTTATTAGTATTGAAACCTTTATACTATGCTTATTTATATCCTTTATAACTAAGCTTATAAGCTAATATATACTAAGCTTATTTTAATTTAAATTTATTTGATAAATTTGTGAAAATGCAGTTTTTTTGCATCTAAGGATGCAATTATTTAAATTTAATGATTTTGCGATTGAATGTTTTTAAGATTTTTTCCAAACGAATTAAATATGAAAATAAATACTTCAGACAACATATAAGTAGACTAACAAACGAGTAGAACTGGCAATTTTTTTTATTTCCAAAAAAATCTCTTAGTTAAATTTTCTATTTCTTGGCCATAAAAATTCATAGTTCCAGTTTTTCATTGAATGTCATTACTAGCATTAAAATTATTGAAATATCGCCATTAGCATATATTGATAATGAGCTTTATCCCATTAAAAAGAACGCAGAATCTTGGGGAAACCAAATAAGCCTACTGACATTTTGTTATATATATATATATATATATATATATATATGTATATATATATATATATATATATATATATATATATATGTATATATATATATATGTATATATATAAAAACGTATGTATACGTGTCTCAATACGTGGCATCAAAATAAGCAATTTAAGATATATATGCGGATGACAACATTCTCTTTCCGATGTCAGAGAAAGAACTAACTGACTCGTTCAAAAGAGTCGAGTATGAGAGCCAGCAGGTTGGACTCTCAGTATACAGAGCTAAGATGAAGATCATGTATATAGATAAGAGTGGCCAAGTTTCACAGACGAGAGAGCTTTGTGTTTGTCAGCGAGTTTGTATATCTGGAATCGCTACTCACTGGTTACTGGAGAGGAAACGATAGAGAAATTCGAAGAAGAACGTAAATGGCCAAATTTGCTATGAGCAAATTAAGGCGATTAGGAAAAAATAGAAGGAATAGAATATTATTAGAGATTAATAAAATTAAAATGAGAACAGTAAAAACGTTAGTTTTCTTGATTTTCCTGTACGGCTCTGAGTCGTGGACAATTCGATCTATGGAGCGCAAGAAGATAAACGCATTTTGCGCATAACTTGTATGGCCGGAAGAACAAATATATGCTGCGCATAACTTGTATGGCCGGAAGAACAAATATATCAATTCAAAAACAAATCAGAATTTAAACCACACGGTCTACTTTCTGCTACCAAAGAATCCTTGGTTACTGTAGTTACACTGCACGAAAGGAACCAGGTATCTTAGAAAAGTTAATGGTTATTGTGAAACTCAATGGAAAATGACCCCGCGGTAAATTTCCTACCCGATGGACTGACGAGGTTACTACGCTGACAGGCCTCTAAATTACATGTGTGTGTATATATATATATACACATATATCTACATATATTTATATTTATATATGTGTATATATATATATATATATATATATATATATATATATATATATATATATATGTGTATGTATATAATATCAGGAAAAGAAAAAATTAAACTAAGGCTAAATTTAATAGATAATTTCTTTGAAACTTTTTGTATAAAAGAAATTTGTAACGAGTTTTCTAGTGTTAAACATATTTTCATGAAAAATATTCAACAACTATATTATGACTTTTATTGTAAATATCAATCAAACAGGTTGAATTTAATTATTAAATAATATAATTTCATTAAAATAAGAGAGTGATATCGTAATAGCAAAGGTTGTTAAATATTATTATGTGATTCAATTAAATTTTATGCTGAACTCTATAACTTTCGATTCATTTCCGTTTCCGTCTCCCGTGACTTATTTGTAGGTCATTAAGTAATTATTATCGCTACTTGTCTCCTTTTAGCCGTTATATTCATAAACCTGTTGATTCTCATGATCCGAATTAAGAAAGAAAATTGGCCCGGTTTCTCACAAATTTAGTCAGAAGAAATAATAAATGAGATGGAGCGTTGTAAAATTCGAATTGCATAAAGTTTAATATATTATATATTAATGGTGTCTGGAACACAAGTTAATTTTGTAAAAATTTACGCAATATGCTGAGTGTTCCTTTGTTAAATAACAATTCGGCAATAATATTAAGGAAATTCCGCATTGATTTATTGGTGTAACTTTATTCTAGGAAAATATCTTTACCAAATGTAACTTTCAAATCATTAGTCACATTTTGAATTTTATTGTATTATTCGATTAATCTTGGTATAATGGTAGGATTGGATGAAACAACATAGCGGCCCTGAATTCTTTCGGGGTATATTTAGGAACATTGAAAGATAAATAATTTCATATCCAGGAACTTACGTCATTAATAACTTTATTTTTAATTTTTTAGGTTAATGGCTTCCTCGCTAAACTTCATTTTAATATTTATCTTTTATGGTACAGTTGGAGAGAGAACAGTCGGTCCTTTTATGGTACAAGTGGAAGAAACAAAATAATCATTTTTAATATCCTACCCGCATTCAATTACTCCTACAATCGACAGTCAAAACAATTTTTTCCATAATTTCGATATCATATTAATCATAGTTTGTTATTGAACGATACTAATCCACTACTTCTCTACTATCAAAGATGTGGACCAATTACATCCAAACTCCAGTTGGCAGTTTTAAATAAATGACGACTCAAGTCATTGTAAAATTTCCATCAGAGTAATTTATTCAAAGCAACTGCGCGATTTTATCCCAACAAAAGCTAACGTTTACTTGTATCAAACACTTTTTGTCTTTAGAATGACTTCAAAATTTGGATATTTGCTACATGTTCAACATACAGAAATTAATCGTATTTAAAATTTGAGTGTTCAGTTCACCTAATTAGAGATTCGACGCCGTTACAATCTGCACATTATTTGCTTTCTCTTTGATGAAACTGTAGACTAGGTTAATATAGGTTTAGATTCTCGGTTTTATGTGCGCATAGCTTTGGACTTCACCCTTAATTTACTTATCCCGAAACATGATTCTATGATCATGATATCATGATCATGATATCTGGAGCAAGTTATCGTATTCACGCATTGGAAGGTCGTCTGAAAATAAATTTGTTCCATAAATCATTATCACCCCTCCCTGATTCTCATTAAATCTTGATGTATATATATATATATATATATAGACACACACACACGCGTCTGTGTGTGTGTGTATATATAAATGACATCATTCCTTATTTTTCTGTCAGTTTGTTTGCTACTCTACTGTTTTTTTAATCGTATTTTGCAATTGTTTTCACAATCAATGCAGCCTTCCAAAACACATAATGAATTTTATTACTAAATGCATTGGTTTACTGGAAGAGAATGCAAACAAGTCCATCTTGTATATTTTTATATTAAAGACAGTAAATAAATAAATTATACATTCCTCGAGCTGGAAATCTTTGGCATCAAACTATTTATTACAATTAATATATTGGGAGATTTATATTAAATCAAATATTATGTACTTATGTTATGTACCGTGTTCGCGTTACTTCTGAGTCTGTTTAACCCAATATCGTGGTGTTAATATACTAACCACAGGTTTCCATGACGATCGATTCCGGCGAGCTGGTACAGCCTTTGTGTGAACATCCTGGTTGTTCATTTCGAACTACCAGGATGTTCACACAATACATTTTGTCGAGGCGGAACGGGAAAACTTTTTAATTTCCCGTCCAGCAACAGAGCTTTGTTTTGTATTAAAAATTTGCTAACATTTTATATTATAAAATCCATGTCCGTTTTAATATCTTGATAAAAACAAATTGCCATATCGGTGGGCAATTTGTTTACTATCGTGTAAAATTCCTCGAATATTTTCTTTCACATTATAAATTTACACATCCAACAATTCTATCATTTAACAATGAACAAACTAGGAGAAAAAAAGCAACGTATTCGCAGAAACGTGGAGATAATATGAGTTTTGTTCTAAATATTGGTACTAGCTTTTATTTACCATAAATTTGCTATTATTTACCATAACTTATACTTTCGTAGCTATTGAAAGATTTAATTACAATATATCAACAACTGCTAATCATTATTGATAAATAAAGCGCAACATATTGATTAATAAATAGTTTACTAATTCAAAGAACTTCGCCTTGTTACAAAAACATTGAACACTGTCATATCGTGTTTCATCCTAATATATATACGTTTTACTACAAGAAAGCCTTCAGTTTTCTAAATAATTTCAAATAATTTTTGCGCTACCTCAGCAAGGTTTTGAATTTTGGATTTAATTATTATATTTTAAGAACCTGTAAGGTATAGCGGCACATTATATGGCAGGAATTTATTGTTTCTTTATATAAAGTTTCATTAGGTTTATTTAAAAATCATTACTTTAGACTGTTCTTCAGCCAAACATAATTATTAATAATTCTCGTACACTTCATCGACGATATAGCGAGATCGCGCACTATCTTTTACTTAGAGGTTATATAAAGCAGATTTCAAACATTGAATAAAAAGTGGTTTTTATGAGTATAACTTGCACTACGAAGGTACCGCATTTACTTAGGACACATAATATTTGCATTGAACAGTATATAAACAATAATTCAAATTGTCGTTTTGAAAATGCATCGACTAGTTTAAATTGACAAGCGTAAAATATTGACAAAGTTGTCAAAATTGCTCGAGTTTTAATTAATATTTTCCGGTAAATATTAAGTAAAGTTAAATAATGCTTTTTTCCACGATACTGATTTTATCAGTTTTTGGGATGAAGTTTGGATCTTTGAAGAATAGGAATACAAGAAATAATTTTTACAATCATAAATTGAATACTTAAAAAATTCCAAAAATTATGTAAAAACGTGGCATACTGCCCCCTTATATCCAAACCTAATAATCTCAAAATTATGAAAGAAAACTGGATTGATCAAAGCTAACAATGAGATTACAGGAGAACTATTTTTGGAAGAGATTACAGGAAATCTATAGCAGTTAAGCTAGATGAATTCATTTTCCAAATATGTTCCATATTTTCAGGTTCATAAAAAGTGTAATATATGTAATAAATTTACATTATAAAAAATATTATTTTCAAATAGATTGATATATATTTACGCTGAATTATTGATAAATGCAGAAATATTTACGGTAATCTCGCAGTGCGAGTTTTACCGTTTTTTCGATGTTTCGAATGAAATTTAGTATTTCTACGATTTTGAAAAAAATCATTTCACTGTTCACTATAAACATCATTGGCCTTAAAGATTCGTTTGACAATATTTTTGAAAGTTCTTTTTATATTATGGTAAAATAATTTTTCAATTATATATTTTATTAATAGAAATATTTGGATTTTAAGAGGGCCTTGCAGGCGTACTAAAATAAATTCTGAAAAAAGATTAGTGTAAATAAATCGTATATTTATAAAACTGTTTTATTGAAGATCGCCTGGTCAAAGCTAAAGTTCTTCTAATGTTCCTTAAAACAACGTTCATATTTTAAATATATACTGAATAATACACATTTTGGTGTATTGATAAGAAAACTTACCGTGTTTAAGGATTTTTTTACCATTTATCGCATCGTTAAGTTTATGCGATCTTCATTATATGTATATATATATATATATATATATATATATATATATATATACATATATATAATTTCTATATGTATATATATATATATATATATATATATATATACATATAGAAATTATTCAGTTTTAAAATTGTTCTTTACTTTGAGTATTATTGATATAAGAGAGGCATCAAACTAAAATTATTTTTGTTTCAGTTATGATTGTCAGATATGGCACTTGAAAGGTTTAAACTATTTTTACTTAACAATTAAGTATATGCACCTCAAATTACACATTTCACCAAACTTTGCGTCGATAGAAAACAAGTTGATCATTTTGAAACAGGTCCTTAAAAGCAAACAGTATTTATTCTGACCTACAATTAGCCTTATAGTTATATCCAATATAACATTAGCAGGTATTGCAAATTCTACGTCTTACATGACTTTATTTGGAGAATGAATCAATACTTCACAATAAAATGTGTTTTCAAAAAACCAAACAAAGAAATCTTAGATTAAATACATAAATATATTTCCTTACGTCAAAATAATTTTCAATAATTTTTTATGAAAAAAATTATGAGTTAATCAATCAGTTTATCCTTATTAAATATTTTCAGACCAATTTTTTATCTGTTTGAAAAAATAATAAATGGGAAATACATTTATGGAGCCATGGTCATAAGTTTGGAAAATCGTTGAAAAAAAATGTTAAAAAACAGAGACAATATGAAGATAAAAGGTATATAGATTTATGGCAATTCAGATAGAGCACGGGATTTACGGCAATGGTGTATGGAGATTTATGGCAATTTGGATACAACACGACTTTTTATTTTCATTATTTGTGTTAAAAATTATGTTTTCAATATCTCTTGGTCATTAGTTTATACTTCTGACCAATATATAGAAAGGAGTACATATGTAGTATGTAACAAATGTGTAGTATATTTAGGAATGAATTACTATTACGCAAAACTCAATTTCAATTAAAATGTTTCACTATATTGTTACAGCCATCATAAAATAATATCATATTTAATGGTTCCTTTTTTTTTGTATGCCGTTATGCATTTATTTATCAAACTAAACTCGAGCGAGGATTTTAAAATTACTTTATTTATTGATAAATCGCTAAATAAATGTTATTTATTAGAAAATCATTTTTTTTAAATAGATATTTCAATTTCGGTCTATCACAATATGAATAATGTGATAATCTTATAAATTTCTTTGATAGTTTTATGTCATATAAGAAAAGCTATGGAAATAGACAGACAAAATTAGAAAATGTGTTGAGTGTTTTGGCCTTTATGCACATATCTTACGACAAATGCAAATGCACGACAAATGGGTATTTTAGATAGTGACTGCGTACGTACGTATGAACAAGCAAACACAAAATGATCAAATGCATGTCGTAGTTGTGCAAATAGTGTGCTAGGAGTGTATCAGCTTTCTGTTAAGCTTATGTGATGCAAATATGTATTACAGCTGATGCCACACTATGCGGGAATGCATTCCGCATAGCCCGCGACATTACCTTCACAGATGGTCTTCTCCGCACTATCAGCTTTGTGAGGGCTCGCTCGTTTTTTTTAATGCCCGTCCATTACAATAATACTTTAAAGGTGCGGTTAGCGTTATCGCACTTCCGTAGTGCTTCAAACATGTTTACAGACGCTCGTGTTGATGACTTCTCTACTAAACCGCTCAGTAAGCGCGACAGCTCAAACATCCAAAGCATGATCCCTGTGTGATTACTCATTTAAATGAATGTACATACAGTCAGTTTGTTTAATACACACACACACACACACACACATACACATATATATATATATATATATATATATATATACATATATGTGTGTGTATGTATATATTACATGGATATTAAGTGAATTTGTTATACTTTAATAGTAATTTCATATAATATTAATTTTAAAGTACTTAATAATTTTTAATTTCACATGGTCCTTGTTTGAAATGAAGAATATTTTGTTTTAATTATTTAACAAAAATTATAACTATGAGATACAAATTTGCAAATCACTGTATTATTACATAATCATTTTAAATATTGGAATTCGGATCACCTGTCATTTAACAATTTAGGCATTCTTTTTACAAATACCGTTAGGCAAAATTATGATACATTAGTTAATCTTAAAGAAAAATAGTAATTCTTTAAAAACTTTTAAAAATTTTATTTGACGAAAACCTTGAATTTTTAATACGAATTTTAACATACAATATTTTAAAATACACGAGTTTCTAATATGATTTAACCTATCATACAAATATCTTCTATTTAATAAGAATCCTTTTAATGTTTTTATTTTTGAAAACGCGACATATCCAACAACAGAACTGCTTTATCTAATGTTAAATCTTGCAACTTATGAATTGTAAATGCGAAAGCTAATTGTAATGGGAATTTTTATTCTAGATCAATTAGTATTTACATTTTTCAAAAATTTAGTTGTGGACGGTATTGGAATACAACGACTATTTTCATAGCCAACCTATGAAAATAGTCGTTGTATTCCAATAATTTTATTAGAATAATTTTTAAATCGAACCATTATCACTCGTGGGATTTGATCAGGGAAACTATAATTTTCTTCGTAAATTATATTTTCAACAAAACTTACAGCTCCATTGACTAATTTTTTTCGACCCATAAATTAGAAAGTAACGTAATTTTAGATCCAAGCATATATAAATAATTCATGCATATGCAAATTATAAATAATTCAAGTCCACCTAATTCATCTGCCCTAGCTGATTTTGCTTTAGAACTTTAGAAAACTCATTATTAGAAATCTTCCAAATTTATGTACCTCGAAAGTCACCTTTAACAGTAGGAAATAAGTAGAAAATTCCCTACAAATATATCCATCACACGTAACTTCATTAATGGATATAGAATCCGGGGTAAGGTAAAACACGAGAACCATCATTTTCTTGTTCCTGAACGTTCAATACAGTATTTATTGTCTTTCGATTACATTGAAGGGTCACCGTTGAGGTTTCAGATTCATGTGTGTTACCTATCTAAATGAAATGAAATATGTTGTTTTTCTTGACTTAGTACAATTTGTTAAAGCCAACGCAGCCTCAACATTATTATGGTTTACAATTAAATGTTTATACCCTTTACCGTCATTTCTTCTAACAAAAATTTTTTTTTCAGTAATAATACTTGGAAGTACTTTTTAAATATCGTTTCAATTCAAAATATACATAAAAAAACTTATTGGAAATTTATAATTATTTATATTTTAACTCTGTTTTAATATAATAATCGTTTGTAATATAATAATCATATATAATAATGTTTGTAATATAATAATCGAAAAGGAACTCGGCAACTTTCCTATTTATTTTATCGATGGCATATAAACATGTGATGAATAAAAGACATGGATTATTAGCCAAGAACATGAATAAACTGACTAATACATCGTATTAACAATTATGTGTATAAAAAAAATTTCACGTAAATTCACTGAAATATGACACATTGATAGAAAAATAAAGCAAGGATTAAATATTAATAGCAGACACTAATTTCGAGAAAAGCACTAAACGGAAGAACGATATTACAGCGGGAATAATATTTGCAACAAATCACTCCCAATTACAGAATGAAATAACCTGTTCTTATATTATATTTACCTACGCATATTAGCAGACACAAAACTTATAACAAATTCTATCCCCCTGGCCTCTCTCATAATGCGCGCGATTGTATAATCCGACAAACAAGGACAACCAGTCGATAACTCATTCGAAGATATCCAACCGAGGCTGACGACCTCATACTTACATGAAAATTCTCCTAATGCAGAGAGGGGATCACTGCTGGGGTGGAATTTCGCTACGGGCGAAATATTTGTCATCGGATTAGGCAAAATGTTCGCTCAAGCACGTTGTATAATTCGACATTTGCGTTGACGTATAGTTTAAAAAAAATTACATACGGAATGTCTTTAGTTGTAGATTACTCATTTTTAATTTCATTTATCACTTAAACATAATTGAATACCATTTAACTTCATAATTTCTTGTACACATTCATCATTAGTATGATTTATTTGATTCTGATTCTGTTTTAAATTTTCAGGGCATAATTTTAAGGGCTTTAATGTGAGATGCTTACAATAATGATTACTCCAGAAGGCGATGGCACGCGGGATAGTGTGTCCAAAAAACCTATGCATAAAATCCATAGTATCAAAATGCGGCTGTCAGTGCATTTTAAGACACAGCTCTGAAAGGTCATGCGATTTCTACGTTCCAATATAGCTTAAAATGTCAGCTTGTGCTATTCCTACCTGAAAAAGTATCACTGGACTGCAAAAGAAACAAATAGGGATTCATTTCATACGTAAATAATATGAGATTAGCTTTAATTTTTTGAGATTAGCTCTAATTTTAATTTAATTTTCAATTAACTATGCAATTTTAAAATATCGAAGTAGATTATTATTAAAAGAAGAGCGCGATTTTTAGTGTTGTCACCTCTTAAAAAATGTTTACCCAAAATTAAATCGTTTTAATTTCTTGATAATGAAAAAGTAAAACTAAATCAGTTACAAAATCGTGATTTAGGAAGTGTCCTTGGAAAATTTTATGTAACATTTGAAATTTCCGTTGTCATGTTCAATTTTAGAATATTTTACCTACCTACACATATTTTACCTTGTAAGAGAGTGAATTATGTACATTAAAAATATTTAAAAAAAAATATATTGATTCAGCAGATTTTTGTAAATTTTTTTTTACTATTTTTGTCTTTACATGTAAGTTAATTTGTACGGGTATCACGAAAAATCAACTGAATGAATTTTGATGAAATTTGGTATGGAACAGTATACAGGAGTAACATATAAGAGAAAAAAAAACAATTTTTATTTCTTATTTACTCGCGAACGTAGGCAGAGCTGTTTGCATATATAATAATTTTATGCTGTTTCATTCATTCATTTTTGTCATCTTAAATTTGTTGAAAATATTGTTTAAAATAAAAAAAAAAATTTATCACCACACTGAACGCTAATTAACATAAATAATTGTTTCATCCCATTTTTAATTTCTTTAGTACGGGACCGATTATTTTCTAATTTTTATTGTGGGCTTTTAACCTCTGTTTGTTACTTTAAGACACTAAGGTAATTTTTTTCTTGCTGTATTAACTAAAAAAATATAATTTATTAATTGGATATGTATAAATAAATTTGTAGACTAATTTGTACACAAATTTATACAAATTAGTCTACAAAAACACACGCAAACGTGATTTTAAACAATTTAAACCTAAATGCTTTAGCTATTGGGGTCAGAATAAACATTTTAGAAATTTAACATCGCGGCCTTAATAATACTTCATACAAGCCAAGCCATACATACATATACAAATCAATGCAAATGTGTATCGTACTGCCGCAAGCAAATATATTTATATGAGTCGATTTCCTGAAGTTGGTGGGTAAATTTATTCTGCTGGTAACACAGTGCGAATAGGGTGGGGCGCTAGTAGGCGGAGCGCGGTGGAGAAGAAGATTTTTGGCTTTTACCGCGACCGCAAAGAGATTAGTGCGTATGCGCCTTCTGAATTACTCTATATTCTAAAGTGAGATGAGAGAAAACATTCTTATTATAAATTAATTTTAATTTGAACCTTGAATAATTGTATTAAAATATATGTCGGCAGCCAAATTAATAAATTATAAATATGCATATTAGCTTGATAATGAGAAAATGACAATATTATCTTCTCAAAAAAACAAACGGAGAAACTATATTTTTATCTTTATAAAGAAGAATTTGGATGCAAATTCATTTCCAGGGTTACAAAAAAGTGTCCGCTAATATAATTTCCTCTAGTATTGGCATGTGATATAATTTTCTGCTTGAAGGTTAACGTAAAATTTTATATGTACTTGAAATTTAAGGTAAAATTCAAATAAAGAACTAGCCCCTACACAATACAATATTGATTTGTCATGTACCTTGACTAAATTTACATTACGATACTAAGATTGACAGCTATTCTATGAATGGGTTTTTATAAAATTTACCAACTTGTACTGTCCAAATTTTTTTCCTCCCTTACAACGAAGTGATACTATCATAAAACTTAGTCGATTCACATAAAATACAGTTTTTGTTAATGCACTAATTTTTATGGAAAACTCACGCTTGACCAAAGATTGCATGATGCCAAAATTGTTTCCATAAAAAAGGCCTAATGCTACCTAAGACCGTTTTCCTGTGTTTATGTATGTTAATATTCCAAATTTGCAAACGCTCTACCATTTCATATCATAACAAATATTGAAACTTGCTGCGATAATTGAAAGGAACTAATAAAATATCCATTGCAACTTTATACTAACATTTTTTCCACCACTTACCGGAAAAAAGAAAAACATCCTAATCTGTAGTTCAATATATACGCTTACGGTACTTATGGTTTATTCATACTGCAATATTTTATTTTGAAAAATGTTATCGTATATGTGATTCTGTAATTTAGTGTATGCCTTAACCAACTTCTCGCCACTTAATCAACTCAGATATCAAATTAACTCAAGTGTTATTATATAAAGCAAATATTAGAAGACGGAACGGTTTTATACTACACACAACATAAACACGTCGAATCACAGAATTAGACAAATTTAGCAAACCAAATTTGCTGAAGCCATATTTTTATGCAAAAAAAATAAAAAAATTATTTTACTCTGATTCATATTTCACATTTATTTTCCAATATTACTTAATTTATTTATGGAAGAATTATGCTAAATATTTAGACATTAGCTAATTTTTATACATAAATGGACTGACCAATATAAACGTGTAACTAAAATAATATTTTTTGCTTTTCTTTAAAAAACTAAAATTTTTTTAAATGAAAGATTTTGTGTAGTACCTTGTAAAATTCCTATTAAATTTTGGTAAGAAATGGTTAACAATTACTAACTTTGAGGTAATACGCGAATGAAAAAAAAAGAAACATTCACATTTATGACGTTTTAACCAGGATTGGTATATTTGCATATATTTATTTAAATTAATTTATATTTATTTCCAAATTATTTTTTTATGCCATGAACATATAAAAAAAACTTGTTAAATATTTATTCTTTACACAAGTAGGCACATGCAAACATTTAAGTGGATACAATATTTCTATTAAACCATTTTTAATAAAAACATTATTTTCCACTTAGTGTACCTTCCACAGACGTAAATACTTAAAAGAAACTAAGAAAAAATCTTTGATATAGAATATTATGCATATAATGCATTATATAATGATAATTGAATATAATGCATTTATCTTTTACTCGAAAGGCAATATCGAAAATTTTAAAACAATGCTGATTGTTTAAAATGAAAAAAATTTATTGGTAGCTTTCCAAATTTTAACAATTTTTTATTTTTCTATCATGGCTAAAGTTGCATCGATTGCGAAAAATAATTGACATTGAAATGACTACAAAATGAACTATTCAATCGTTAACCGAGACAGAGATATAACAATAAAGTACAATTCTACTGACATAAGACATTAATTTTATGAAGTCTATTTATGAAGACTATTTTGATGATATTTTTTTAGGAAATTGACGGCCTAACTTTCCATGAAAATATTTGAAAGAATTTAATCATCTCAATGCAGACAAATTTCAAAAATAGGTAAGAAACCAAATTTTGTACGTTATTCGAGATGAATTAGCGCCCGTATCGATTCAGCCCGCTGGCACTCCTCCTCCGTCATGTTCTATACGTATATTCGACTAATGTTTATCGAGAGAATTGCGAGAAGCTTAAGAGAAGCGTTTGAGTGTATAGAAACTCTCCTTCGGTGGTGTGCTTTAAGTAAACACATGCACGGCGCACAAGCATAATTTCACGCCGCTAAACTCATTTCCATTTAATCAAATGATAGTACCAAATACAGTCGGAACTATTCGCAGTAGCAGTATTTAGAGTAGTCGCAACACAACTATTAAAAATTCGCCAATTTTGTTACCAAAATTTAAATTTGTGATTATACACACACACACACATGTGTGTGTGTGTGTGTGTGTGTGTGTGTGTGTATATGTATACATATGTAGGTGAAGTTATAAATCTTATAATTATTCTGTAATACATATTAATCGTTGAAAACTAAAACCGGTTGTTGGGCCAATTTCCTTCTTTGTTTAAAACTTTATTGGGCATAAATTTATAACCATCACTTAAAATTTAAGAGAAATTAACTAAATTTTAAAATACCTACTAATAGTAGTTACAGTAATGAGCTGTGTGAACAAGCGAAGCCAAATAAATATGTACAATAAAAAAGGATCATGCATACTTACTAAAAATGTTTGAAACAAAGGAAGGAAGAAATAGTATATAAAAAAAATAAAGAAGGTAACTATACTTCAGGTAGCTAATAATTTTCTAAGATGATATTTGAAAACTAATAACGTTGGAAGAAATATCAGGAAGGAAAATTTGTAGGTGAATTGTTGTATATTATGAAAGGTAATAACGCTGAGCCGAAATGATAATGGATGTTAATTTGTGTATAACACAAACTTGTATTACTAGGTTTTATACAACCTATGCATATAATAAATCTGTGGAATTGGCGTGTCTACATATTGTAAAATATTTACCTAAAAGAAATATTATAGGTACATAATAGAAGCCATGCAATACAAAATCATGTTTGGAATTCTTTTTTATTTGTCTATCTGTGTATTTGCTTCAAAAACCATGACGTAAAAACTAATAAAATTCAGATGAAATTTGTTTTGAACAACAAAGAGATATACTTAGATTAATATTTAGTTTTTACTTCATCGGAATCAGATCATCCAACCAGAAGATATGCGAATTAAACATTTTCAAAAATTTAGTTACAGTGGACTAGTACACAACAAAGAAGTGCCTAGTTAGTTGATTTTTATATTAATTACACAAACGTAAAGTATATATATGTGTATCAGTAAATGACGCTAAGCGTATTTTATTTACGAAATTTTTCACCGGAACATACCTTAGCAAAATGGATAAGGCCAGTGATGAACTGTGGATTGGGGCGGGACAGATAGATGCTTATGAAAGTAATATGAAAACGGGTAGACGCATGACGGCAGACGTCGTTATTGGTTGTTTTCTGCACATAATTTTTTTAATGTTGTTTTTATTCGATTTAAGCTAAATTTTTATATCTTAAATTTGAATCTATTATCAATATTTGTAATTTAATTGCCTACGTAGATTTAATATTAGGCTGCATAAATTTTATTGTTACGTGCTCCATTATCTATTTCGTTTAAAATTGACCTATTACTGGTACCTTAAAATTATTTACGAAAAAATTATTTGGCGATATAACTAAAGTAATAAAACACAAAATTATTACATATAGAATGTTTGTCCATTTGATTGAAAATTTAATATACACTATAGAATTCATTAACCCTGAACAGCAAGCAGCACGCGTGTGGTGATTGCGTTTAAATAATAAAAGCCTTATGATAATCGGATAGGAAACTATAAGGGCGACATGAATTTGCTCATTAGCAAAATCAGGATAAAATGGTGGAGGTAGAAAATAGTGACAGGAAATTTTCGTTGATAGGGGTGCACTCACCGAGTTTTGACTCATTTGACTTGTATTGAAATAACCAAGAAAGTAACAAGAAAACTAGGTACGTAAGAGTATAAGGTGTACACAAAGACACGAAGCCACTTTTTGTGTATGTCAACTCATAGCTCCGGTATTAGTCAACCAATTTGGGTGATTTTTTCTTTATTTTGAAACCTATCGCCGTGTATTGTCACAAAAATTACGTTATTTTTGTCCAAAGGGATTAAAAATACTACGTAGAATTCCTCTACAATGACGATCACAAATGCAATTATCGAGTTTGTATGATGTATCTAGGTCAAACCATAATCTAACAATAAAATCTCTAAAATTTTAATACAACTTGAGGTGATATAAATCTACATTTTGAAAAAAAATAGTATACAATAATGGAGACGAAAGATGGTGACGGGAACCTATCGCTGATTAGAAATACGCTCATCCAGTTTGAACTCGTTTTACTTGTCTTGAGGTTAGCAAAAAAGTAACGAAATAAAAAGGCAGGTAAATGTATACAGCTAAGACATTAGTAGGTAAATAAATAAATTAGTAAATACAGGTATAAACAAATACACGAGGTAACCAAACGTAATTAATTCAAAGAGATTCTTTTCAGTTACTATAAAACGTTTTTTTATATTTTTGTAAAACTTGCTTATTTACTCGTGCTTACTACCTGCAAGATAAAATAATAAACTTTTTCCATTACTATATATAAATAAAATAATAAAATAATAAACTTTTTCCATTACTATATAAATAACTTTTAACTTTAAAAAAAGAGAAAAGCTATTTAATACTCAATCATTAATTTTAATGTAATTAGGATCGTTAGTAGCAAGCTATATTGCCAGACTAGCCCTGCACCTCGGTATATATGGCTTCATTGACCTAAAGTAACTTAACGATAAAATAATACTCAACAAAATTAAGGTCCTTTTTACGAAATTAAAATGATACAAATGATGACGCCAAAATAGTAGTGAGTCCCTCGGGGCTCACTACTACTGTACAATCTATGTTTGATTAGAAAAAGTTAAGTGGCCAAGTTGATTATGTGGTTATAGCTGTATATTAACATACGCATTAATATAGACATCGAGGAGGAAAATAATTTCAAGTAAGGCGTTGTGAAAATTTGAATATAAATCTTGAAATAATAAATTAAAATATTAAGTACCCAAATGACGTCACAAAAACGTGAGACGCGTGTGATTCATTAGATTATATATTACATGTTACACCACTATCGAGCATTGGGGCGTACTCTCGCCAAAGAGCATTCCTTTATGACGAAGCAATGTAGTAACGTGTTGAATAAAGGCATTTATTATTATATTTCTAAATTATAGAGTTACGTGATGTATATACCATAGAAACGATGAATGAAGAAAATTAATTACTGTGTCTATATAATTGCCACGATCTTGTAAATTTAACGTAAATAAATAAATGAATATATTTCGGACTTCAAATATATAATATTCTAAATCACTTCGAACTATATAATCATATTAGGAATTTTATTATAAGATACTTCAAATATCAAATAAAGACTTTCTTTCCAAACAGTCAAACAGTTACACGATTTGCTTGTAAAGAATTTTCGATTTTTCGGATTCCCTGCATAGCAAATGAAGAACTCGCTTAAATCCTATATTTCCTCTCATTTTAAATTTTATGAGGCTGCATTGAGGCCATGATACATAGTTGTATCCTTGCCTCAATGCACCTTCATAAAATTTAGAATAAGAGCAAATATAGGATTCTAGTTGGTTTTTCATTTGTCATTACAACTGTCCACTAAATATCTTATATGGATATGTTTACTGCAAAGTATTGCAATATATAGCCTTTATGATGTATTCTTAATACTTTAATGCCTATGGACAATTTTCAAATAATAGGGGCTTTGTTTTGATATCTAACTAAAATGTGAAATAATTTTATTCACTTCATTTTTATTCATTTGAGAAGCAAATTCATTTATTTTTAAAGAGAAGCACCTGTGTTTTTACATTCGAATGTTATATTCAATAACAAACATGGCTCACACTAATATCCTTACTCAATATAGAGCGAGAAAACAGGTTCAATAAAATTGATTTTGCTTTTTAGGGCAGTATTTTGTAAAATCGTGTTTTTTTAGTTTTTAAACTATTAATTTATTTTTAAGTTTTTCTGTCTTTTATTTTTGTTTTAAGACTGTAAAAAAATTTACTTAATTTCTTCAAATTATTGCATTGTCGTTAGTTCTTGATACGTGTGCAAAATTTAATATAATTTAGATATCTGGAATTGGGTTAAAATTTAATTAAAATTTCCGTTATTTTTTTAGGCTTTTTTGTTTTCAATTTAAAAAAAAAATATTTTACGAAATCATTTTATTGTCATCATTTCAGTGTAAAATTCGAAATAATTTGTATATCTGGAAGTGAAAGAATATTTAAATTATAAATTCCGTTATTATATTATATATGTCCTTATTTTTTTGTTTTGAAACTAAAGACATAAAAAAATTATGCAATTATTATATTGTCATCAAAACTACATACAAATACCAAGTTTCATAAAGATACAACGAATAAAGGTATATAAAATGTAATTTCAGATATTAATTACATATTTACGTAAAAGTCGACCTAATAAAATCATCTTATAAATGTCACTTAAAATCTTTATTCACATAGGAATATTTATTTATTTGTTTCATTTCGCTACTTACTATCGAATCACGGAAAAATTTTATAATATGATATAATATGAATACGAACTTTCTTTAGAATTACAAAATACAAGTGCACGATAGGTATATCTTAAGATGAAAATAAAATTAATTTAAGCTTTAGTCAAAAAATATTTGTACCATAATTGGTGCAATATGGTAAAGTAACATTATTAGTTTTAATTTTTTCCTTTCGTTTCATCCTTACAATTTGATTAATAATTAATTTCAAACTAACTTTATTTCAAAGGGCTGCAATACATAAATAATCTACTCTCGCAATTTAAGTTCTTAAGTCCTCCTAACAAGGATTAGTGAATAACAAAAATAAAATTTATTTTAGCAAAATAATTAAAAAACCTTACGCAAAAATATATGTATAATAAAAGTATATTCTCAAAAATAATACGAATTAGAAAGTGCTATTTTGTTATTGAAAAGCATAACGTTATTTTTTTATATTTATGTTAGTTAGCCACCTTAAATAGCCGGTTTAAATTTATATTTTAGTCGCAAGCTAAATTACATTAAAAATTATATCTATTGAGTACGCTTCAGCGAATCTGACATTCGACATGAAGACAGAACTCGATTGTTAACTATTATATTAAATGTGTCTGATATGGGTGTATATTTGATTTACATCTCTGTGGTTAAACGTTATTTCGCACGTTCACGTGCAACATCTGTGAAGGTATATTCCTTTGCCTTTTTAATCGAATCTGTGTCAAACACTCGACCGCCCAGTGAGTTACATTTTTGCCTTTAGTAAGAAATTGGACTTAAGTATTCTCAATCATTAAAAACGTTTTACATTTTATAATAATTAATTAAATATAATGAAAAAAATAAATTGTTCAAGTAATTACTTGACTTTAATTCTTGCAAGAATTTGGAGTCAGTTTAAAAATGCAGGCCCACTCAAGTTCAATTTCATAAGATTGGAGTTTTAAATATATTGACCCAGTGTTAATACCACCAACACAAGTATATCGCAAAGACAATATGTAGACCGGATTAGTTGATTTTAATAGCTATTGGCCAATCGGTATTTGCAGTATGATATGGTTTAAAATTTGGTATGTATAGAGCCTTTATCATAAAAATAATAATATAATTATTTTATTTTTAGAAAAACTAATTCCAGCAAACGAAGCTGCAAGTAGTAGTTAGTATGTTATACACTTTCGGCAATATGTAATGATTTATGTATGCCAAGCGCATAGTCCGCCTTCCTTTTAATTGGTGCCCATTAAAACTTATAGTATCAGAATGGACATAGAGTATATAACATAAATCTAAACGGTTTATCCTATACGGTATTGATTAATCACAATTGAAGTGAAGGGAATTGAAATATTCTCGATGTATATCTAATTTAAACTTTTAAACAACCCACGAAGGCATTGTTGCATATTTAAAACATAAATTGCCAAATCATGTATTAAAAAATCGTTAAATAATATCGTAAGGAATATTTAATTACATAGTGACTTGGAATTAAATTTAATCACTTCACAAAATATGAACCCCGGTTGATAAACGTTACAATTTTATAAACTCGTTGTCACATATCTGCAAAAATATTTTAAAGTCGCCTTGCAGTCGTTCAGCGTACGCTCAAGTATTCCAATTCACATATACTCTGCTCAAAAGCTCATTTCAACGTCATATTGCGTTTAAGTAAAACTATTATGGGAGTAATAAAACTTTTCATAACCGACCCAAAGAGCGGGAGAAATTCTATAGCCCGCATACAGTATGCAACCTACGGTCTAAATACCTCATAGCATCTGCTATGTGCATAATACATGGACGTGCATATGCAACCAATGTTGCAGGCAAGAACGTGACGATTTTTATTTTGGGATACGTTGCGACTTTAGTTTATTTTAACATATTTACGTAGTTTAATTTGTATTTTATAGTGATATTTTCATATTCTTTTGACTTGTGAATTTGTAAAAATTACTTTAAAATGTAGTTTAATAACTAAAGGACTAAATTTGAAAGCAGACGTTAACCTTTATTTTTATAAAATACTATTTTGTACGTTACCTCAGCTTTCTAAGATTCTTTATTTAATTTTTCACTGACTCCAAAAATTACTACTAACCGCAGTGCTTTGAAAATTTGTTTATTTTTGGAAACGAGATTGTACCTTAAATATACTAATTGAGCACTCACAGTTTTATTATTATATACTTTTTGCTGCGCTATTTATTCGGTGGGTATTTAAAGTCGGTTCAATTTTTTTGGAAAACAGTTATATTTCATAATCTATTCGTATCTCAGAATGTAGTCAAGTGAGTTTGAATCTGTTTTTCTTTTTACAATGTGAATATGTAAACAGGATGTAAAAGATAATCATCTGTTTAAATATTTTTTGCGAGTATACATGATGCGTACTTGCGGTGTGTGGGCTACAGGAAACGTGCTTAGTGTGGCTATGACCGGGTTGCGAGAGAGACATGTCGCTTAGTACGCAAAGTGAGCAACAAACAACATCAATAAGTACGGGCACCTCGCTGTTCTGCAATTTTGTCACGAATTTTAAAAAAAAGTTGCGTCTCGGAAATTAATTACCAGAGGAATATTTTTCATCCATTTTCTAAGTAATTTTTGATTTTACAAAAACTAAATGGACATAAAATATTTGAGTAATACGTGCATATGAAAAGTGGTTCTTGCAATGCGTGTCTGATTTATTTCAAATATTTAGTAACATCCTATTATACCGTTTAAAACGCCAACATTTAGCAAAGGGTCAAAAACGTACCAAGAAACAAGATTTTAAATGAATAATACACTACCATATTTTTGGTATGGATGGAAATAAAAATAAAAGAAACAAAAATTCATATTGAAAAATTAATTATTTAAATTTGGAATGTTTATAAAGGGTAACGACCCATCATCTAAGACATGAATGTAATAAAACTATGAAGACAAACTATTAGAATAGTATTTTCATGAAAATATCCATAATTATTAATATTATTTTTATCATAAAATGCATTGCACAGTATATCCTGTGAAAGACAGGCGTAAAATATTGCTAATTTTTTAAAAATGCTTTGATTTCATTTACCCAAATTTTTACTCTCATATTTATTTAAATGTAAAATATAAAACATTTATTATATGCATAGGTTGTATAAAACCTAGTAATACAAGTTTGTGTTATACACAAATTAACATCCATTATCATTTGGGATCTGCGTTATTACCTTTCATAATATACAACAATTCACCTACAAATTTTCCTTCCTGATATTTCTTCCAACGTTATTAGAGTTATGTTAATAGACGTTTTCAAATGTCATGTTAGAAAATGATTAGCTACCTGAAGTATAGTTACCTTCTTTATTTTTTTCCATATACTATTTCTTCCTTCCTTTGTTTCAAACATTTTTAGTAAGTATGCACGATCCTTTTTTATTGTACATATTTATTTGGAATACCTTCGCTTGTTCACACAGCTCATTGCTGTAACTACTATTAGTAGGTATTTTAAAATTTAGTTAATTTCTCTTAAATTTTAAGTGATGGTTATAAATTTATGCCCAATAAAGTTTTAAACAAAGAAGGAAATTGGACCAACAACCGGTTTTAGTTTTATGTATTACAGAATAATTATAAGATTTATAACTTCACTTATATATGTATACATATACACACATACACACACACACACACACACACACACACGTGTGTGTGTGTGTGTGTGTGTATAATCACAAATTTAAATTTTGGTAACAAAATTGTCGAATTTTTAATAGTTCCGTGTTGCGACTGCTCTAAATACTGCTACTGCGAATAGTTCCGACTGTATTTGGTACTATTATTTGATTAAATGGAAATGAGTTTAGCGGCGTGAAATTATGCTTGTGCGTCGCGCATGTGTTTACATAAAGTACACCACCGAAGGAGAGTTTCTATACACTCAACCGCTGCAACCGGTGCAATGTGCGTACAAGTCATAATTGAACCCAATAAATAATATCAAAATATATAGTAAAGTAACGTTTCCAAATTGCAAAAACTTACTCAAGTTGAGATCAGGCAAGAGCTGTTTAAAGGGTCCTATACGTTTTCTTCTCCCTGAATGGTTTGGCAGTTCTGAATACGAAATTCAGCAATGCATAGGCATCTGTGATAATTTGCTCCACTTAAGGGCCAAAGTATAATTTAGAATAAAGGAAAATCCTAGAACATATAAATTATTAACAAACTCCTATGAAATACCATCAATGTTATGGATTTTTAGTAAAAGGAATTTACTTACACTTATCGTAGCTTAAGTGTGTTTTATTCGTACTACAGTGTACACCGAGTCTATTAAGATAATTATAATGTATATCCAATTTATTACATATTAACATTCGATTATACTTCTTATTTTAAACATATTCACTTTAAGTGTATTTAATCATTATTCCTAACTTTTTCCTTCTTAAATAATTTTTTTCATTTATTTTTAACTATATTTTCTCTCGTAGCGATGTAACTACATAAAAAAATAATTTTGGATATAATAGTAATTTGTAAACTCAAAAATTTGAAATTGAATGCCCAATATTCAAACGCTTCCAAGTTTCACTCGCTTTCTTCTGACTTACCTTAAACTTGCTAATCGAGATAACCCGAAATGTTGATGAAAAATGCCATGTATCAATTATTATAATATATTTTTATGAACTCCTTATTTTCCTGTCCATTTCTATTTTAGTTTAAGCCGAGTCCACTTTTAATAATCATTGAAACGCGATTCCTATATATTAGATTCATTTCTAAGTAATTGCTTTTGTTTCTTTTAATTTTGATCTGGAGATTCTTACAAATTTAGTACATAATTATATGTGTATACAATACATATTTAAAAATTGTAGTAAACACTAAAAAAATACTCCATCACCACATAGGTAAGTATTTCCTATTAAATTGGTTAAATTATAACCACCTATTTCCTCAAAAATGATCCTCTATAATGTAACCCACATTACATTAAAACAGGTTCATCAGAGTTCAACAACATGCGTTTAAATAAACCTTCAGACGACATGTTTTAATAATGAGTAGCCTGCTACACCGACCCTCCTAATAGTGGATATCCTTACTGCGACAGACAAAGGGTAGGGTTACATTTAATTATCTTGTTGGTTTCCGCGTCCGAATATAATTAGGATATAAATTTAAATGTAGATTTATTCGAGTAATTTTGGTTTGACTGGGAAACTAACTGTGAAATCTTTATTTCTTTGTGTTTTCGCCGCCTTATGTAGAGGTTGGATAGGCACTAATATTAGAGCACCTGTTACCAAGAATAATATCTACGCTGATACAGCACGTTATTTTACAATATTTTCGTTATGATTTTTAGAGATACGTGAGATCTTGTTTATATCGTAATTATGTGCATCGGTCTTGTTGTGACTAACACGTATTTAAAGTAGCCTGTAATGTTTATCGCTCTATCTTTTTATAGAATCATTAATTTTTTACGTGGTTACGCAAAAAAAAGGAAAAATAATATGTGGTGGTTCGTAACTCATATATCATGATTTTATTAATGTAAATAAGCATAATAATTTTAATTAAAAGTAATATAATATTATCATTTAGATCTATCTGCGAGTTTTTAAAATGTATGTTTGAGAAATTAAAAGTGGCGAGGTAGACATTACATACCGATACAAAGTTCATTTTTTTATCAAGGAATCCTAAAAAAAACCTATGTATAGAATTATTATATAAATCATGTAATAATTCTGTATTTAACTAAATATGTCGTGACATACTTAATGTCACGACATTTAATGTACCATGTAAATAGTTTATTAAAATTAATCCCACCTACCACCACGAGCTCTACCACAAAAATTACAAGCCCTGGAAACGGCAGGGTCTTTTATTAAATAAATAATTTAGATACCTTTCGCTTTATTTCTCCACAGAAAATTCATCTACTAAGGGGTACTTTATATATTCATATGACTCACCATGTATACGTTTATATCAGGCTTTGTTTAGTTAGTTTGAATATAAAATAATAATATAACTTTTTTGACTTTAGCACTCATACTTGTTACTCTTACGTCAACATTTCTTTCTCCCTTTTTTAAAGTTATCCATATGTGATTTCAACATTTATTCTTTCCATAAATATCTCATGTGTAAATTGATTCATTATTGATATAAACTAAATCACGTAATTTTATATGAAATTGGAATAGTAAACAGAAGAAGATATCGTATTCAGAACTGCCAACCCATTCAGGAAGAGGAGAACATATAAGACCTTTAATTTTTTACTTTTGCTTGATCTCAATTTGAGTAAGCTTTTGCAATTTGGAAACGTTACTTTACTTTATATTTTGATATGATTTATTGGGTTCAAATACGACTTATACGCACATTGCAATACCGCTTTAACACGCCCGGGTGACACGCTTAAGACATTTTGCTGTTTAAATACAACATAATATACAGCAGGCATGTTGAATTGGAAGCTGTACAATACTTGTCATTATCGGTACGATTATTTGGACAATGGAAGTTAATTGCAATTTCTTGTGCCGTGGGATTTATTCATATTTCTGAGCTCTTTCACTTCCCCACAACTCGTACTAATAGCGGAATCTGCAAATTGTGTGATGATTACGTCAAATTCTTCCATTCCGTCGACATTTATCCTAGTTCGTCATTCCAAAACAAGCTATCCATTTTTAGAATATTGCTGAAGGGGAAATCTCTTAATCAAATTTAATTAATTAATGGTAATCTTACATTCGCTTAAATGTTGGTCCATTGTTATATAAATGTATATTTGTCTTATCATATTTTCCTCATAATTATTATTAATATTTTATCATTTTTTATGTTCAATTATCTTTATTATTTTGGTAGATTGTTGTTATGATTGTTATTATTATCATTATTTTTATTCCCCACCACCAAAATCAATTGATGTTAATTTAGGATTATCATATAACTTACCTGTTATTTATATTATTCATTATTGTTGTCAGTTTTAACTCTCCTTCTATTCTTGTTTTTAAATTGTTACATTTATTTTTACAAAATTAATATTGCCATTGTTATATTCAATACGTATATACCGATACTCAACACAGATAAGTTTCTGGATATGGGAATCATAGGGTACTAATTTGGTTAGTACAAAACTTGAATATTTTTATTATGTTACGACTGGTATCTGCTTTTTATTTCAAACGAAAATGCCAAATATAGGGCACACAAATTAGATTTTGTATTAATAAATAACCCATCGAATCAGATTCCTTACAATTGTTTGCATATAAAATATTGATGTAATGTTCTCATCGGAGATGCTCTTTGCATCTCCATATTATTTATAGCTGAACAGAAACGGAAAGAAGAAATGAAACATTATTGAAATAAATAATATGCCGTTGAAACCCTGGAGCAAAGCTAGTATTTAATAAATTAGACAATATTATACGTTAATCGAGCCACGCCAGAATTTGGTGGGTCGATTGTTAAAAAATAACAATGGAATGAGAAATAGTAAATTAGAATATTATAATATAAAATTATGACCCTAACAGTAACTGGTAAATTTCGAATGTTTCTTTTCAGATAAGAAAACGCATCGGTAATATTTTATTGAAATTTAAAAAATGCCAGTTATCCTTTTTATCCGTCAGTCTGGTCATATTACCGTTATTAAAAAGGTAAAAGGTGAAATTAAAAAAGAATTCAAGAAAGTGAATAAATGCCACACCCGGGGACCAAGGTTTATTTAATTTAATTTGCTTTTCGTGCCCACAGATGGCAATTAGTTATTGTGGCAATTAGTTATTATGTGGCAATTAGTTATTTTTTAATTTTTAATATCTTACTTTTTAATTTTTAATATCTTTTTTTTCATTTTTTTCCAATGCCTCGAGATTATTTCTTGTTTTTAAACATACTCGTACACCTATCCAATTATGTAAGTAACTATACGCTGGGTACACAATTTACGTAAGTAAATAAATTTAAAAAAAAATTTAAGGAATTATTAGCAAGGCGTAACAAGATATGAATACATAAATATAATAATGTTGATTGGGTTATTTAGCATTTAGTATATATTTTACAAAATGTATTAATAATTTAATGTTTACCAAAATATGATTTGCTATAAACTTTTTATTTACCAAAATATGATTTGTTATAAAATGTATTTTTGACAGTTTTCAAAAGAGCTATCTAAGCCACACCTCAAATAATTTTACAAATATTATTATATAAATATACATAAAAAATGTTTATTAACTATAATAAAATATATCAGAATTGGAGATACAGAAAATCAGAACATTTTAAAAACATTGAACAAAATTGTAGCAAAAAGTTAATTGCTAACTCTAACCGTATGTTTGATAAAATATTCACATATCAAGGCAGCCTACTATTGAAGCTTATATCAATTGCCGATAAATTTTCACTTAATTACTCTACTTATACTTAACTATTGTAGACGTAAATTTTGATACAAATTTTTTTTATGTTGCAACTCTAATAAATTAGGACCATATGAAGAACGTCTTATGGAATTCATTGATAAAAAACCTATTAAAAAAGTAATATTATTTTATTGTCAATGTTTCAAAAGATTAAACTATTACGTAATTTGAATTATGCATAATTGCATAAATACTGCATTTCAAAAGGTAAAACTAAAACAAAAATTTGTTTCCCTAATTTTTTAACTTATCTACTTTACTACCACTTGTACGAATACCATAATAAAATGTTCTTAAACATTATTTTAAGTGCAAATCTTATTGAACAATCAATACAAACTCATCTAAAGCTCACATTTTTTTAAAATATTTTAATCGAGTTTTAATGCACTTTACTTAACAAGTGAAATATATGACTATCATATCATATAATAGGTTCAAGAAATATCACAAATTTAATTCAAAAACAATAAAAAGAAATCACATGAAGTATATTGTTTTAATATACTGCCATGTTAAATGATATTTGTATCTGGATATTTTTAATCATTTTACTTTGATAAGTTAAATTTTTTTTTCACACCCGGAAATTAATTAGTATGGAGACCAGGGAATCGATTGTTACTGAGACTCAATGCAAATATAATCACACTCCGCTGATGGTTTTTTACTTCTGATTCTGAAATATAATCTTGGAGACACCAAAAATTCAAAAGATATAAGTCCTCGAGGATCATCTTCCAAATGACTATAATTTCATTAAAATAATTAAATGCCAAAATTTATATTATTATTAACAATCAATTAACCTTACCGGATTATCTAATACATTTGAAAGTTTCGCATTTACAGAAATTTGTTTTCATTCTGTTATTTTAAGCGCCAAAAAATTTCGAAAAATTTCTAACACAACATAGATTCAATTAAACACGAATATATAAAACTGTTTCTTTTTATATTAGGTAACGTATCGGGAAAACATACAATCAATATTTTTGTACGTTTTTTATTAATTTCTTTTTGCCGGTTTGCAGAGTTAGACTTAAGAACGCCATAACCTTATTTCAGCGCATGGCATGGAAATAAAATTTAAACTCAAATGTTAAGAACGAACACTTGTTATAAAGACTATCAATATCATTTTACTTTGTGTCGAATTTCAACAAAATCTTATTGTATTAATTCTTTGTACATGAACGTAATATCATATTTGAAAAATTATTTTTGACCCCTAATACACTGACGAACGAGATCTTATAGGCTTGCCGATAAATCTCCTTATAGATCGTTCATCAAAACGGCGATTCTAAAGATCCTGGTCAGGCTCATGGCTCACTGGGTATTTTTTTAACTGTCATGCTCGTTGCGAGCAATACGGCGGCTGTTGATACGCGTGCACGCATATGGATAATATAATTCCAAAAACTACAAATATAAAAAAATTAAAACAGTAGTAAATACATAGTATTTTGCGAAATTAATAAAAAATATTGCAATATTGAAAATGTGAAATAATGTATAACAATCGAAGCGATCTTTTAAAACATGGGTAGGGTTTTTTTACAATTGGTGAAATCATTTCCAATAGCATTTCTAGAAACGTTCTTCTGGATATCAATTAGGAAACTCGTCTAGGTCCAGAGAAGGTCTTACTAAATGAATGTGGGTCTTTTTTTTTTTGAACAGGTCATATATGCTGCTTTATTGATGTGCGAAAGAACAATACTATCAATGAACAATGCCTTGGCAAAGTTACTCTCTGAAGGATCAAGGCTTTAAACTAATGAGCCTGAAATGAAACTTTGCAAAATTTAGATACTTAATTTTTCACGTTATTAATTGTAATGTATGACACTGCATTGCGTTAAAAATTACACACAAATATAAATAGCCTTGCAAAAAGTATTAATCGCGATTCATTCGTTAAACACATTAAGTTATCCAACAAACATTTTGCGGGGTAGTGAATAATTTACCTTATTAGAAACATTATACAATTGTCATTCTCACGTATTTTAAACGTATCGAACTCATTAGACAAGTGTGTTTCACAACTATGATGCACTTGCATTTTTTACTAGTCTTATGTCAGTATTTGTTTCTGAATTTGCCTGTAAATTATGTAAAATGATATATTTATATTTAAAAAAAAAAGAGGAAATATGATTAAACAAGAAATGGAGACGAACAATACTTAAATGTTAGGATGTTAATGACGTAAATTTTATGTAATGTCCTATGTTCTCACCGACATACTTATTTGTTTCGTCTTGTGGCCAACTTAAGTACCAGTAAGCAAGTAAAGAGTTTTGTAGCAGATTACATAAATTAAAATAATATGTAGTAAAAATAATGTTTTAATTTTCAAGCGTGGTTTAAATTTACCACATCGCTCTTTGCATTAATTAATAGTGTTTCATTTAACAGTAAAATTTTAAAATTATTTCATTTCGTACATTCAGCGTAAAACGTAAAAGTCGTTACGTAAAGAAATTATACTACTTTTATAAAGAAGAAAATTTCTTTTGTTTGTTTTTTTAGAGTGTAGTACATTAGATTGAGGTAATGATTTTTTCATATTTAAGATTAGATATTTAAGATTATCGAAAATGGCATAATGTATAAACAATATTTTTAGAAATTGTTGACAATGGTAAATAAAGAGTTAGTAAAGGTTTCATTTTATCACCAATGCCTAATTCATTATCGCAATTCCAAATTGATGGAAAATAAATCTTATTTTTCATCTCAATTCAATATTCTTTCCACTTTTATAACAAGTATTTATAGACGCACAAGCATTATTAACGTATTTTAGGCAAAATAATTTTCCTTACTATATCATTTCCCCACCTTAAATATTATGTATAACAAATAATTATAATACCGTGACGAGTTTAATAACCACAAACGATTTATCTTAGCTTTAATTTAAATGTTATAAACATAATATAAATTAGTGTGTGATATTGTGTTAGTACATCTATACTTGCGTATTCGTTATTACTTTATTTCTCAGTTATTGTGTGTGTTATTGGGCTCTATAAAAAAATAAATTTCATACATTTAAATTTAAAATTGACAGGATTTTTCTTAAATGCTCTCTATTCTAGGGTTATTTTAGAAAATTAATTACAGAAACGCTTATACGTTTCTAAATTTCGTTTAAACTTCATTCTCTTTCTAGAAATAATTCTATAGGAGACTGTGATGCTTTTTTATAAAACAGCTGTTATTTCCTAGTTTCTCTAATTTGCGAACGGTGTCAAGACAAAGTGGGGTCTGATGTTAAAAAAATTCTGTTTTGGAAGCCTGTGTTACATATCACAAAAAAATTCCACGCCCAATATTGCCGATACTTTTTGTAATGTTTTTTCCTCGCTTTTGCAGCTTTCGAAGATAGTTGTTTTGTTGGCAATAATTCTAAATTATTGCCAACAAAACAACTATCCACCATATAAAATTTATTTATTTGGTGTAATGTATCAATATTTTTTTTCTGCAAAGACTTATCTGATTTTGCCAAAGTCTCTATTCTTCTATTTCTATCCTGTTTTAACTAGTTATATTTTCTTTTTCAGTAAATATCGATGTTGCATTTACGAAAATCGTTTCAAGTAAATATTTAATTACTTTAATTCATGTGAGTTTATCACGTAAATAGGTAGATTGTAAAATAGTCGCTTTTAGTTTATGTCTCTGTTTTCTATTAAATATAACTACATTATTGATTTCTTTTGTCATGTTGTGTCAAAGAAAAGTATAAAGTTGTGTTTAAAATAATAAGTAAAAGTTATACTTTCTATATAAAACAAAACAAAAAGGTAATATTTGTGCACTAATCCCTACAATGGAGCTGACAGAGACTACAAAATTTGTAAATTATTTTTCCTACTATATTGAAATGGAAGTCGAAGTAAAGCGTTTGGAGGAAACATGCGCTGCAAGTTTAGAAAATTTAATAAAAACTGGATGGCTATATACATATGATGACTACATGTAGTATTGGCGAGTGTGTCGAAACCAACTCTTGGGTTCGTGAACTTCCGTAGCAAGATGCAAGAAATATTGGACACATTAATGTTTAAACACACATACTTGGAGTACCGGGTGCAGGAGTTGGAAGCAAAAGGACTTGATGTTATCGTCAAGAAGCCTGGTTGCTGTGCAATAGCTGAATCTAAAATCTTATGCATGTTAACATCTTATTGTGGTTAATACGTAATTGAAGGCACTCCTATAAAATTTAGTCACTTAAAAAAACATTAAATGGGACCCTACTTATAACAGAGTCATTCATACGACCATGGCAGAAGTTGCTCACTTTGGCACTATCGATCTTCAAAGTCAATAACTGTTACGTAATCTAAAGTAATATATAGATACAAATTTCTTTTTTGGATTGTTGCAAATTTACAACTGCAGCTTTGATCTCTGAAATACCTTAAGTTTTAATACCTTAAACTTAATTTGATATTTTCTATTCACCAATTTATTTTCCTTTTAAATAATTATATATTTATTCTCATATGTCAATCGGATAGTATATTTAAGTACATAATTAAGTTTAATTGCACTCTCAATACGATTATTTTTTTTAAGCATTGTGTGCATAGGCGCTAAGTCCACTGCAGTGTTGGTTGTTAACGTATAGCATGCTAACACACACACTCACACTCACACACACACAACTGTGAATGTACAATTGTGATCAATCACTTTATTCAGCAGTGTGTTCAACCCTGTTGACATCGATATTGTTCTAGCTCGCTTAAAATTTCTTAATATATCCCAACATTCACTTGACTGATTTAACTCATATCTCTATGGACGCAGGCAATCTATTAAGTTGGCGGATGCGTATTCTAGGGAGGCTGATTATCAAACCTATATAGGCTAAATCATTCAAAATATCGAAGTCAGTAAGCTGCATATTATGGGTATGTAACACTATAAATTTAACTGATTATCTATATCAGATTACTGATTTAATTGATTCAAACAAGTATAATAAAGCAGAAAGTATACGGGGAATTTAAACACATCGAATAACGAATAAATCTAATCAGAAGGGTATTAGTATACGCGTACTCAAATGCAAATCAAAACCAATTATTAAATAATTGAAGAGTCACTATGTTAATTTGTAGAATTTTAAGCTTGTTAAATAAGATCCTATTCTTTAAAGGAAGTCAACAATAGAAGACTGGAAACTTACAAACAATCATAATTTAATGCCTTAATATTCATGACAACAAAAACTGTATAAAACTGTATAGATGATGATAAAATAGGAATGTACTTTACTTATTTTAACTAAAGTTTAACCTACCAGCTTTCATACTATTAATATAAGGTTATTCCATATGAAATTACTATTTAAACCTTAAGTTTGTAGTAACACCCTTATAATTACTTCGTCACGTAGCACGTGAGAACGTACATAATAAATTGAATAATGGCCCGACCTTCGCTTAAGTGCCGTCAACAAATTATCCATTAATTTGAATTATAATGGTAGCGGAAAGGTGTAAAATAGGTTGGATTTTACAATATCTTTTTGTTAAATATTCAGCCGCTATACATTTTTGGTTTATTTTTTAATTTTTTTCAATATCTAGAGTCCATTTAAGGAGGCTTGAACATGTTATTAAATTAAATTTAAAGCTGAAAACAAATCCTCATTATTTTTTTTTTGTTTTACTAACACTACTTTATAGATTGTCTAGAATTAAAGTACCAAAACTTTCAATTCATGTGACAATTTTCAACGCAATGAAACTAGAAAATTGGGTTTTATGTAAAAACCCAATTTTCCAGTTATATCTGTTTTTTTACATCTCAAAGTTAACATAACTATGTCGGTTTCAGGGAAACTTTCTACTTTAAGCCATAAAAACTTAGAATTTTATTGCAAGGTGTTTAGTTTGAAGTTTTATTCTATTTCTTCTCTTAATTGTAACCCAAAAAAATTGTTTATCTACTAGAGATACTAGGTATCCATTGTCTATCTATCTGTTAACAATGAACGGTAATGGCTGATATCTCTTTGCTATGTCAATTTATTAATATAATTTGGTAATCAATAAATTATTTTTCATTTTTGATTCATTCGATGAGAGTAATACATTTTTTTTATATTTTAATGTGAATCGCTTCTAATATACGTATTCGCATAAAGCTTAGCCGTCATGTGACATAAATTAAGTTGTCAGTATTAAATTAACAAAATACTTTTGGTATTTATAAAACCCATTCTTAGAAAGGTAGAAAATTAAAATAATTAGATAAAATATCTTTATCGATTATCACCGAACTTGTAACAATATCTACATTAATGCTCGTATTGGGTATTGACTGTTTATCCACAACTATGAACGCCCGACGCGTTCATAGTTGAATACTAAACTCGTCACAAAGTGAAAGAATTGCGCGTATATTTTTTAACATGACATAAAATAGTTGTGAAACCATAAAAATATTTTCGGGCCGTATTATACACAGGGCGCGTACGTTTAAGTACGTTTAAGTTAATATATATATATTGAAAATTACTAATACGAATTCAGAAATTCTTAGTAAGTAAAGACTTCCATCCACGACCCAAAAACACAAAAACTAATTGGCTATCTTAGAACATTCCCCAAAATAAAATTATGACGGTACATGGCCTTTATCTTTTTTCAAATGGAACATTATTACTACGATAATTTTTTTTTAATTAAATTTGGTATCACGAAAACGTAACAGACAAATGAAGAAGCAACCTGACTAGCATTTCAATTTATAATATTTGTTTCAAATTTGTATACTCGTACATCTTTTTTTGTATCTCAAAATTAATGTAATTTAGAGTTTTTTTTACTAGTCAAAATGAACAGAATATATCTTTAGTTATGTATCTATTTTAATAAATGAGTTTGTTTTATTTTTACAAACAAAAAAGAAGAAAAATTAATTCGGAAATATTATTAATTAGGAAGGATATGGAAAGAGAATTTTCGTAAATTCTTTTAAAGCCGAATACAATGTCTGTAATTTTTAAATAAACTCCTATTGCTCAAAATTAAGAAAATTCTAAAATTTGTCGCTTAAGTGACGAATTCGTATTAAAACATATGTAGCATTGTGGTATAGTGATGAAAGTCTATTTTTTAAATGAAACTTTTTATAGTGACATTTTCAATACCCAATTGCATGAAATTTTTTTTCGCATCATTTCACAGGAGAAAATGTATTTAAACGTGGAAAAAAAATTAATTGACTATTGAAAGTATATAAAAATTGCCTCCTATTAATTCTTATTGGGTTTGGTATTTTTAGCAATAGCCATTAATATAATTATTGTTAGCAGATATGTCAACATACCTAAATCTAAAATTATAACCGTATAGGTAAAAATTGTAAAAGAAGTTCTGAATTTTAAAAAATGTAATGAAAATGAATTCTTTTGTATTCTTTCTAAAAGTCATAAACATTTTACCTTTTATATGCAGAAACGTAATAATGGTTTTCCACGAGTGTGAATAAACGTTAACAGTTTCAATTAAATTGAGAAACCAAGATAGAGATGTTTCTATTTTCCGCAGATATTGTAATTAAAATTACCTTTAATTCACGGTAATTATAAATTATTCACAAGTAACAAATTAATTACCAAATAATTTTAATGTTAAACGAGTAGAAATAAAAATAATTTAGACCCCAACCGGACCGCTTTTCAACACTCACTCTACAATTAATTTTTATTAGAATTAATAAATAGAATTTTATTAACGTTTTCAGGAGTATCACCTTTCTAAGAATTTCATGAGGAAGGTCCGCTAGACCACCTCGTCTTATTTTATGGAGGTGACTGTAAATGATGCAGTGTTTTGTAGACATTATTAAATCACGTGTATCGTGATCGAGATTTAATGTCATAAGATAATTCAATCGAAGTAGTAAAAAAATGAAGTATTTTTAAAATTAAGTCAATTATATGTTTATAGATAAGGATTATAAAGACTTTCGTGTTTATGACTTACAATGTGTTTTTGTGCGACAAAACTATTCTGTTCACCTCGTAAGCGAACATTTGCGCTCAATAACTCGCGCAAGGTATATGGCTAGTATTGTTAGTACATTGAACTGTATAAAATCACAACACATTTTAAAATAGTGTAAGGGAATAATTTATAATAAAATTATTGTATAAGAAAAATTATATATATATATATATATATATATATATATATATATATATATATATATATATATATATATATATATATGTATATATATGTATATATATATACATATATATATATATATATATATATGTATATATATATATATATATATATATATATATATATATATATATATATATTATGTAGTTATCACAAAATTAAAAAAATAATGCTATGAAGTGTTGATCATGTACAGAGAAGTAATTTATGTTAAAGGCTTTTTATATTTATATTATTTACATGTAGAAATTTTCCATGATGACATTGACGTTAATCATATTGTTTCTTCTCGTATTTTGATTTAATTTGATATATATGTATTTAAATATTTCCCTCAAGCTCTAAGTACTATTGTTTTTAAAAAACTAAATTTAGAAAATAAATTAACCTTGCATGTCTATTTATACCTACCGTTTAAATTTATGGCGAATATTTTGTAATTTATTCATTTCCACAAAATTTGATTTACTGTTTATACTCTCACTTAACTTAGATGAATGTCTAATCAATTACCAATATATCATATTAAATTTCAAACTAAATCACTTTGTAATTACTCCGGTAATAAATTAGTTATCTCATATCTAATTTATATAGAATCATACCACGTTAAAATAAAACACGTGATGTTGGTCGTATTGTTATTTTGACGTATAAAAACTCATAAAATTAATTGAATTACAAACCATGCTTAGAAAATTTCAACTCTGCATTCATAATTGAAAATGGTAATCACAAAGTTCAGATCTACAAAGTAATTTAGATTTTACAATGAATAGTCGTAATTGTAATGCATGTAATTTTTTAGTCTTCGAAGAACGTTTTCCGTTTGCGTTAATTTTTCCTAGTTGCAAAATTTCTAAAATATTAGTACTTTGACAGTTCTTTTTGATTTATGATATTTTAGTCTACATACGTTGTACGTTAAAGTTCAGAATTAATTTCTTTATTTACAAAATTAAATATTCATAAAAATGTAGAAAATATATTTACAAAAATATCAATAATTGATGTATCAAATATGACGGAATAACGTCCAAATAAATTGTCTAAGAACACTTATAAGAAATTGAACAAATGGTCATACAAAATATTCATGGAATTTCTATTATGAAAAAAAACAAACAATATTTAAGAAATGATAATAATAGACCAAACGGATGGAAAGCGACAGTAGTAACAATGCAACTAAAAATTATTGCGAACTCACGTGAATACCTACTGTACGGGTTTTTGTATGAATATACGTTGAAGCTTAAGCATAAGATTAAAAAAATATTCCACGCCAACGAAAACTGAGAGAAAAGAAGTAAAAGAAATTATAACCTCCACAAAGATATTGAGAAATTCAAGAATTTATATCTCCTTTGCTCACAGTTTTATGAGAATGATATAGTTTTCATTTCGATAGTAGGTTTAGTTTAATATTTAATTTAATATTTCCAAAATGGAGGAATCATATTTTATTTAGCGTGGCTAATTTGAAAAAAGAGCTGAAGAGTAACAAGGTAGAAAATGGCACAAAAGAAATTAATAGTGCGACTGTCTGAGAAATCTCATCCAAAGCGACTTCCCATAATTGATTCACAAAAATTTAAAATCTTTATTGAAACAGATCCCAGATTAAAGTGTCTCGCTACAGGAGATGAAAAGTAGGTGGCTTATTTTAATTTTTAGCGTAAATCCTAGTTGTTAGGAGCTAAAGAAATAGGTGTATCTAGACCAAAATATAATATTGGACAGAAATACTTTTGAGTGCACGTTAGAGTGTAAATAGAGTTATTCATTGAGTTATTTATTAGGAACTCTTTCGAGCTAACAGTAGAATTAGAGTTAAGATTTATTTTTTTTCAATCATTGCAGCAAAGTCACCACTAAACTTCTCTCAAATAATGCAATTTATATTTTTTGCATGACATTGCTCGACCCCACGTAGCAAAATTAACGCTTGGAAAACTACTTTCTTTACCTTACATTCTAGATTTTTCCCCATCTAATTACCATCTGTTTTGCTTTCTGTCTAATAATTTATGTCAGAGAAAATTTAAAGATGAGCGTCATATCAAAACCGAACTTCACCGGTTTCAAAGGCCCAAAGATAGAGACAAGGACGGAACTTTAGCTTTGCCAATACTTTGGTGATAAGTGTTAGATACCGACGGTGATTACATTCAAGAGTTGTGAACAAAAATGGTGGGTTTGTAAGTTGTCAACCTAATACGAGGCTATGTTCAGAAATAAACAAGTACTATATTGACTTAATTATACCTGCTCTAGATCTAGATGACATTTTTAACTATAGTCCAAAATAACGTTTTTGGAACTATTATTCGAAATGATTTCACCAATTATAAAAAAATCTACAATTTGTTGTGCAACTTGTCCAGAGACAAAAGAATCCAACATTAATTTTATAACAAAACCTTTCTTGGAACTAGAAGGGTATCGTAATCGCTATTCGTACCACTGACCGGTATTGCTCGAGACGCGCATGAAAGTTAAAAAAAAATATCTAAGCCATAAGCCTGACTACGATCTTTAGAACCGCGGTGTTGATGACCAATCTATGAGAAGGTTTACCAGCAAGCCTATAAGACCGCTATCGCTAGTGGATTAGGTGTTTAAACATTTTCAAATATGGTATTATGTTCATGTACGAAGAATTAATATAATAGGATTTTATTTGAAAAGTGTAACCCATCTTCCGAGCCAGCCGGTCGCCGTGGAAGAGTATGACCAAACCCTTCAAAGGAAAAAATCAACATACTGGAAAAGCTTTACATAATGACATACAATATCAGCTCGATTTCATTATATGAAGATTTAATCATAATAAAAGAAGCACTTACAGACATAAAATACGGTATCAAAGGAATAACAGAAATGAAACGCACTGGAACGAAAATAGAGGAATACGACAAATTTATACTACAGGTCATAAATCTTGAATGTATGGAATGGGCTTTCTAATATAGAAATTCTATAAAACAACATAGAAAGCTATATTGGTCTCACAGAAAAAGTCGCATTACTGAATATGATTTTTGAAGGAACCTGCCCATCGATCATTCGAGTGTATGCACCTAAAGAGTAAGCAAGCAAAGAAGAAATCGATAATTTCTATAAAACACTAAATAAAGCTTGAAATACAACGAAACCTAGGTTGCGGTAAACAACTTTAAGAAAGTAGAAATAATACTACATCATGTAGTTTAATTTAATAGTGACTAAAGAAAACATTAGCATCGGCGGAGAAAATATTCATACTAATAGGAGACCTAAATGCAAAAATTGGCAAATCCAAAGAAGAATACTTAGCGTGAAATGTAACGCCTACGGCGAAAGAAATGCAAGAGGTCACAAACTTATAGATTTCGCTATTGAAAATAAAATGTCAATTAAAAACTATTTTTTTAGAAAGAAGCTAAAAACTAAATGGACTTGAATCTCACCAGAAATATAAAAATATAATCGACTTCACATTATCGAATCGACCACACCTGTTCAAAAATGTTGAAGTTCTTAATGAAAACTACCCTTCTGATCACAAAACCTTAAGAGTAACAGTAATACAGACACATACAAATAAAATCAGAACTATATTTAAAAGCAACCGGAACACTACACTACTAAACCAGGTCGAAATAAAAAAATACAAAAAATGCCTCTCTTCAGAGGACTCGCGACGTCTTTACACTGCCAAGAAAACACATTAGTTTAGGAATACTACGACAGTATAATTAAAACCATCACCGAAAGTCTACTCGAAACACACAAATAAAGCACTCAAAAGACCATAAAGTATTGTTATATTGCACAGTAAAACTTATGAAGGGAAGACAAACGCTACATAAAAGTAAAAATGAAACTAGCTCAAGGAAAAATCAAATATCCGCCCTACAAAAGCTAACAGGCTGATATAAAATGATTAAAAATGATTACGCTAATAATTTAATTATTCAAGTACTTTTGAACGATATCTGAGGCAAACCGTTTGGATAAAAAATCCACAAAAGAACTAAGGACAAATGTAATCTGGATAGACAGACCAAAATGGGCTGAAAAAAGCTATACATACCCGCAGTGACATCATCATTATAGCAACAAATTTCCAAAAAAATATATGGAGCAAAAAGCTATAGGAAGAATAACAATTCAAAAGTAAAGAGGATATAGCAGAAGTCAATGATGTTGCACAAATCGAAATAGGGGTACTCGTGAAGACATCATTAAAATTAAAAACAAGTTCCGGCTCAGATAATATCAATAATAAAACCTTAAAAGCTGCGCTTCCAACTTTAGCTCTATCCCAACTTAACTAATCAACCGCATAATAAAAACCGGCGAGACACCTACCCAATGGTCAGAACCTCAGATAATCCTGATTCATAATAAATGAGACCCATATGACCTCGCTAACTACAGGCCTATAAGCTTACTTCCGTACATCTTTAAAATTTTCTCTACAATTGTAAACCAAAGAATCAAAGCAACATTAGAAGCAATCTAGTCAATAGAGCAACCGGGCTTCAGGTAAAGCTTTTCTACGATCGATATTGTACACACATTGAAACTTCTAATCAAGAAATTTCAAGTGAGACAAAGGGTACTCTACATCGGCCGCCAAAAAGCTTTTAACACTATATCACAAGATAGTAATTAAGAAACTCTGAAAGTTCATAACATCAAAAGTCAATTCATGCAAGTGATCAAAAGAATTTACAAAACTAATCAGAGCAGAATAAAATTAAAGATGGCTGGTCCATGGTTCCCCATAAACATATATGAACGCCAAGGTGATACATTATCCCCAATTCTCTTTATCAATTCTGCAATTGATTATTAACCAACTAGACAGGAGATGTTATGAGATAAATTTAAAGATGAATACTTGAGGCACCTAAAATTTGCAGACGATCTAGTGCTACTATTGGAAACAAGTTCTCAACTACAACATATAATAGAGTGGCTAAATGTAGGCAAAACTGTGGAAGACAAAACTCTAACAAACTGGTAGGCTTGGAGATGAATCTCGTTAAAACAATGCTAATGACAAATATCACTCGTAAAGCAATAATTGTGAAAAATTAGTGTCTAAAATATTAATACATTTACCTCGTAAAACAAATTAGTATCAACAGGAAAAACAATCACTGAAAATTTAATGTAGAGTACAAATTACTTGAAATAAATACTGGGATTTAAAAGACATATTTAAAAGTGACTAATCAATCAACATCATAAGAACAGTTTTAAATTGATATCTATTACCAAGTCTCACGTACGCTTGCCAAACTTGGAAATTCACTAAGATGATAAGGAACAAAATAGTCACTTGTCAATTAGGACTGGAGCGCAATATGTTAAAAATTTTGAAAATAGGAATGGGGTGACCATGTACTAGGATTATAAGACCAGCGATGGATCAAAAAGATAAGGGTGTGGAAAGGACTAAAAGGGAAACGTCAAAAGGGGAGTTCCTACTTAAGATGGAAAGATGAAATTAAGAAAATAGCAGGTCCTAACTAGCTTCAAAAAGCCCAACCAAGACAAGATTGGTTAACTTTGGAGGAGGTCTTCACGTGGAGGCTTATACTTGTCCAATTGAATACATCTTGCTTCAGAAGTGTTTCAAAGTTTTCTAGGGAATAAAAAGTTTCAAAGGGGAATGGTTTCTGTAATTAAGAAATATTAAAATGTAACAAAAAACCGGTTTAAAATTCAAATTTCCCAAATTTAAACACTTAAAAAATATATTCCGCTATTACAATTTTTATTTTCAAAATAACTCTAACGTTTCTGTAAAGTACCATAGCACCATAACTAGACGTAACATAGATTCAGAAAAAGTGAAATATCAATTTTCAATCAAATTTGCAAAGTAATGTCAAATGTTGACGTACTAATAGATTAACCAAGTGTTGAATAAATTATAGAAATGTGCACAGAGTAGTCTTTCTAAAAAATGGATTTACCGCCCCTATTTCAATACATCCCAAAGACTATATCCACAGGACTATGTTAGGGTCTGGGTAATTTTCACGCGGATAGGCCGTATCCACTATCAACATTGTACATAAAATATCGTTGACCTTACTAATAGCTCGTAACCCTAAGTGCTTGAATGACCCTTTGGCTAATTAAATATCCTAGCTATATTAAATATCCTTAAATAAATGAAATGTACATTTGTTTTTTTAAAGGAAATAATTTCCATGTAGTTTCATTTATGGTCTTAAAATAATTTTATAATTTTTAATTTCTTGTATAATTTTGATTAATTTTTTATAACAATGTAAATCTTGGCGTGTAATAATTTGCAATGAAATTAATATCATTTGGAAGATGACACTCAAAAATAAATATTTTATTGAATTTTGTGACCAGGATTATATCCCAGAATCAAAGGTTGTTCCCATGTACAACCTTTGATGGTTGTACCCATTTACAACCATGAAAACCCATGTAGCAGAGTACGGTTATATTTGCACTGAGTCAATACGAATTAATTCCCTGGTTCGAAAAAAATATAGACCGAGTATAATAATTTAAAATACGCATATACAACATTTATTTTCGTTCTTTTTAAATTAAATTTGGGATATTTCTTGGACTTGTAAAATAAATGTGATTAATTTCTGCATCACCTGTGAAGTAAATTGTATTGAAACTTAATTAATAATATATAAAGTACTTTATTCAATTATATTTAAAAAATGTTAGTTAACCAACTTACATCGATTTTTTAATAATTTTTACCCTTGAAATTTTTGAAATTGTTTATCAATATTTTGTTATTAATTTATAAGTGGTAGTAAAGGCGAGAACTTAAAACACCGCGGAAACAAAATTTCTGTGTAAATTTTTCGTCTGAAATACAGTAAATTTTGAAAATGTTGTATCAATTCAATCATTTAAAATACTGTCAAAAAATAACCTTCATTTTTTCTTAAATAATTTTTGTTCCATTAATTCCAAAAGACATTCTTCACATTATCCTAATTTATTAGAATTGCAACATAATAAAATTATGTTTTAAAATTTACATCCACAATAGTTGATTAAGCGAAGGTTTATCGACAATCAATACAAGTTTCCATAGTGGGCTACTTTGTTTATCAATCTTCTGGTTGTAGTTCGCAATTAACTTTGTGTTACAATTTTGTTCGTTGATTTTAAAAATTCGAATTACCTGTATCTCAAATTCTGAAATAGTTAAAAAACAATAATTCTGCGCAGTTGGTTAATAAAATTTGTGAATATATGTGAGGCGAGGTCTTGATGGCTTTAGTTGGCAAACATGGTTTTTATATACTGTCAAGAATATATTGTAAAACAAACCATGTTTTTGGTAAAAAAAAAACCCTCATTATCGTTGGTTTTAGACGTGATTAATGCATCATGTACGATATGTAAAAGTTAGTAAATGCCAAATAACCCAATTAATATTATTATTTATTTGCATTTATATAATTTTACGCCACGTTAATAATTTTTAAGTTTTTGTTTAATTATTAAGTTTTTTTAAACTTTATACAAATTGCTTATCCAGCTTACAATTTGCTACCTCATTGAACATGTATTCGTTTAAGAATAAAGAAGTAATCTCGAGGTTTAAAAGAAAATGTTCGATGAAAACTAAAAGTTTTCATGAACTGAATATGATTGATTGCAACAAAGTATTTGTCGGCGTGGAAGCAAAATTAAATTAGATGGCACCCGCGAATAATATTTAAAAGAATAAGACGTTGCATAGTAAAACATAGAATCAATAATATTACCAGGTATCCAAGTACAAAGGTTAATCGATATCTCTTTTTTATTTACGTAAACTTATTAATATCAACGAGATATTACGGACACATTTTGAGTTATGACTGAAGAAAACATTCGAGATTTACCAGTTAGTTTGAAAGAAACAATTTCGTATTACAATATTCTAATTTTCTACTTCTGATTCCCTTGTTAATTATGGATCGACAAAATCACTCTGACATGGTCCTATTAATTTAATGTAATCTAATTTATTAAATACTAGCTATATGGTTAACACGCTTTTAACCACGTATTATTTAAGAATCTTTTCATGTGTATATGTGTGTGTGTGTATAGAGTATGTATACTTGAGTGCGCCACTTCAATACGCTTTGCGAATTGCAGTAAAGGTTTTTTTTTCCAAAAATAATACAACATTTTTTTAGTTTAAGTACTATTATAAATTGATAATTTGAAAATCGATCAATCTATAATAAGTGTGACAATATTTCATAAAAGGTAAGGATGCATGTTTCTATAATTCTGCACGGTAACGACACTGCACAATATTACTATTTAACAGGAAATTATTTTTTGATATATTAAATATTAATAATAATCTACGGAATAATGAAGATAATTTAAAATTATAAATGTTAAAATATCAAAAGTAATTTAAGAAAATTCAAAGTAAATATTAATTAATTAATTCTAATTAAATTAATCCCCATAAGCTTTCCATTTTTAAAACATTATGTAAAAATGTTTTAGAAATTGATAGCTTATATTGGGATGAAGAACCAGGAAAAATGTCGGTAGAATAAAAGGACATGACGCAATCGTAACAAAGTTTGCACAGTGCGCACAGAGAGTGGCATTAGTACGCGCTTAGGGGAAGTGAAAAAGCAGGGAACTATTAATCAATCCCACGGCACACGAAATCCCAATTGTCTTATATTGTCTAAACGATCCTACAGATAATGAAAAATATTATAAAGCTCTTAATTCAACATGCCTGCTATATAGTACGCAGTATTTCAACAGCAAAATTGCCTAAGCGTATTTACTCTTTGGCGTGTTAAAGCGATATTGCAATGTGCGTACAAACCGCCTTTGAACGTGTTAAATCATACTAGAATATTTAATATAATAATGATTCCAGATTGCAAAAGTACACTAGCTTGAGACCGAATAAGAGCTGTTTTAAAGTATGCTATACGTACTTATCTTCTTGAAGGGTTTGGCAGTTCTGAAGATGAAACCTTGCAATGCACAAGCCCGTGTGGTTATATGCTCCAAGTGAGTGTCAAAGTGTAATTTGGATTTTAAAAAAACATAAGATCATATTTATTGTGAACAGACTCCAATTAAATACCACCAATGTTGTAAAGTAGAGAATGGATCACCTTATTGTTAGAGACGAACGATTTACACTTACCGTAACTTGAGTGTTTTTTATTCGCGTTGCAATACGCATCGATCCTATTAAGGTAAAGTGTAATTTATTCACGATTTATAACGTCTTAACAATCGATTATACTTCTTATTTTTAACAACTTCACTTTAAACATATTTAAAAACTTACTGACTTTTTTCCTTTTTCAATATATAATTATTTTCAGTTCCCTTAACCTTGGTTTTCTTCTATAGTCTTGAAATAAATAAAAAACATAATTGTACATATTGTTGGTGTCAAATATTCTAAACTTCCAGGTTTCACTCAGTTTTGGAAGAATGGTCATATATAAATTCTTTTTTATGGGTTTTCGTATTTCCCTTTTGGTTTTAATTAAATCTGCCCCGGGGCAACATTTACTAATTACTTAAATTAGATGAATTTTTAAGTAATTGCCCTTTTTAATTTTTACCTGGGAATTCTTACAAATTTAGTACTCAATATGTATAAAAAAAGAATTATAGCAATATATACAATACATATTTAAAACTTACAGTATAAAGCAAAAATAATAAATTTATATATACTTATATAATTCATATTAAAACATTTAAGTTATGGTTATCTCTTTCTTTAAAGACTCTTGTATTTAACCCATATTACATTAAAACAGATTAACCAGGGTCTAACGGCGTATGTCTAAGTAAACCTTCAGACGACATATTTTAATAATGAGTAGCCTCTTAATAGTGGTTACCCTTATTGCGACAGACGAAGGGTAAGGTTACGTTTAATTATCTTGTTGGTATACGAGGATGAATATAATTAGCATATAAATTTAAGTGAAGAGGTATTTGAGTAATTTTGGTTTGACTCGGAAACTATGAAATCTCCGTTTCTGTGTATTTACGTTATCTTATGCAGAGGTTTGATGTGTACTCGTATTGGAGCATTCTGTTGCCAAGAATAATATTTACTTTGATGCAGCAAGCCATTTTAATACATTCTCGTTATGTTTCTTTACATATATGTGATCTTGTTAATCATTTATTGTAATTATGTGCATACATATGTTATTGTAAATAACATATATTTAAAATAGCTCATAATACTTAAAGCTCATAATTTTTTGGAATCAATTTAATTTTTTATACGTCTTCAGAAAAAAAGAAATGTGATATGTATGAAATCTAAGTTGTCTATATCTTTTGAAATTATTTTTACAAATTAACCAAAACCGTTTAAGTTAAAACAAATGTAATGTTATTTATCACTTAGACTTTTTTGCGAATTTTTCAAATCTTTATTTGAGAAATCAGAAGTAGCAAGGTATAAATAACCTAAGTGTCCTTTTTTACCCACGTTATACTGAAAGGAACTGAGTATAGAATAATTGAATAAATTAAGTAATAATTATCTACTTAGTTCGTATGCTTAATGTTATAAAATTAAGTTTACTAAGTAAGTAATATGAAAACAAATATCACACCTACACTACCATGGCTTCTACCATTAAAATAACAGGTAATGGAAATAGTATGCCTTTTTTAAATTAAGACACATTTCGCTACATTTCTGTACAGAAAATTCTTCGTTAGTTCTTTTCCTATACACAAATTATTTCACTGTGAATTTTTTAAAACCATTCGTTAACGGGTATTTTATACATTTGTACGTTTCATCATTTATTTATTTTTTATATCAGACTTTGGTTGGTTAGTTACAAATATAAAATTATGATATAACTTTTTTCACTTACGTCGTCATTTATTTCTTAAAGCTCTATGTAACACCCTTATTTATATCCTTCTTTCCATAAAGAATGAATGTATAATTTTGATCCATAATAGATGAAATCTAAACCATGTTATCTAGTATATAATAATAATATTTGTGTGTAAAATCAGAAAAGTAAGTAGAAGATACATAAATAACATCACTTCAGATTTCTAACTTCAGCTCACCTTCGATATTTCACATTTGCATTGAATAAGGTTTCACTAAATTTGAATACTTCGGTTTATCTTACTCATTTGAAATTTCATAAGTTTTTTTTAATAAATTAAAGTTTAACATTGTATGTTTTAAGATATATAATTATTTTTCATGGCTATTAGGATATGATATAGTAAATAATTGGTTGAAAATAATTGTTTGTCTTTAAAAAGCCATTACTAGGCTCTCACCTGGTCCTTCATAAGCACTTGTAAATGGTAGCAACATAAACGGAAAACATTTTGAAAGTATCAATTAACTTAAAAACCTATATTTGAGTAATTTATGATGCGTTTAGGTGATATCAATTAGGCGGTTAATAAATTTTAATTCGTAATTTCCAGATTTAGTTGAAATTGGAATTTCTACAACAGAAATTGTTATGTTTAGATTTAGACGAAATTCCTCAGCATACATTTATAGTTTAGTACAAAAATAAACCTTTAATACTTTGTAAAATTTTAGTTGCTGCAGAATTCTGATATATAGATTACTAATATAATCAACGCTAATGATAAGTGCCAGGTGGAAAAGTGAACATCGTAGAGTTTTTGATTACATATATCATCTACATAATTAAAAAAACACCGTGTTGAGAAACACAAGGTACATAAATTTTGTATAACTAATCTGAAAATACACTTTCGAAATGACACTTTGATAACCGAAAAATATATAGTTCAAATAATCTTAATATTTTTGTGAAAAAGTAATACTTCGTCTAGTTAATATTTTGTTGAACGTTAATTATTTTACAAATAGTATTTAAATTTAATTTTATTATGTGAAAGCACTGCGATATCGTTTTGAAACCAATTTATTAAGGACTATTTTTTACGACTTTATCCATATATCCAATAATTACAGTTTAAACTTTACCTTTTCAGTAAGTGATGAAAAACACTTATTAGTCCAAAGATGTAAAATTTTATGTTTTGTTTCAAAGGTATATACTTTTTTAGAAGTTTATTATTTTACTTTTCAAATCTCAGCTGTTTTGAAATTATTAAATCAATTTTCTTTATTTAAGAAATGGATTTGGATCTTAGTTTTTAGTGTACAAAGTTAAATAAAAATAGGTCTAGAGCGACTAAAGATTTTTTCATTCGTATTAAACTTTCAAGGTAAACTTGGATTTGATGTTTGAGGACCATGAGGGTTAAAAATGTAATGAAATCACCTAGAAATTTAAAGGTCGAAATATATTTCGTTATTTCTGTGAAATACACCCAAAACACTGATATTAAGTAAAATTTGAAAGCGAAATAAATGCAAATGTTTTAATGAAAAATATTAATATACAGAGAGGAAACTGTAAACAACCCGCTAATTTTAATTTTAGTTATTAGTCTGAAACAAAATATCGTGCGATTGCAAAATTTTTATTTTTCATTTTTGGTTGGTAATTTGGACAAAAAGTCTTCAGATGATGCTGACTGCGACGGCCATATGATGCAGATCACTTGGTGAATGATACTTACAAAATAATATATGAGTATGTGTATACGTCTGTGTGTATATATATATATATATATATATATATATATATATAGACATAAATATATATATATATATATATATATAGACATATATATATATATATATATATATATATATATATATATATGTATACATACGCATAAAATGTAAACACTGAGGTGGACGTATTATGTGTATACACTTTCTTAAGAAAAATATTTTATACTCAATCTCTTTTTACGTATTGTGATTTATGTTTTATTTCATATCAATTTGTCTTATACTAAGTATAAGTTCTTTGGGAATGGTCTTTGTTTTTAATTGAATACAAAATTCGTAAAAGTACTTCAATTTTCTCGGCATATAAATGAACATTAAAAATTTCTTATATAGATGTACTTTTATGAACATATTTCATATCTTACATTTTTCATCCAGATACTGGTCCTTATCAAATAAACTTGGCCAAAGTAACAAGTAGAAACGGAAATAATAAATACATTTTTTGCTTTTTTAACATACATATTTAAATATACTCCTCAGAAAAAAAAGAAGCGCTTACGATTTTTCGATTAGTTCAAATAAAAGCATAAGGAAATTAGATGTCATGCCACAAAATGAAATTAATATTATTTACTAAGGGTAAAAAATATTTGGCTTATAAATTAGAATATGCCATTTGTTCTCCTTTTTGTATCGTTTCTAAATTACTCCTTTCAATAAAATAAAAACTGGCAATATACATTTGGCTGAAATGATGGCTGCCATTATTTCTGTTATGCCCTGAATGAAATTTTTAATGATTACTTGGGGAATACAGTCACATTCTGATGCAATAAGTATTTTTAGCGCTCCAATGTTCCATGGGGCTGAATGAAAAGCTCTAACGTACCGTTTTAGAATGTTCCACACATGTTCAATAGGACTGAGGTCAGGACTTTATTCTGGTGAATCTAAACTACAAATCCCGACCTCAGTCAAGTAAGTATCTACGTTGCCGGCTGGGTGATTCCGTGCGTTATAAAGACATCAGCAACTACTGTAACAGGTAGTGTTGGTTGAACAGGAGGAATTAGGATTTTCCTAATCTATCTTTATTCTATAGAAAGCCTTTTTCAACAAAAACTATCTCTGTACGATCTTTCCAAATTATACCTTTTTAAAACATTATAGAGTCCCCAGTGTAAAGCGTAATCTCTTCGAATTGTATCTGCGCTTTACGCTTTCCAGGTCTTCTGAGCACGTTGAAACTTCATTCTCCGACCAATAAAGAGATTTTGTTTTCATCAGAAAATAAAATCCTACTCTACTCCACATCGGTCCAAGTCACATAATTTTGGGGAAACCTCCTGGAAGCCCTGGCTGGTCTTCAGCTGTAGCCATCAATTTCTCGAAGTCTCCTGATAGTCCTTAGACTAATACATCTGTCATTTTTTCTAGATTGTTTTTCATATTTATGTAAGTAGACTACCGATTTTGTAAACCCTGGCTCACAAAAGATCGGTCATACCTGGGCTCGGTGCAAGGTTTTCTTCCCCGCCCTGGGATTCTTTTAAATGAATTGCTTTCCCGAAATCTTCTCCAAGCTCCCTTGAATAATAAAATCACTTACATCAAACGGTCTTGAAATACGACATTGAATACGGCCTTCTTCAAGAAGAGCTTTTACATTATCATATTACGATTATATTTACCAAAGAATGTTAAATTTGCCATAGAGCTATAAATATCAACATAAATATCAATAACTAAAATTATTTAAACATTTATTTTAAAATGAACAACACAACATATATCTATATAACCTTAACAAATCTTTTAATTCCAACGGAATATTTTTAAAATAAATTTAAATTTTAAATACTGGCAGGTGCGGTAAAAGGTCCTAAATTTTTAAAAAAATTTAATTTTAAAATTTAGAACGTTTTAACTTACCTACCTGTATTATTAAATACGCAAATAAGTATTTCCGATTATTTTAAGGCATAAAAACATCTTTTTTAAAGGTTCCCATAGCTCTAAAGAAAAGTTTTAGTTTAAAGGAGAAAGGCTCTAAACAAAAGTTTAGTTTAAAGGATTAAAGGAGGAAGAGGAGGAAGACGCGGCGAGAAAGAACTTACTATAATTTGCCTCGAGCGCCAAAAAAATAACTGTAAACTTTTATGTAATCAGGTGCGACATATTTATGGCATTTTCACATCACGTAGATTGATTGACGTTACGTTCACTTTACGCTTTGTAAAGTCAATAAGGTCACGAAATAATTTTTCATTCAGAAGTTGCATCGGGCTGCCTAATAAAGCCGAAATTATTTTTGCATTTTCTTGAGAATTATTTAACATTAAAGTATTTATTTACAAATACAAGGAAAATTTCCTTTATGTGTTTTCCAGAAAGAATTTTCAGTTGTGTATCATTGAAGGAATTTTTTTTCATCGGACCAATAGTTGTTGATATTTACTATAAGGAAATTATTAATATTATTTTGATCTACTTCTCTACAATTTAGTCAAAAAAAAATATTTTAAATATTGACGATTTTACCTACGATATTTCGTGGTATAAAGTGTGGTAGATAAACCCTGGTCCTAATTAGTGATTTTTGTTGGCCTAAAGAGTTCCATTGGAACTCTATTGTTATTGTAAAACTGTGTATCAGTCCATTTGTCCATCTGTCTGTCATTTTATTGTATAATAAGGCAGATCATTTTCTTGGTCCAGTTATCTTATTTTTCTCCATATAAGGTTAGGATATTGTTAAAAAAAACCTGTTGAGTAGAGCAAAAATCATTTATTTACTGTCTCTTTACGGAAATAATTATTCGCCTGACCATCAAAAATTACCATTTTTAGTCAAATTTGTCCGCTCTTTTTCACAAACGCCATTATGTATGAAACTATAATTCGAATCTGTAATTATCATATTCTATATTTAAGCGAGTATTAAAAAGAACTAAACATATAATCGTAATAAAATTGTGAGTAATGAAACCAAAGAATTTTTGAAAAATTAATAATATTTTACACCTGTGCGAGATATACTAGGATATATATTTATATGATAAATATAATGTTACTAATTATGTATGTTTTAATGGAAATACTACTCTTATATTTCGTCTCCAACTTGTAAAGTTTCCAAACGTAAATATTAAATTGAAATGCGCGTTTGTTTTTCAAATATTTTTATTTCCAGAAATACCAAAAATATGGAGGCGCTTTGTTTATTATAAATCTTGAGTTTCTTTGTAAGTTTTTGGTTTATTACTAAATTTGTCATCTTAAACGGACAATAGGATGTTATTAAGCATTTAAAAACTACAGCGCAAAAACAATTAATGAAACAGCAAGTGGATAGAAAATATTATTTTGATAATTAATGTGCGAGACGCAAATTTTTCACAAACCGCCACACAACCGCACAGCGGCGAGGTGCCCGTGCTTGTTAGCGCAATTGCCGCTCGTATTCCGTGCTAAGCAACGTATCTTCCTCAGCATTGCGTATATATGAATAGCGCATCCTGCAATGCGTGTTCTATTTACTTGCTATAATTTATCCCTATACTTTAATTACAAGTATTTACTTTTTTTACGGAAATTGTTTATTAATCAACATTCCGAACTGAGTGGTAAAAACATTTCTAATTTCACGACCTAATTTTTCCGACTTTATTTTTCCGTCTTTCATATCGCATGAATAAATTTTTTCTAACTTTTCGACTTTTCACAGGAATTTTCTGTACTGCATACCAGTCATTACATTTGAAGCATAGACACAGTTTTTATATATTTTGCACTACGCAACACATTATTTGGATCACAAAAACTGCGAACAGCGCGTGATACTCAAAATGATTAATAACTTTTATTAAATCGGACTCCGGTGAGAAAATTTCATATTTCGCATCTTTTCATTTATTTACAACATAAAATATACAATATAATTGTACTTATTTTAAGACACTAGGCTAACGAATAATTTCTCGTAAGTGTTTACTGGTAGAGCGAGTTAGTGAACTTTCAGTATGGGGTTTTTTCAAAGGGAATATTATTATAAAAATTAATGCACCGTAAAAATTAAGTGCCTACGGCTTGCAAATATGCAAATATAAAAATGACGCGACTTGTAGCAGACCACCATGTAGCTAGGTTACAATTTCAATTTTTAACAGTAAATTTATATCATAAAATTTGATTGACACATGATCGATATTTTTCATTCTGCCAGAAAGCGCATATAAAAAAACCAGTTAAATGCCAGTCGAAATCACGCAGGAAGAGTTCTGTAGCACTCAACAATATTAAACTTATAAGTTTGTATTTTTCGAAGACACTCTGAAAAAAAAGTTATCGCGGCGATCGGCTAAATATCCCATATGTTAAAAACTACGTAACATATTGTATTCCACCCAATTTTCGTTGAATGTTTGACATCTTCATTTTTTCAGGATTTTACACACATTAATTAAAAAGTTAGGAGGGGTATACCATTTTACAATTTTACAAGAGCACATATCACCAACTAATAACTTAAATAAAAAGGTTTATTTGAGGCCTCTATATACTTTTTAAGACCAATATGTTGATGCTTTACACGCGTATGTGATATATAGAGTGCCACCCTAATATAATTTGTTTGCATAATTCCACTATTTCCTTATATAGCGGGTCATAGAAAACACCTACTATACAAATTTGATCTATATAGTGTCAATAGTCTCCGAGTAAAATGGCAGTGACAGACGGATAGGACGAAATTATAAGGATTTTGTTTTTGCAATTTGGCTACGGAACTTTAAAAACGATATGATATTTCATCGTCTTAACTACAACGACCGAAATAAGTAATGGAATTCTTATGAAAGGAAAATATGCTCGCGTGATATTTGCATATTCACAACTCCATGTACGCAGATAAAATCGTAATCGAAATGGAATCATAATTCAGAGAATTTTTCAATACGAAAACGGAAAATTTTTTTTTCGTAATAAATGAACACAAAAACAAATTGCATTTTTCCGTGTTCCCATTTTGGGCCGAGCAGTACAATGAAAAAATATACTTTGCTTTAGGCACCCGTTTCTGATCAGGCATCGAAAGGAAATATTTCTACTTTTCTTAAGCAATAAAGTTTTCTTTTGCGTTAAAAATTTTTCCGTTAACTGTAACGGAAAAATGTACAAAGATAGAAAGAAGTCATATCAGATATGCAAATTTAACTGGGTATCTATTTAAATAAAAACTTTTTACCAATTTAAAGGTGCAGCTTATCCGAAGTGATAATTATATGAGAGTTCAAAATATCCTTTTATGAACTTTCTAACCATTGCTTAGTTGTGTTACAGGAAAATACACCTTCATTCATCGCTTTGCATGTATCTTATGTAGCTACGTGGCTTTCGTCTAATAATTTTTTGTTTTTTCTTGTTTGTAAACAGAACAAAAGATGGAACCCCACGCTATTTATTTATTTCATTAGGCATCTTCGAGAAATTTCTAAACCGTTCTAAAAACCGCTGGAAAAATTGGCGAGTTTATTACTTGACAACCTTCACAATACGTGTTCCTCGTTTTTGAAATAAACTCGCTCATGATATAAAAATAAACTTATTACTGAAAACCAAGGAAATTATTCAGTTCACCAATATTTCATGTGAAATTACCTTTCAATTACGTATTCAAATTAGTGAATTTGTATATGTAATGTATGCAAAAGAACATTCAAATACATATTTTGTCAACTTTTCATTTATTTAATAGTTAAAATTTAATAATACAAACAGATCACAGCAAAAATTTATAAAACTGTGTATGACAAATATTACGTTTTTTTTCCCAAAAATTTGATTTATTTCCATAATAATGAATTCAGTGGCTGTAAAATTTAAGATAAATTTATTGTTATATGATTGATGTACATTTATTTAAGTATTCTCTATAAATATCAGTCTCAATTCAAATGCAAATAAAAATAAGGATAAAATGATAGGAAAAATGCATACGTGAAGACGAATTAATCTGCATCTGTGTATATATACTTGCATGTGTGTATGTAAGTATAAAATATGTACCCATATGAATATATATATATATATATATTTATATATATATATATATATATATATTATATATATATATATATATATATATATATATATATATATATATATATATGCCTTTGTATACATTTATATGGTAGCTTAATTCATTTCCCTTTTCAAAAGCAAATATATAAGCAAGCAAAATGATTAAGTTTCATTTGTTGGTCACATAACACACACTTATTAATCCCAAAACGGAACATCCAAGAACACGCCTAGTTTTTAGCACAAGCATAATAATGACAAATGCGACCCTTAAATGTACTGTGCAGTTATATTTGATTTCTTAAGATATATAAAATATGTACGTAAAAGCCTTTTGTTTTCAATTATATAATGTAATTTTTCGTAATGATAATAATTTTTTTCGAATGCGTAGGTCGTTTTTTTAATAATTATCGATGAATAATTTTTTATTTGAACTTCTTTAAATTAATATTTTATCTATATATTCTGTTTTTAAAAATTGTGTATTAAAACTATTATTAAAGAAATTAAATTACTATAAAGTACTAAACATTTTTTTATATCCTTAATAACTTGTAATTAATGTATAAAAGTTGATGTGTTGGAAAAATTGAACTCGATTCGTAAAATTAGGAGCTAGTTCACTATGTTGGTATTGATATTGATTAAGTTACAATTATTTTATAAAAATATTGCAATTTGTAAAAAGAAAAATGGTCAAAAAATTAGTTTTAACATATTTTTGCTTTGAATGATGAATATAATTACTTTATTGGATACGGAATAGGATTTAAAATGAAATACTTTTCAAAGTATGCTAACAATTAATGTAATTTTTGTTTTAACTTCTTTTCTATTCTCGTTAACTGTATGTAAACATTATTTTTGGACACCGATATTTGAATTCGTATGAAAATGATTTCAAATAGGAACAAAAAAATGTATTAAATTAAAAACTATCTGACTAGTCGCAATCCAAATGTAAAATTACCCTGAAAAATAAAGTAAATATTTAATGTTTTTCTTTAAATCATAATTGTTAATGCTACATGCGGAAGTCTGGAAAATTTGAATAGTGAACCCAAAAGCAGCAATTCTTTCCAAACCACTACTCGATTCATATCAGAATCCCTCCAGGGGCCAATAAAAACTGCCTCTTACAAAAGATGGTGGTTTTCGAAAGTCCCCTGACAGCGTCTCGTATCTACTATCGAGCGCTTCCATCAAAAGCTTAACATATTATTGTAATTAAATTTATGGCTATATGATAACACACAATTGCTGTCGTAAGCATTTATGAACACGCCCCACAATTATGACCCACAAATCAGAAGTGTCATTTGTAAATCCGTTACAATAAACAAAAATAACAATAACAGCGACATAATGCAACAGTATCACGCAAGCCCGGTCGTATTTGGGGGAAATTAACATTCAGGCGGGCGATGTCACGCATCCAGACCACAATTTGTATCACTTTCATACGTAAAGCTGCGATAAATGTTTTGTTACTTGCCAGTATTGACTGGCAGTTATAGGATATAGATTATGGAAATCGATATAATTTTTCATAGCTTAAACTAGCTCGCTAGTGATTAGACTTGATTTTGATACTTTGTTTGTCTTAATGGATAAATGTTAAGCTGGTAAGAAGCCTTGTTGTTTCCTAACTTACGTAAAGTCACTTATATTGATTTATATTTCCAAAGACATAATCATTCAATAATTGTCGAAAATATAATGAAAGTCGTTATTACATTAATACAATAATTTTACATACTTTAAAATAACCAATTATAATAATAATATATAACAAAGGAAAACTTTAAAATTGTAAAAAAGCCAAATAAACTACATGTTTTTTTTATTGTCACTATTGGCAAAATTGCGAATCGTCAGTTTTATTAGAGGTATTCAATTTTGAAAAACGTTTATCTACAAGATTTTAGTATTGTTTTTCTCAGAATAGTAGGATTTGATGCCTTAAATGTAGTGAAGTAATTTTATGTGTAAAATTGATTTTTTTTAGTTATCTCTGAAATTATCGGGTTGTTTTGACAAAAAACTATGTAACTTTAGAAAGATGATATTAATTGTTCTTATGAAGAAATGTTTGAAGTAATAATATATTCTCCATAACTAATTAATAACAAATATTCATATTTTTACCTTTATTCAAATCAGTTTTTCAAATAATATAACTTTTTTCAGATAACATTTTTTCAGACTTTGTTTAAAAATTGTTTTTATTAATATTTCAATATTCTATAGGATTTTTTTCCGTATTATGTAACTTTGATAAAAATTAAAAATTTGTTGTTTTATTCTGGTTTAATTTTTTTTATCTGATTATCTCTCTAGAATTTAAATTGTTTTTTAAATAGTACTTCTTTCTTTTATAATGAGCCGAATTAACCTGTGAATGAATGATTAACAGCATATTTACATGGCCGAATTAAAAACATGTTTACATGGTAGGAAAAAGTGAGTAGTTGGCTACTATTAAATATATTATACTTAATAAAATGACATGAGATTACTATGATTATTATCTTAAGCTCTCTCTCTTATGCGCCTATCAATTCCATCGATTTGGTTATTTTTACCCATTCGTAGTTCTTGGCCCAGGTACAAGGTGGCACAAAAGTAATGGAACACGACGACGAGGAAAACGGCGACGAAATTCGGGCTACGTTAAAACAACAGATTGAAAATTTGACAAATAAGCTGTAATAATAATTCCACTTTTTTGAGGTATGTATCGCTCCATGGCTTATTGACGACTAATTCTCTATATGTCTACAACATAAATATCAAAGCAAAGTGTCTTTTGGCGCCATCTGCAAAAATTAAAGCCCATTCACATTATGACATTACTTTTGCACCATCTTGTGTGTATATATATATATATATATATATATATATATATATATATATATATATATATATATATATAAACACTTATCCATGTGCTCGAGTATCGCTCACGTTTATGTTACCAGATCTGTCGGTTTCCGAAGTCATCACTTTTGTCTTGTCCAGATTCATTTGGAGTCCTATCGATAGCAAAAGTTCCTGAAGTTGTTGGATCACAGTAAACAGTTCATCTGGATTATTAGTAAACAGAACTATATTGTCCGTAAACGTGAGGTCATATAAGCGTGCACCTTTCCTATAATACGACTTTTAACTTTTTATATCCCGTTTCAAAAACTTCTTTTTCTGTGACGAATATAAGAAGTTTAAATGTTATCGTGTCCCCTTCTATTTTTATAGATGCGGGTAATAGTAGCGATGAATACCACTTCCGAGTAGTGTGATTATAGATATCGGTAATCAAACCACTTCGGTATCTGTTATATATTTTCGTTATATATTTTATTGCTGGGAGACCTTTGCACCGGCTATATTTCTACACCGTTGCTTTTTTATAGTTGGCGACGCTAGCCGTAACGAGAACAGGTATTCTATATTTTTCTGGTAAGCGCTCTCAACGTTGAGATGTGGTTTAGCGTACTGAAGTCCAGTCTGAAACCGCCTTGACTTTAAGGTTGGTAAAGTCAAACTTGGCAGTGAATCTGTTTATAATTATCTTGGATAATAGTTTGTATACTTTTGCGAGAAGAGCTATCAGCATAGAGATATTCAGATTGCTCTCACGTCTCATCCTGAATAGCGTAATTACTTAATTTGTTTCCCTGTCCTTTCGTATATCAGCTAAGAATACACATTTATTAAACAACTTGACCAACTTTTTTAATATGACACTGCTTTCCTCTTTCAGTTTTTCAGCTGAAGCCATACCGTTATTTTATGCAAAGTCATGAAAGGTTATGGAAGCCTTAAGAAAAATTTGTTTTGAATAAAATTTAAAAAATATTAAATTAATAAGCATGTTAAAAGCTTCAAAATTTAATATTGGGGATAGAGTCGGGTTATCTGCTTTTCTCATTCACTCTTGTATAATACAATATGCATACCTAAAAATGACAACTTAATTTTATATTTCCGTCCTTATGTAAATGTTAAATTTAAACTTCAAAAATTCTATCATTTTTTTACAATTGTCTAAATTGTAATTTCATTGGTCATTAGTTCGTACCTTGAAATTATAATTTATAAAATAGAATAAAATAGACAAATACCTTAATAAATTAAATAGTATTATAGTTGTTTCAGACATAATAGTTTTGTACAAAACTATTATGTCTGAAACATTTTTTTTTATTTATCCAATATTATTTAAGTTCTCATACTATTCTTAATAGAAAACCGTCGATGTCATTAATTGTTAATTGCCTTCGATTAATTACTAATTGGGACAGCAGAAAGCCGTGATTTAATGAAAACATTGTACGAAGATGTTCAGAACAAAATGACATATTATAAATCGCTTGAGTCAAAGACAAAAGGAGCAAAATGAAAAAAAAGTTATAAACGAAAAAACAAGATATTAAATTAAAGACAAAATATAGAAAAGACAAAATATTAAATTTTATCATTCATAAAAAAAAATTAAATTTTTCATCTTAATAATTTTAAAAAAATGCCATAAAAATAGTGAAGTTTAATACATGAAATTACATTTTACGGATGTTATCAATACAATCGTATGACAGATGAATTTCGTGTCTAGAATATCTTAACGACTTGAAAAAATTTAATTCTCAGGAAATTTCGGAAACTGTCAGAGGCGAAAATTTTAATGAAATTTCCGATATTTTTAATTATAATATAATTTTTGATGGATTATGCTGAATTATTGCTGTGCCAATATTCTACTGAAAATATTTCTGTGATCATTCCATTAGAACAGTGTTGATATTAATTTCTGAAAGGTGAACGAAAACGGCTTCAGATTTGCAATAAAATATTAAAATTTTTACATAACATTTACTGTAAGTAATAATCTACCCAAAAAAAACTTTTGTAGCATTACTGGTTCTATATTGCAAACAAAGATTACATTTAGCTGAAAAATTAATTTTTTTTTTAAACATTTGTACGTAACTTAAAATACAGTTATTACAAATTGGCAAGCACCCTAAGGGTGAATATTCTCTCAGAATACTAAACAGGAAATTGTGGTCGCAAAACTCAAACTTAACTTTCAAAGTTATATTTTATTTTATATTCAAAGTATGGTAGAGTCATTTATTACTTTTGTCTGTCTGTAGAGTGATGCAAAATGTGGAGGGAAAAGTCTTAAATTTGTTTCAAACCAATTTTTCGGAATGTTAATTTATCCATGTAATAAAATATAATTAACTTGGGAGGTAAATAAGCATTTCATGAATTGAACATTTATGAATTTATGTTACCATAAAAATTTTTACTTTTGTCCACTCCTATATTTTTTAATTATTTTCAAGCATAAATTCAGTGCTCCGGGGCGAGTCAAGATTCTTTAAACCTTTGCTTTATTTATAGTAAATTTTGGGGGCAAACGTAAAATGAGTAAGGTAATCATGCACCAAATGCAATTAAATATTCTTCTCATTTAAACATGTTTAGAATGCTTATATTTCTACACTTTATTATTTCTTAAGGACATAATAGAAACGGCTGTAAACAAAGAATGAAAACTAGGAATGAAAACAAAGTCTTTGCGTAACAAGCTCTGTATTAATACTGCTCTTACGAAACATACATGACTTAATCTAAGGTTATTTTACATTATTTTTTACTTACATTACAACTACGGGCAATAGTTACTGCTATATATTTATACATATAAGTGTGGCTGTCATGGCCTTCCTACCCAGGCTTCGTCCTCGAAGGACAACTCATCCACCAGTTACCCGTCATTGAATTACACGGAATACAGAATATTTTAGTAATATGAACAATTATCGAGCCGTTTCATTGCCCTCAATTGGCAATTATATTTTTGTGCCCTCAATTGGCAATTTTTACTTTAGTTGCCCTCAATCAGTAATTTTATTTTAGTGCCGTCAATTGGTGATTTTTGTTTTAGTGCTCTCAATTGGCAATTTTTATTTTCGTGTTTCAACTATGAAACTATACTTTTATTATAAAAATCTTCCAACTAACTGCTCTTAATTGTTTTCATTTCAGCTCCACAATTACTATCGATGTTTGCGGTCCTCGCTCATCTATCGCGTAAGTAGCTCGCACCATTTATTTGTTTTTTACTGTGGTCTCGCTCACTTATGGTGTAAGTATCTGGCGCCATTTATTTATTTGTTTTTGCGTTCTTGGCATACTTGTTATTAGATAAGCTGCTCGCGCCCACTCAATATTTGTAGCGATCCCAGCTTACTTTAAAAAACCGCTTATATTATTATACTTACTCTGCTTTATTTATACTTACTCTGCTTTTGTTGAATACTTTAAAATTTATGTTTCATTGTAAAGCATAAGCCGTTACGGTATTTTCCGCAACCCTCGATTCCACAATCTAATTCTATCTTTTGGTACTATTTCAAATGTTTTTCTTTTTCTCTCGGCAGACATTTTTCAATTGTTAATAGTAAATTGTTTAGTGAATCTGATTTACTTAAATGCATTTGCTACCATTGAACGAAAACATCATCGCCTTCTCTTATTAGAATATTGTTGCTCACGTTCTACAAAATTTTTGTTTTGTTTTAGGGTATTGTTTCTCAATCGCTATTCGGCAGTGATTATGTATGAGAATGTTAGATTTAGTTTCAAGAAGTTCATTAATTTTCTTATGACAGGCACTTTAGAATGCATTGCAGTAAGTAGTTCTATTGACATTCAGCTCACTGGGTCCTTCCAACGATAAATATATGACGCAATTATCAACATATTTTTTTACAAAATACGTCATTCCAGAAAAAGAATGTTTTATTCCTGTTGATTATAGAGTTCCTTCTACTCCAATACGACATTGTTCTTCTTCGAAAAATTTAGTTAAATTTAATCGGCTGCCGAAGAATGTAATATCTTCTTTTCCTTTCTTAGTTTTATCTAAATATTTTCATCGATATACCAGTTAATACTATACTCTTTTAGGCTATCTCTTGAACTCTTTACATTATATCAGTCACTAATCTATCTTGTTTTTGAGTTGCTTCTAACTACATAACTTGATCATTTACTAGTACTTCTTCCCTATTCAATTTTGAAGTTAAAGTCTGGTTTGTATAACCACCATCTAGCAGCTCGAGATAATAAGTCTCGTTTAAAAGAAATTGATTTCACAGCGTTGCAATCCGTAATTAGTTTGCACTCTATTCCAATAAATACACCCAAAAATATTTTATAGCCTTTGCTATAGTTGTTGTTTCTAATTCGTAGCTGTAGTATTTGCATTGTTCCGGCGAAGCTCTTTTAGCGTAGTAGGGAACAACACGAAGATCTTGATTGTTCCTTTTGAACAAAATTGCACCAAATCCAAAGCTGCTTGCATCAATATGTAATTCCGCTTCACGATCTGGGTTGATAACGGCTAATAGGGGACGGGAAGAATGTTCACTTATTATATATTTTATAGCTTTTTCACACTTTTCTAACAAAGTAAAATCTGTGTTTTCTTTCAAAAGGTCGGTTATACATGCATTATTTTTTGGAAACTCATGTGTGTATTTTCGAAAATATCCAGCAACGCTTTCGGAACCAGACTAAGCCTCTCTAATCCTTCTTCTATGCTGATCGAAAATATAATGGCATCATCAATGTAAACTAGGGCTTTTCATAAACTTCCCAATGCGTTGTTTACCACTCTTTGAAAAGTACTGGGTCGATTATAGAGACTTGGATTGGTACTTGTAACCACTAATAATGTCCATCAGGTGTTACAAAAGCAGTCTTCTCCACAGATGTCCCTCATTCAATAGGAATTTCATGAAAACCTGACGCCGTATCGAGCGTACTGAAGTAAACGATAGATTATTAATTAATGTAGTGGATCCATATTTTTAATTGTTATTCTATTTAAAGCTCGGTAATCTATACATAATCTGTCACTTGAGTCTTTTCTTAATTAAAATAACTAGTTGACGCATTAGGTGAATTTGATTTTCGTATTATTTAAAAGTTCCATTACAATAGCCCTCACTTTTTCTCGCTTCGAAACTGATATTCGATATGGGTGATAAACAACGGGTACATTTGTTGTATTTCTGATAGCCATTGCGCCAGTATTGGTCTCACAAACAATATAATTGTTTAAAACAATAAGACCTGAATATGTTTAACATTTCTCCACGTGAATTAATTTTGGAGCATGAATCAAAGCATTCGTCAATAATTCATCTACGTTATAAACATCCGCATAACTATGGGCTAACGCTCGCCTTTTAATTGTTGCTCGTCTTTCTATTGGGGTGTCACCCAAAGAAAGTATAAACATAATTTAATTTGTACTTATTGCATTTCTGTCAAAAATATGATCATGTCTTATTTCTTTATCATGGACTATCTGAAAAGTTATTTCCAAAGCTATATTTTCCAATTGAATGATAATAGTTATTTTTTAAAATGAAATTAATATCTAGTCAGAATTTTTACAAACATGAAGTGTGGAAGGTAGACGATGGGCCCCTATAAATTGAGCCATAGTGACACATCTCATCAAAGATTATGTTGCCCCACTGTCGATTAATAAATTACAAGTTTTTCATTTATAATAAGAGCTATTGTACGTACCTTGTAATTGCTGTTTACGTTTTTTTGTTATTTTCCCCGTTTGACTCTCTGCTTCGCCCAGCAGACTTCGGCCAAGTGTCCTTTCTTATAACGAAACGTACAGCACTTATCATGCTTGAACAATTTATTCGAAGACGGCATCTTATTGTCACGCGTCGTGATAGCTGGAGACTTCTTTTGTAAATTATTTGTGCTGGTATGACAATCACGATGCATATGTCCCGCTCGATTACAATAATGGCATCGCTTTAGTTCTGTCATAACTGGCGGTCTCTTTGATGCAGATGACAAAAGATCCATACCACCGCCCGAGTTCCCAAAAAAGGAGGTTTTCGTCAGGTTTGGGAAAATTGGAATGCAGAGGGTTCATTTTTGAAATAACACACTAAATGTTTCAGCCGTGCTAGCAATGGATTTTGCAGGAGGGTCTGTAATGCCTCCATTGATTTATACCAATATGTCGAATTAGCGAAATTATATTCTTAAGTGCTTCAGTATTCTTTGTTTCCCCGCTGCATAATTAAACACAGTAGCGTATTGCTAATTTATCGCAATTGCAGTGATTTTAAAATATCGGTATAAATCGGGGCATTTTGGAAACATAGTCTGAAGATTCCCTTTCAAAGCTTGCTAGTTCTCTGCACAGGTGTCTCATTGCATAAATCACATTTGCATTGCATAATCAGGCCCAGTTAAAAATGGTACACATCTTGTGATAATCTCTATAACATCCCGTTTATTCTTTGCAGCTAGGGCGTCAACTTCTGCACTCCATTTACTAGCTTCAATAACACCAACGCTAGGATCAACTGTAAGCAAAATTAAAGCTAAACTAGGATCAAATGTAAGGAAAATTAAAAGCTTTGCTAATATTGGTTTTTCTACAATATTCAGGTCCACTCATATTTTAATCAGTTTTCTTAATTATCACTGATTATTTAACTATTCGATCACGGTTCAATCTATTTTTATTTTTCACGTTCTTATTATTTATTATTGCGGTAAATATTTTAATTATTTCACTCTTTAGTCTATTTATATTTACATTTTTTTTTAAAATTAAAACTAGAAATGAAAACAACGTCTTTGCGCAACCAGCCCTACTGCTCTTACGAAACATAGATGACTTCATCTAAGGTTACTTTACATTGGTTTTTGTTTACATTGCAACGGCGGGCAACAATTACTATATATATATATATATACAAATATGCGGCTGTCACACATCTGAAAATTTCTCTGTACTTAAATAAAATATTTCGAATTTTTAATGAAAGCACGTTTAAAGACATTTTTGTTAGGTTTTTTTCACATATTTAGCCATATTAAATATATTCTAAAATAAATTTAGAAAGGAAAATTTAAATAAAGTGATATAAGACTGATTTTTAACTCCATGTACTTTTTTATACCATTATCGGATCAAAAGTAAAACGTTCATTATGCAAGTATATAGGGAAGATAAACATGTACGTTGACGTCAGTCTTCTGATATTTGAGGTAAATAAAAAAGATCAGGAAGGAGCGGAAATTGTTTTCGTTTTTATTTTCAATGAATTACATCTATACAATTAAAACTTTTGTGTTATTATTAAGTTTTGTGTAATTAAAATTGTTATGTTATTATAATAACAGAGCTTAAAAAACAAGCTCAACTGAATAGACTGAACTTTTCGATTTCAAAAATATGAATCCAAAAATACTAAGGGCTTTCTATTAGTTCATATAAATTTAAGGCCAAAAATTTAAAAATTATGTTTTATAAATAAATTCTGCAAATATATAAAAACAAAAATCAGGATTCGCAGTTCTCGTACGTAGTAGGTCGTAGATTTTTCGTAAAGTGTTTCGCATTAATGTTATTTAATTATCAATTTCTTTAATACAGTGGTTTCATATAGCAGTATGACGAGTGCGGAACCCTAAATATTACATTTTCTCATAGTTTTTTGAGTTTATGTCTGGAAGGTTATCAGTTCAGTCGTCAAGGATATATATTGTATATCCTAACCATATAACTTAGCGAATAAATGCAAGTTTAGTTTCGACTTCTTTATTTAGTTTAGATACGAGTATATTTGTGGTTTTTTTACCTGTCTCTTTAATGATCTCTATAGTTGTATATATTTATTTGTTCACTGAAACACTTAGTTATTAAACATTCACTATAATTTATAATTCTCATACTTTTATTAGTAAATTTGCTTAATATGGTCCCAGTGGTATAAATATTTGATTAGTGAATCTTGCATCTTTATGATAATAAAACGGATACTTCCCTATTTCAGTGATTTAAAATCATTATATATTTATATATATATATATATATATATATATATATATATATATATATATATATACATATATATATATTTATGTACATATATGTATATATATAATACAAAAATGATGTTTTATAAATTAAACAGACAGTTACAGATATGTAAAAATGCAGAAATGGATTCAAAATGTAAGGTCATATTGTTATTTTCTATAATTTGTTCTTAGTCCTTCAGTTAACATAGAAAATTTGAAGTTAGTGAAATCTGCTTCATGTAGTGTGAAAAAGATATAGTAGAATATATATATATATATATATATATATATATATATATATATATATATCTGTCCATCAATGGGGGGAATCAACGTTTTATTGGCAAAAATTCCAATACACCTGTTAGAAACGTAACGAGGTAATTACTACTCATTTTCGGTGCTAAAAATAATTAAGTTGTTTGGGCAAACCTTTAATTATTTCGTTAAGATTAAACAATGGGATTTGTGCAATTATTTAACAATAAGAGTAGTTAGGTACTTTTATTTTAACATTACGATTACTGCTTTGACTTTTCTGTTTTATGTATTTTTCTTCTTCTGTACATTTTTAATTTATAATAATGCTAAATTTATTACTGGATTGTTTATTGAAATTTTGTACATATGTTAAAATAACTATATTTTATGAACTGTAAAAAATATTCATCAAATTGTTGCACGCAAAGAACCAAAATTCAAAATATATTTTGTTTATTATTAAGTTATGTTCTAAAGATATGACTATTTTTACAATTTCATGATAAGAGCAGATTGTGAAATCACACTAGTTTGATAGTATAGACATTGAAATTCTTCCAACTATAATGTGGATATCGGAGCAAATGTGCCAATAGAGATATTTTTATTCTGCTCTATTCCTAATATTCATTAATAGAGAGGGATTAGTAATATGTTAGTTTTTATCCAAATTTAATAATAATTATTTAACGTCCTTTTAAAACTTTAGTGTTTATCAATTAATTTATTGATATCGCTTCTTGAATTTTTATTCTAATGCATTAAAATTTCTTCAGACTGTCTCAGTCTTGAGAAATTTAATTTACGTTTATCTAGAAGTTAAGATATGCAATTCAGTAAAAAGATTGATTAAATAAACCAGAACTTTAAAAATGTTTATACTTACCACGGAACTAAAAAAAAATTGTCCCTAAAAATATATTCAATAATACACTATAACTTTTGAGCGAAATTGCAAAAGTGATATTAATTGAACCTTAATAACACATCCTTTTTCATTTCGTCATTTGAACATATTCTATCATACCCATGCTTTTCATTCTTTTTGCCCATTTTTTAATTTATAAATTAAAATATAATTTTCTTTCTTTATTTATTTTACTTTTAAAAAATATGTTTCCGTATTAATTACAGTATGTAAAGTAACAATGTAAAATCCATTTTTTACTTTAGATACAATATAGAAAGTGTCACAACGTGAATAAATTTGAAAAGTAATGAAAATAATTATAAGCAAATGTGAAAAAAATTATATAAAACTTACTAGTATTTTAACAGTGTTTACGTGATAACACTGTTAAGATACTAGTTAGATAGCTGTTAAGATACTGTTAAGATACTAAATTGGATGTTAATATAATAACGTGTTGGTACATTATTTTCAGTCCGAATATTATGAGTAAAATTTGATACTTGGACTTGATTATATATAGTTTTAAGTAAATTTGTGAATAAACTTTTGTTTCGAAAAATAAAAATCTAACGCTCTTAAGTTCCAACATTTCCTTGCATTAAAATGAGAGGTAACGTTGCCTAAATAATACTAGGCACTTAAAATATTTTTTCTCAAACCAAAAATGCTTTTAGCTTGCAGTTTTTCCACTAACTTCAAGCATTTTCTTACATATTAACTCAGAGTGACGAAAATCGTTCCTTCTCCTCTATCTTTGTGAACCTAAGCACAGTTTGGTTACTGAATAATAAATAACATTTGTGTTTATTCGCTGTTGAGACATTGTCATAATATATTTCGTGCTTACAAAATCTTTAAATGATCATCATATAACGCGCATGAGTAGCTAATTTTCAAGTATTATTAAGTATTTATTTGAAAGTTTTTCGTTTAGTTTGTATTGAATTCGTACTCGAGTATACCTGAAAATATGGAGCTGATGTGTGAAATATATTCACCGATATTTGATCTTAAATTTTCTCTCACATTACGGGTAGGCCTAATGACAGTATGTATTTAGGTACAACACGTAATATTGGAAAAAGAGGTTCTGTGTAGTTATTATTCTTTGTCGTAGGTAAATGTGGAAGACTGAAAAATATTTGAAACGGAGAAACCGCTTTTAATTTGAAGGACCTGTGATATTACTTACGTGATAAGAAGAAGAGTGATATATGACAAAAAGTTGATACAGCATAAAATACAATCATTCATAAATTATATTGGTGAATTAGCGAACGTTTCATATACAAAATTACGTGTGCGCATATGAGCCAAACTGAAGAAGGTCAGTTCCAGAGATAAAATAATGAAAATTTTGTAGATACTAACGTAATAAGAAATTTTTATATTTTATCACAGATGAATTGCAGTGATAATAACTATTATTTTAGGAACTTGGAAAATTTTAATTTTTAGGAAATTATCGAAACTACAAAAGATGAAGAGATGGAGATTTTAGTAACATTTACAATATTTGTTGTAATTAATATCATATGATCAGAAGTTTTGTCTGTCCGTATATTCGATTTTTACTTATTATTTCATCTCATAAAACTACACACAATATGGATCGCTAGCTCAAGCTCAACATGTGAGCCAGATAAATGTTAATGCGCAATATATTATCAAAGGCTTTAATATAATCGATTTAAGAAATCGAATAATTTTTTTGTGTTTTTAGAAAGGAAATTCGATGACAATAATCGAGCTCTCTTTTATATTTTAATAATATACAAGTTAAATTTTCTAAACAAGTTATTGAAATAAAATAAAGAAAATCAATTATGCTCATTAAAAATAAATGATTTTTTTTCTTTCGAATTGACTTTTATCAACTCCAAATGTAAGGTCTTAGCGACTAATACATGACAAAGAAAGATAATTTTTACAACGACATTTCACTAGAAAATCATCAGTGCAGGCGCACGCATCGCGGTTCAGCGAATGCTTTGCTTGGAATATATTATTTGATCTTATTGTTTCTTAATATTTTTCTGTATTGTCTCTTATAAATAGCTAAATATGTCTGTTTCTTCATTGCCAAATTTAGTTATTGAGACAGCGACTACTCCTGGCTTTCCATAGACAAAGACTATTTACGCATTAACGCGTCTTGAATCTATGCCTGAAAGCCTTAATTAGCAACATCATCGTAACTTTTAAACTATTCGTTATAAAAGTATTGTAGATAAGAAAAAAATTATCTACTTGTGTTAACTAATATCACCATAAAATTTAATGTCATAAAAATTAAGTCAGTTTTGTCAACATGCTGAAGAAAATCGATATGAAAAAATCTGCTTTGTTTTAAGAAATAAAATGATAACAATCGAGTTTATGTAATATATTCAAAAATTCTGACCGCAAATTTATGTGGAACTTTTTGAAATAATGATGTTGCTGTACATTGTTTCCACATACCTTTAATGATTTAAATAGGACACACCAAGTCACACCTTCGCTGAATGCTTTTCACTTCATCGACCTTCACTATTACAGATCGGCAGTTTTAATGAAATGTTTATAAATTTAGATTTTGCTTGTGAATCGTTTAGTAGCTATTGAGGAAATCGTTTACATAAAGACAGATGCAGCGAGAAACTTTATTTTACAGTATGTATTGATATTCACATGGGTATTTAATTGTTAAATTTCATTATTTTTTTTCTTTATGTAGTACTCGTGGGATATCCTTTCGTACCATGAATATTTAGTATAAAATAATAAAACGATTAATTTATTTCATTTTTAATAAAAAATAGTTATATGCCTAAAAAAATGTAGTTTTAAAAACAAAAAAACAACTATAGATCTAAAGGAATTCTAAAGGATTTAAAAAAATTAATATTACAGAAATTTATATAAGTTAAATTTTATGTAAATATTATCTAAAATTTGTTCTTAGCTTTTCAATTAAAACAGAAACTTGATGTTAATAAAGGTCACTTAATGAAGTGTTGGCAAAAATGTGGTGCAATATTTGTGTATTACTCAATGAAAGAGTGATTATTATTATCATTCGTAACACATATGTTGCAAGTGACACAAGCAATTACTACTTCTTCTGCCACGATAAACGCTGGAAATAGGGTAATTAATTAACAATGAAGTTAATTAGGGACCCTTATTCTTATATAACAATAATTACTTTTCATTAGTAATAATTCTTGGTTTTTTGGTTCGATACATTTTTCGTCTTTTATATATTTCTAATTTATAATAATGTGAAATTGCTCTAGTTTTGTATTTTACGTTAAATTGATTTAATCTGACCCACTTTTGGAGAATTATTGATTTAACTAGAATGAATTGAAATAAGTTATCTTTCAGGATAAGTTAAAACAAAACTTGCACAGAGTTGGTATTACATTTCAAAATTTTGTATATATTCTAAAATAGCAGTGTCCGAAAAAATCCTCAGAGGGAAAAAGGCTTTTCAAATCGTTGCACTTAAAAAACCAAACTTTACACTCATAATGCATCGTTATTCGTAAATTATTAAATTACATCCTAAAGGTAGAATGGTTTTATTGGTGTTGTCTACTGCTCGCCCTAATATGAACCCCTGGGTAAATGTACCTAACGAGATTATTCTTTCTCCAACTCTTTATCCAATTATCAATTAATAGTGAGGATTAAAGAATATTCGCATCCTTATCTAAATTTCAAATCAATTATTTACAGATCGTTTAAAATTTTAGTTCTATCAAATTATGGGTTATTACTTTTTCATTCGTTCAAACGTTTTCAATATTGTTCAGTAAAAAATCTAATTTACCTTAGTTTTGAACTGAAACCATGCCACTTGCTGAAAACATCGTTAAATAAAAAATCATTTTCTTTCTTAATGTATTTCAGTCTTATTTGTAAAATTTTTAGCCTTTTTGCTAGTAAATAATTATTAATTAATTATACAAATAAAGTTAAAACACTGTTTTAGAAACCTTGTTGAAAGTATCACAAATTTATAAAGTTGTGTTCACAAAATAGAAAAAATTTACAACCAGTTAATTCACAATTAAATGAAACTACGTGATGTAGTATTATTTCTACTTTCTTTAATTTCTTTAATCACGACCTAGGTTTTGTTGTATTACAACATCTTCAGGTGGGATATTAGCAAAGATTATATATATCTTTGCTAATATCCCACCTGAAGATGCTGTAATACAACTAAACTTAGGTCGTGGTTAAAGAAATTAAAGAAAGTAGAAATAATACTACATCACGTAGTTTCATTTAATTGTGAACAATGAATTTCTACAAAATTAACGCCAAATATATTCAAAAACCAGTTAATTATCAACTAGTTACTATATATGCTTGAGTATTTATGTGGTCTAATTATAGGAAATATATATAAATATTTTCTGATATGTTAACTTTAGTTCAACTCTTTTTAATGGCAGGAATATAATGTTATTGTGTATGGTTTAAATTATTTAAAGAAAATATCTTTATTTCCGAAAACTTAAATCTAAATTCCGTCTTAAGTTAAATTCTGTCCATGTATTTAACTAAGAAGTAACATCACCCTAATAATGATAGTCACATTAAACTAATTTTTTTCACTAACCAAAAGTGCCGTGTTATTTGTAGTACTATTTTATTTCGTAGTTTATCGACTAACTTGAAAATGCATATGAAAACTTTAAAATATTATTATCCATCTCCCAACACGTCTCATCTATTTACCAGTACCGTTAGGTATTTATTTGAATGTTTTTAATTTACCCTGAGCGAAATTTGTACCCGAATATACCCGATATATATATATATATATATATATATTTACATATATATATATATATATATATATATATATATATATATATATATATATTTATATATATATAAATATATATATATATATATATACATATACATAGTTGCTCTATGAAATATATTCTACGGCATTCGTTGTTCAATGTTGTTCAATATTGTTTTTTCCTCACTTTGCGGGTCACTGATGCTCTCAATGACAAAATGAACTTACACATCTAAGGCAATTTTAGTCGTATAATATATAATATTTATAAAATATAAGGTTCTATGTTGTTATTTTTCGATGTAGAAGGCAAATGTGAAAAATGTGAAGTATAATGGAAAGGGAAAAACCGCTTTTACTTTGATAAAGAGTAAATACACATGAAGTATTATGTAGAATTGTGTCAATCTGCGAACTCGCGTTAAGGAATAACGAATGCGGAAACTGAAAGTTCAGCTCACACGTAAACATAATACAAATTCTATGTTTACTAGAGTAATCATATTTTTTTAAGTTATTCTTGTTTGTTATTGGTATGTTAATAATTTAATAGAAAACAGTGAAAACTAATTAATAATTCAGATTATACATACACATATATGCGAGGCGATGTAGTAACAGATGAATTAATTTTTATCATATTTTCCCTTATTAAGCTATTATCAATATATTCTTATAATAGGATAATTTTCCATATTTTAAGAATTCCGAAAGTTTTCCTTTCTCAGGAAAGTATTGAAACTGTGAAGGAAGGAATATTAAATGACGTTTATAGTATTTGTATTATGATGTCATTTTCAGTGAATGCTTTGTTATCGATGCAATCATGTACTTTCATAGAGAATATTCCTCTGATAGTTCAGTTTTTTTTTATAAAATGATACTTCCGATTTCACATAAAATAATAAAAACGCATTTTAATTAAATACATTTAGACTCGTATTTCTTCATTGCCTTAGTTACAACTAAAGACATGAATGAAAACTCAATTTTTTTTTAAATTTTAATAGAAGGACATATGTTGATTTGCTTCAGTTTTGCGCAGTTTGTACAAATGCAAACTTAACGAAACAACTTTAGTAACATTACGAGCTCTATAATGAAGAAAATTATTACGCTAAGCTGAAAAAGCAAAGTTTTCTTGTAGAGCATTTGTGAATAACTTGAAATACGGTTATTACGGAATAGACTTAAAGAAAGAATTTTAAAGTTTGCTAAGGGTGAATGTTCTTTCGGAATACTAAAGGGGAAATTGTCACAGCCGGCCGTAAAAACGCCGATCGCAAAAGTCTTTGCATTTAAAATGATTACCATGTATTCAATGTAGTTTGTATTCGATAAAATAATGCTCATATTGTAAAATTATGAAGAGGAAAAGTATATAATTTATCTCAAAGCGATTCTGCCTAATGTGTCAATTTATCTGCGTAAGAAAGTAAAATTAACTTGTGAGAAAACTATGCATTTCAAGCAATTTGAATTCAACGATATTATTTTTCCGGAAGTGTGTTTATTTTGATTTATCAATATAAATATGTATTAAATATATTTATTTTAAAATTTTTTCATTTATTTGGTCAAAATAAACATGTGCCAAAGGAAATTTCTACAGAAAATTGAAAAGTATATAGCACCAGGTTGATTTCTAAGGTCATATACATCTGGTACCACTCCCGGAATAGAAGTAAAATACAATTTTATTTACAATTAAATGAAACTACGTGATGTAGTATTATTTCTACTTTCTTTAATTTCTTTACCACGACCTAGATTTCGTTGTATTACATCTTCAGGTGAGATATTGCTAATATCCCAAACCCATATCCCAAATCCCAAACCTAGGTCGTGGTAAAGAAATTAAAGAAAGTAGAAATAATACTACATCACGTAGTTTCATTAAATTGTGAATAATGAATTTCTACAAAATTAACGCCAAATATATTCAATACAATTTTATTATTATAGTATATGAAAAAACCGGTTTATGTCTTAGGTATGTTTAAATTGATAGTATTTAAGTAGATAAAAGATCAGAAAAGAGGTTTCTTTAATTGTCCGCTGAAAGAATTACAAATCTAATAAAAACTTATCTGAAAATTATCGATTATACTTTACTTCACATATTTCTTTGAAATTTTCTATAATCTTCTGCATACTTATTAATATACTGTTGCAGAAAATAGTATATCATTAATGTAAGTATAGCATAATACAAAATTAAACGTTGTTAAAACCCACTGAATAATATATTTCCCTACTCCCTTCATTTAAATCGATGTTATTGTTAAAAAGAACAACATTTTATAACATAACGTAGAGTGCAATGGAAAAGTTAAGCATATGAGATATAAATAGGATAAAAATTATTCTATTCAATGACATTTTAAGACAAATATTTACAGTGAGCATCTTTAAGCAACATAACTGCCGCTTTAAGGAAAGAATGCATCTATATATTTTTGAATATGCTGCGTATGCATGAATGAATATGCTGCTAAATATATGCGTTTATATTTTTATAATATATTCCAAACAAAAATCAACATTTCGAATTGCAATAAAATAATAAGACTTTTTCGTTAAATACATTAACATTTCATATAGCCAACGCATTTAATATATGCAATCGCATGAGTAGAATACAAAATATATTTTTTAAATTTTGATGACAGGACGTGTCAATTTACATTCGTTTTGTACGGATTGCAAGAGAGCAAACGTAACGAAACAATTTCAGTAGGGATACCAGCCTTATTTTCTCTGAAGCAAATTATTACGCTAGACGGAAACGGTTATCTTTTTGTAGGACATTTGTGCGTAACTTGACATACAGTTATTACGAAACAGCTTTAAAGAAAGAATTCGTAAGCAAGGTAAGGATGAATATTCTTTTGGAATATTAAACAGGAAATTGTCGCTTCAGGTCGTAAAAACATTGGTCGCAAACTAACATTCAAAGTGATTACCATATTTTTATTAAATATAATTCTGAACTTAATAAAATTACTCGCTTATTTTGACATCACGTCTGAAATGTTACAAAATAATGAGATCAAAACATTAAGTTTATCTCAAACGATTGAGAATTTTATATTCTTCAAAAATATTTAATTTTACAGCAAATCAATCAATTTAAATTATCCAATACCCATTTCAAATTTAAATCGGCTTTCTCAAGTAAGCGATATCGGTCATTTTGTACATTTTTACGCGTATACTGTCGTGCTTACTTTGTGTGAGTGACTTTGAAGTTTTTTAGTTTTTAAACGACAATTTATTTCATAAAACAGGTATTTTAAATTCGTGTAGGGATGGATTCACTAAAGATAATTTAACCAAATTATAACTTTCCTAAAAAAGAGATCCCATTTTTTATCCCCGTGCCGCCAATAAATGTATAGTCAGTTGAATATTTGAGGTACATTTGAAAAATTGTATCATTCATCTTATTGTAATTATGCTTTCTATCTATGAGACGTTCTTTTGCTACTTTTAAGAAGTCTCAACTTAAATTTTTGTTTACTGCTTAAAAAAAGATTCAACTGGTTCTTGGTTATAGGAACTTGTCCTACCTCATACAATGTTAAATGCTTTCGTCATTTCCATCTTCCATCTTTTTAATTCTTAATATTTTGTTACAACGGTTCCATACATTTGATAAGAAGCAAATGCCAATTTTATAAACAATTTTATAAACAATTTTATAAAAATTAATAATACCAATTTTATAAACAATTTTAATACTATTATTTTGTTTTTCCTACCGCCACAAGATGAAAAGGAATTGGGTAACCGTTGACTCAATTCTGTCCATTTATGCTTAAGTTGGTCCTGACTACTAAGCAAATATAATATTTTTATTATTTTACTAAGTCACTTGTGAGTATTTTTCATAGTATATTTCATGCTCAAAAATCTTAAAGTATCTTTATTAACCGCACAGCATGTGATGTGAAATACCATTTTTGAGCATTTATTTGAAACTTTAAACCGGTTACATGTTACACACATATGTCAATATATCCTCTTTAAACCTGTTATATGTTATATACATATGTGAAATATGTTGGCTGACATTTGTTGTTAAACCTCTTTTTCGCCGCGGGGATAAATGGTGCGTATAATGGCAAGAAAACATACATTTAAATCAAATTTGTCTAAACAACAAGTAATATTTGAGAAATATATGGCTCTTTGCTATTATTTTCCTAAATTGAATACAAATATGAAAATTGAGAGATGTGGCGAGCAAACTGCTTTCGCTTTGAAAGGCGACTTCCAAAAAAAGATGAAGTTCTCAATTCGACACGCATGAATTTTGGTTGCATATGCTTCATATTTCAGCTGTTGCTTGGAAATGCAATTTTAATTATTATTTTTGTATTCCAAAGGCAATGCTTTCAGAGATGTTCTACATAAATATGGTCAAAATCTGATGATGGATCTCTAAGGAACCCTTCAACGGATTAGAGTGAAAGGCGCCTTTGAGAAAGTGATACCGAATTTAAACTAATTTGATATATTTTATACGTACTTTAGTTTCAGATGGTTGTCAAGGTCTCATGATGGAGCTAGAATGTGGTAACATAGCTTCCTAAGTAAGACAAGATTTTGAATATTGAATATATTTGGCGTTAATTTTTTAAAAATTCATTATTCACAATTAAATGAAATTACGTGATATAGTTTCTGCTTGCGCTTTTTTTTTGATGATATCTACTTTCTTTAAGTTTTTTACTACGACCTAGGTTTCGTTGTATTACAACATCTTCAGGTGGGCTATTAGCAAAGATCTTTGCTTTTGCTTTTCAAATTTGTAACATTTTTGCATAATGTGTTTTGTAACTGTGAAAAATTGTGTGTAAAATTTTTCCATAATGTGTGTTTGTTGCTGTGTCATTAGTATCTAATGTTTTCATTCTAATATGCATCTCTTCTTGGTTTTAGAATATTCCTAAATCTCATTACTCTCATTTTTACTAAAATAAAAAGACTACATAAGCATCCAGCGTCGCATTTTTTTATCGCTTTGCTGCAGGCACTCTTCGACATGTGATCTCCTGTTAAGCAGCACGGAGTGGCTGACCAATTATAATAAATTAACTCTTCAATTGGAAATAATATGACCAGATCCTCATTTTTTGTTTCGGGAAAAATAAACTATAAAAATTGAGATTAAATGATTGAATGACGATGATCTGTTTGGAGAGTTACAGTTACACTCGGATACCACTATGCGTGTATTTGCATTGCACGTACTTAGTTGGACTGACGAAATCACAGAGATTCAGCATCACTTGCTCGGCTATCGATGAATGTTGATCGATAGATATCAAATTGGATATCTCATCAACTGAAATATGTTGACTGATTTGCTCTTTTGTTTTTTGTTTTTTTTTTTCTTTTTCTTTTGATTTGCTACTCTTTCGACTGTGGGGTGTAAGAAGTTTTTACTACTCTGTCGTTACAATGTGGTTGAAAATCTTTTTGAGATATTAATTTTATACAAAAACGATATAACAACCGGCTACTATTTGCGGTATAAAAACCACGGGTTCAGTCCGAAGTGAATTTATAGGGGCAGAAGTTTCTTTTATTTTGTCGATAAGATGGACAGACGTTTACGTATAAATAATTACAGAGTTACGCTTTCTTATTCAGCGTAATCTCCAGATTTTAATATGACTTATGACTTTTATTGTGAAAGTCTAAAAAACGGACTTATTTTTTTCTTTTAAGAAGTTACTCTGTCGAGTTCTAAATTCAGTATTTCTATATAGTACAATAATTGACGTATATTTTTCGGAACTAAATTTTGTTGATTAATATTTTTTATAATTAATAGCTAAACTTAAAAGTTGTTTTCACTTTTTGTATTTTGGCCTCAAGGCGGTGTCTTATTTTTAATTTATTTGTTTATTTTTCATAAGTTAAGCAAAGAAAAAATTCAAAATTATATGATTAAGTCACTTGTACAATGGAGGAATGCCGCAGGATATAGATATTCGATCCGGGATGCATTAAACGGTAAAGTCTTTCATATTTGAATATAAATTTAGGAGATGAATTAAGTTTTTATCGTACTTTGCAGCATTACTTTGTATTTCAATAATATATCATTTGGAGCTCACATAGAGCCAAGTCAGCTTAATAAGTTGATTGGGTAAATAAATTGAATATATTTCTGCGATATCTGTTTATGAGATAGTAATGCTACTTTTCTTTACTCTTCCCTATAGTTTTTCTCCTAGGTGTGCCAGGTTTTCGTCATTTTCAATTCAGAAAATACATTGGTTATGAAATATATCTTCGAATTATAAAAGGAAAAATCCTATGTCTGATTATTAAGTAAACTTTCACCATTCCCTCCCGATAATTTTTTATGTTCACGCAACTCTTTGGTATTATACCCTCCAGAATCGAATTATTCCGGAACCCTACAGTTTTTTTCTGCATTAAATTACTGAACCACATTATTGCGGTCGCAACAGATTTTTATTTTTTAACAATAAGTGAAAGAAAATCTATAGAAATATGCCGTCGTTTTCTTTTGTTCTTATTATGCATTGTGGATTTGACCGTTAGATATTAAAATAATCCTCATGTTCTATATCGTGTTCATCAACTGAACGCAAAAAGTCAATTGACAAATTTTGTTATTTGTTAACATAGACGTTCACAGTAGTTTAGTCACAGTAGTTAAGCCACAATAGTTTAGTTTAAAACAACAATCGCACGCTGTCGTCTTTATCATTCTCGCATAACATAAGTTTTTTTAAAAGTGTTTACATTTTGTTCATAATTTTATTTTAGAGTAATTGTTCATTTCACTATTTCACAATATTTTTGACAACTAGTACTGACTGGGTTTTCATTTAACGTCGAACGGTAAAATCCACATTTTATACTTTTGTTCTCACACCTAATCTATAAGTTTAAATTTGTTAAGCCATTAATTTTTCATAGAAATATGTTACATGTAATATACCGATAAATGTATAAAAAAATTTGCAAGGCATTTTAAATCATATAGAAATAATTTTCTATAATTTTGACAGAATTTTTTTTAACAACATAGTAAATTATTTCGTGCACAGGAAAGTGGTGCATAACTTTTAAATAATCTAAATAATTTTGAAAGTTTTTATAAAAACGGTTATGGAGCGAAACAAAATGTTTAAACACTTTATAGATTGCCATAGTCTTGTTTGGTTTGGAACAGGTAATTTTAAATAAATTGAAAACAAACTGAATGAAATGTATGATAGTGAAAATAATATTTACTTATATTGCTTAAGGTATGATTGAAAAATAAAACATATTCCCCCTTCGTCTTCAAAAGAAACATTGAAAAACATGAAGTTGGAAATAAGTTTTTCCTTTTTAGTGCCAATAATAATATGTCACCGGACGATGCGGTTATTAGGTAAAATTACTAATACCTGCGAATCACTAAACACTTTATAATTATCATAAGCTAACAAATAAAAGCTCACAATTAAATGAAACTACGTGATGTAGTATTATTTCTACTTTTTTTAAGAAAGTAGAAATAATACTACATCACGTAGTTTCATTTAATTGTGAATAATGAATTTCTACAAAATTAACGCCAAATATATTCAATAAATAAAAGCTCCTTGAAGGTTTCGAAGCCCTAGTTGAAATTTCATTTAAATTTCCAGTTATCATGAAATAGTTTTAAATAATGCATCTCCCCTTTATTGTTTCGTATATATTCAAGTGACATATTGTACAATAGAAGTAAAGAAGTCAGTTTCTAGCACAGAAAATATAAGCAGGTAGATTGACAAAATACATAGAAGGTAGTTCGGCTGCTCGTTTCTTTAAGGCGTTTCCGCCCTTGCGCGCAGAGCGATAATAGTATGACTCTCATTTTACTTCCATAATGCTTGGTTTGCAAAATTAAAGAAGTGAAGAAACAAATTTACCTCTATATGCAGCAAGTAATACTAGTTGCTGCATACAAAAATAAATTATTACGATAAGTTTTATAAAATTCTCTTTTCCTTTACTTTTGCCTTTAACTTGAAGTACAGTCATTGAGAAATATCTCAACAGTAAGAATTTAGAAGCTTGCGAAGGCCAAAGTGCCTGTGTTTTGTTAGTTTGCATTCGTGAGGAATTAAATGCGGTATCTCTTCTTCATATCTCCAATTTTTTTATATATAATGTTGCAATTTTACAAGAGTACAATATTTTTCAAAAGTGTAATTTATTTTTCGTCAATTTAGTTATACGCATCGTGTTATAATATCGACAATAACACAAATTATCTAATTAATAACGCATATTCAGAATTAGTATACAAAAAAAGAGATTTTGTAAAGAAATATGAATATTATAACTTTATTAATTTTGTTTACATTCGGCAGTAGAGTTTTTAATTTAAAAAATGTATATAAAATTTTGCTGTTAAACAAATTTTGGCCAAACGTTTAAAAACTACTAGCGCCAGATCAGTTAAACAAGGCCGCAAAACGTAATTCACGAACAGAAGCAAAGCTATGATAGAAGTATATTTCCCGTTAAAATATTCTGCCCGAAAATAGCCCCATCATCATCGGACGGGATATGTAAACCTTCTCGAGCGATTGATGGGACGTGATTTTTGTTTCTTCCATCAACTTTATCGGGTCGGGATTGAATCCCTTTGTACTCGTAACTTACCCAGAACAGCATTCCAAAGAAGATATATTGGCAGACCTTGGAAGTTATGATATTTTCCACTGCCAAAAAATAAATGGTTTGCTATTTCACCGCGTTTTATCACCTATGCAATTTTCTCAAGCGAAATATTTTTCATTCGAGGCCGCGTTTCACAAAGAATTCGATTCACAAAGAACATCTCTCCGTTCCACTACCTGTAGGCGGATGGATGCTCGTACACATTTTTGGATAAAAGATAAATAATGGAGGTAAAAGAATACTTACAATAACAAGATGATATAATCACAATAATTTTATTTTGTTCGGTACACCTCTTCAACTAGGCGAGCAGCTTGCCTAGAACGTGTAATATCGCAATGGGGATTATAATTCCAGTGGATTTTAGGTGAAACTAATATTCGAATGATATATTTTGCGTAGACTGATATGTAATAAAACGGTTACTTATTTAAAATATGGGTTAATGGTAGAATATTTGGAATTCTTTCTTAATAGAGTCCATAAAAACCTTTATAATATATCCGTCAAATTTATTAAATAAAAAAAGTGGGCTATGAATAGATTCTGGGACGTGTCTAATACAAAATGTTGGTTAAATAAAAAAGTGGGTTGTGTATTGATTTTGTGATGTATCTTTTGTATTCTTATGTATGTATTCGTATGTTATAATTATAACAAAAGAGGAGGATTCAAATGACACGTAATTTCATTTGGAGGACTTAGAATTTCCCTTGTAACTATTGGAGTAAAAAAAATAGTAGTTTCAAAGTTTTATTTTCATTAGTGACACAATATTGTAATCTCTAAAGGCAATGAGACCCTGAACATTTAAATATTAAATATATAATTTATAATATAATTACAGAAATAGGTAAATTTTGATAATATTTATTTACATCTCAATGCAAGGAGAGGCTCACCAAAGTAGCGGTCTTAAATTCCAGCTGGTCTGTGATCAGTAGATAATATGTGATAAAACAAACAAATTCTATTTCACCGATTAGAAGTTGTCGCTATCGATCAGCACTTGGATATAATTAGATATGTTGTTTCCTAAATTATGTAACTCTATCATCCGTATCAACCAGAATATCTAACTGTCAGGATGTCCATTATTCTAAACAGAGAGGTAAATATTTAGTAAAATGAATCGGTGCGAATTCTGTTGGAAATGTTGGTTTTCCAGCTAGTAAATATTAATTTCTGATTTCAATTTTGAATTGACACGAAAAAAGTTATAACAATAAATATTATATTATGGAGTTTATGAAATTTAAATCTGTATCTTGTTAATCAAAGTTCAATTACTTGAACCTCTGGGCCATGTTGGCTTTAAATTGAAAATACCATGTATTGGTTATTCTACCAAATTATTAAGTCCTTAATTTTGTTCTCTGAGTAGAATCTGATTCTGTTTCGGATAATCTCCTTTGTTGAAAATGGCACATTTGATAATCATATGTTGGAAACATTAAATTTTTGGCCAAATTTGGTGGGTATTTAAATTATTAGAAAATTTAAATTGACATTTAGAAAGTTACCCCCGACATAGATATAATAAAGTCATTTAAAATAAACTTGTTCAAAGAAATATAATACTTGACCCGTTATATATAAGGCTGAAAAGTTTTGAGCCTAAACACCTTTAAGTATTATTAATGACTTGCGCAGCACATCACTAATTGCGGGTACCGTAAGAAATATTTATGTCATTAGCATTACGCCTTTAGTAACGGAACTATAAACGTCACTATGTCCGAGTCATTCACACTTTGCACGAAATTTGAGTACACAGCTGTCATAAACTTCCTTACAAAGAAGAACACAAAGCCGACGGAAATATTTGAAGAGATGTCAGCAGTTTATAGGAAGTCTGCATCTTTATTTGCGACCGTAAAATTTTGAAGCCGAGAGTTCAAATACGGTACAGAGTCGCTCGAAGATGATCCCAGGTCGGGAAATCCATATACCGCCGTTACCGAGGAAAACATTGAAAATGTAAAAAATCTTATTCTCCTAGATCGGCGAATCAAGTTTTGTCAGATAGCTGAAGCCATGGGCATTAGCAAGTAATGAATCGGCGATATTTGGCATAATCATTTGCACATGAAATAGGTGTGCCCACGATGGGTGCCGAAAATACTCACGCCGTTGGACAAGCAGCATCGAGTCACAACTTCGCAGGAGTTTTTGGACATCTGTGGCGATAATCTTGACGATGTTTTTTCTTGTCTTGTCACTGTTAATAAAATATGGATTCGACAGTACGGTCAAAACAAGAGTCAATGCAGTGGATAGAAAAGGGAGAAAATCCGCCACGGAAGTTCAAAGTGAAAAGATCGGCGTCCAAGGTCATGGCCACTGTTTTTTGGGAGTGTGAAGGAATTTTGTTCATCGACTACCTTCCTAAAAACACTACAATAAACGGAGACTATTATGCCGCATTGTTGACAAAAGTGAGTCAAGTGGTGGTCGAGAAAAGAGAGGCAAACTGGGAAAAGGAGTCATGTTTTTTGGAAGAGAATGCGCCCGTCTACACTGCGCGAGCTGAAAAGCGTGCCCTCGCTGAGACAGGATTTGAAGAAATCAACCACTCGCCCTATAGTCCAGATTTGGGCCCTAGCGATTATTTACTTTTTTAAAATTTGAGAAAAGACCTCCAAGGACGGAGACTTTCCAGTGACGACGAAATAAAAACGGCTGTAAAGGAACATTTCGAACACAAAAACGGCGAATATTTTTTGACCGGGTTTAATGGCCCTTTTTAATAAATGTAAGAAGTGTATTGAAATAGGGGAGATTACATTGAAAAATTGTTTTTTTATACATTTCTATCAGCATTTTTAATACGTTAGGTTCAGAACTTTTCAGCCGCCCCTCATATATATATATATATTTATATATATATATATATATATATATATATATATATATATATATATATAGACATATATACATACGCGTAACAATTTTGATATTAAATTTAATTTCAATAGTAAATTACCATAATTTTAATTCTGAAACTACTCACATTGTCTTTGTATATTTAAGTAAAGATTCAAAATCAGTGTTACACTATCAAATTTTAAATTCATGCAAATAAGGAAAATAAATATTTCTCATCTCTCTTACGCGTTTAAGTCATTATGGAATAACTGTTGGAGTTTGCTCCACAAACAAAACGACACGTCCCGTGACCTGGAATTTACAATTTTTTTACTTTAAGTTTGTGAACCATATGCTTTGATTCTAAATTTGTTTAGGGAATACAATTAGTGATAGCGAGTTCTAACTTGAACGCACGCAACAGAAGCACGTTACGAATAACCATGCGGAATTGGAGTATATTTAGATAACTGGTGTTGCTCGCGTGACTCATATAAAAGTGAATTTCCCATAACGCGGTTTGAAAAAGAAATGGTTTGGGTAAGTACATTAGTAAATTATTTTATGATAATACGTTTTATATTTTTCTTTGTAAAAACTTTTTAATGGTTATAATCAAATGATTAAAATTTCAAAGTTTTGATTAATTGTAAACATCTGTCTACCTAAGATGATCTTATTTTATTTATAGATTAACTCATCTGTGTAAATATATCAAGGCTGCCTATTTCTAGAAAAGATTTCGAATTGAAAATTTCTTCCTTTCCTAAATGTTTAGAATATATATTCTTTACGTACAGCGTTTGACAACTTATTGGTAATTAAGTATAATATAGAAAAACTTCTATTTAGGAAATAAGAAAAGTGTATTAATGTAATGTATCTAACTGTCAAACTTGTAACAGGAAAACATGAAACAGGGCCATTACAAAGGTCAAATTTCTGTTAAAATATTCAAACCGGAAACAGCCCCATCCCTCCTGGACAGGACGTGTGAGGCTCGACGTTTGATTATGAGAATATGATATTTGTTTGTTTCCGCTATCTTCGTCTGTACCTCCATCGGGCCAGGATTGAACCTGTTTGCGCTTATAAATTACGTTAAAAAGCACTCGGCAGAAGAATTATGACAAGCCCGCTATGATATTTTCTACGATCAAAAATAAATGGTTTGCAATTTCACAGCGCTTTATCATCTACCCAATTTTTTCTAACGGACACTTTTTACATTTGAAACTGCTTTAATACTCGTATTTAAGAGCGCCTCTCCGTGTAACCATCTGCGGGCCGAGAATTACTCGGATGCGCTTTTTGTGTAAAACATAAATAATGGGGGCACAATAACTCTTAAACTAACAGGATGATGTATCGCAATAACTTTATTCGATTTGGTACGCGTCTTCTAGTGGAAGGGTAGGGGAGAGTAGCCCGCTCAGGACGTGTTAAGCCGTTAAGAGGATTATGATTTACGTGGTTTCCGTGTGAAATTTATTTGGACTGGTATAATAAATTTCATGTGACAATATATATAACGTGATGATTACAAATTTAAAAGCATTGTTTGGTAGAAGAATATTTCTAATTCTTTGGTAAAAGTGTCTGTAAAAAGGGAGATAAGATTTCGACAAGTTTAAGTGAGAAATCGATTATGTATTTATATTAAAATGTAGAAATTGTCATAAAATTTAGTTTGAAAAAGAGGGCTTAAAATAATATAACTTTATTTGGAGTATCTAAAATTTTATTTATGGGAAATTTATTTTTTACTAGTGGATTAATAAATTATAAATAAAATTTAATAGTTCTGTTCTCTTTAGGATACGATAATGTCATCTTTAAACAATCAAATCTTAAAAGTTAAAATATTAAATATATGAAGACTCAATGTAATTATGAAATTTAATTAAAATAATGAATTTGTAAAGGCATATCTCATTTATATTTCAACCTGATGATAGGCTAAACATAAGTTGTGGTCTTAACTTATAACATATTTATGATCACATTAAAACGCGGAAACACAAAATATTAAATTTTCTCATGAACTTCAAGATGTAATAAAAATAACGAGGGGATATTAACACTTGTTTTTTAGTAAAAATTACGACAGAAATGGCAGTTTGGCTGTTAGTATCAATTGTATTGAAACGAAAATGATTGTAACGTGTCCTCTTGACCAAAGTTTAATTGGTTAAATCTTTACCGTATACGAGCTACAATTAAAATAATAGTAGTATATATTAAGTATCCTATAAAATACAGAAAGAGTTTATTAAACCCTTTCAGTATTTTATAGGGTTTATTAAACCCTTTCTGTATTTAAAAAAAAACGAAATATTGATCTTACACATTTGTGTGAAATTAGTATGACAACATTTTTTTTTATTCTTTATGGGATAACAGAATTTTATTCTGAAGTTGTAGAATGATGTTTATTAACAAGTTTTTTGTATTTGCCTAGTCTTTATTACTTACCAATAGTACAAATAAACAAAGGTGTTATTTAATTTGTAGAAATAACTATACTGTATGGACGTTAGTTGCGAGATAAATTTGATAAGAATATTTTGAAGTATTTTTCCCTTTGCACAAATAGTTATTGGAAATATTAAATTTTGGATTAAAACCCAATACTGGTTAAAATGTTTGGTGAATGAAAATTTATTATTTTACAATTACATGGGAAGTAAATGTAAAATGAACTTGTTCAGAGTTATAAAATACTTTAAGTATTAATAGTTGTTGGATTGATTGTTTCTACATATAAATTTATAATATATATATATATATATATATATATATATATATATATATATATATATATATATATATATATATATATATATATACAGATGTTTATATTAAATGTAAATATAATACAAAATTATTGAATAATTTAAAGTTCTAAAATCAAGGTCACGTAATCGAATTATGAAATCACACCAATAAAAAAAGCTTGTCTCATTTCTCTTATAAGCGTTTTAGGCATCATGGAATAACTGTTGAAGTTTCCTTCACAAACAAAACGAAACGTCACTAAGTTGCTGGGAGTTGGAGAATTTACATTCTAAGTTTGCGAAGCAAATGCTCTTTTACAAAGCTAAATTTGCTTAGCGAACACAGTTCGTGTCCCAGTTCTAACTTATAAGCGAGACTAAACTTTTGGAACAAAATCACACAATAGTTTGCATTAATTAGTTTCTATATATTGTCATACATTATATTTTTATTTGGAATACATTTTTAACGATGATGATTAAGTGTTTCAAATTTCTAAATATTTGTTATATTACATTTATTTAGCTGCAATGTTCTTCTTCTAGTTAAAGGTTAACTCACGTTTTTGACGATAATGAGTCATCTCCCTTTGTAAAAGATTTTTGACGATTTTTTGGTAACAATAAAATTGTGTTTTCCATTATGTGTTTTCTTATTCTGAAAAATAAGAAAAGTGGATCAATATCATGTGAAATTATTTACGACTAGGCGATGACTATAAACTCGCGGTTTTTAAATAATAAGGTATCGTAATGTTGAAATTTAAGTTAAAAACTAGCGAAGTGACACAGCAAGTAACAGGAGTGCAAAACTGTTATTAATAATTTATTTGTACTAAATTCTCATTCAAATGGACCAGATAGTATATAAGCCTGTGTATGAAATACGTTGGCCGACACTTGTTTAAAACCTTTCCCGTACTCTTTAGTACATGTAACTGGAGTAGAACATGTACTGGAGCATAAAGTCATGAAAGTATAAGTTTAAGTCAAATTTGATAGAATAAAATACAATGTTCAAAGGCTCTTTGCTGCTATATAAAATAGTAGAGAAATATGGAAAGCGGACAAACTGATTTCCCCTTAAAGTGCACTTGATGCATTTTTACATGGTTAGGTAAAAAAGTATTAATACAATATGAAGTCGTCGGTCACTGCTACATTTTGAAGGCGAATCTACAAAAATGTCATGTTAAAATACAATGAATGCAGCAATAAGTGTAAAACAAATGATGAAAATTTTCCATGATTTAGTAAATAAGTGGTTAGATTAGGTGCTTCTTTGTTAAAAATTTGATTATTCATAAGTCAGTAGGTAAAATGAGTATATGATAGATAAGTATACGTTTATGTAATTAATATTTATTATAGTTTTACCATTATAATAATTATGATTATTGTAATATTGTTGCAAGTTTTAAATAAAGTATTATTACTTAGTAAAACAAGTTAAATTTTCAATACGCGCCGAGATGAGGCGCAGTAAATTTGTAATACTTTTACATAATATGTTATGTTAGTTAATACGTAACATTTCCTTATTAATAAAGGATCCTTTGCACTTTTCTAATATTGCCCATACTTTTTTCTTTTTGCTAAATTAATAGACACTGCGTATACACTTATTTCCATGTTTTTTATTGTTATAAACCAATGCCTCCAAACAGCAGAATAGAAAAGATGGCTTGTTAAAACTTTACTTATGAATGGTATTGTTACTGAAGTGAAAATGAGTCATTGATAGTTTGGTCTTATTATTTTGTTTCCGGAGATAAATTAAGAATACACAGGATAATCAATGGAGCTAAATGGAAACGATCTGCTTGAAGAGCTACGGTTGCACTTAGAAATGATTATTAATCCAGACATTCAGTTGCAATCAGCAGACCACAAAGTATTAGTATGACGTGCTCGACTATCGGTAAGTGTTAGCAAGATACTCCTTCAACTATGTTGTGCTGACTGATTTATTCATGATTCAGTCACCACGCTGGTAATTAATAGAAACGAGAGGTTTTTTGAATCCAATTTAATATTAGTCACAAAACTGTTCAAAAACTTTTGAGAACTGGAATTTATACAAATTGACACACGTGATCGTTTGCGGCAACAACAAAAACTTTTAGCCTGAAGCGGACGTACTTAGAGAGAAGGGTCTTTTGTGCTGTTACTGAGGTGGGCGGAACTTGAATGTAATACTACCTTTGAATGAAGAAAAAACTATCGCCGCCGAAAATTATGAACGCATAGTACATCGATTACAATTGGAAGTTTTGGGATATTTTAGAAAAACAGTGAATATTGGAGGTACTATAATTATATGACTACTCTCGACTTCACGTTACTTCTAGCTCGCTGAAGGGCACATCTTTGTTTCTTTTTAACCGACTTCAAAAAAAGAGAAGGTTCTCAATTTGTCGGAATCTTTTTTTTTTGTTTATGTTCAGCGATAACTTTTTACCGAATGGATCGATTTTGATGATTTATTGTCATTTAGAAGAATATACCATGGAGTTGGTTTAATATAAATATAACGATGATCTGATGAGCTACGGCAATTAAGAATGGAGCTTCATAACAAATGGCGGTATATCAAGTAAGATTCAAGATATTTGCTACGGGTAGTTTTACTTTGCAAAATAACTACACCATTTACCAGGTCAGGATCTGATGATAAGTTCTAGAGATGAACAATAGAGCTCCTTAACGGATGTTAATAAATCAAGCGTGATTAAAGCTATATGCTAGTAACAGTTATTACTTTGCAAACAGGTCAGGATTTGATGATGAGTTCTGGAGATGAACATTGGAACTTCTTAACGGATAATAGTAAATTGGACGTGATTCAATATATTCGCTCTTGATAGTTTTTACTTTACAAAATAATTACACTATCGACTATGGCACAGTCTGGTGATACGTTCTAGAGATGAACAATGAAACTCTATCGGGCGGTAGTAAATCAAAAGTAATTCAAGATATTTGTTACTGGTAATTTTTATTTTGTAAAATAACTGCATCATCGACCAGGTCAAAATCTGATGAAGAGTTCTGAAGACGGATGTTGTATTGTCCATTTTCAGAACTCTTCATCAGCTTCTTTAACGGATGGTGGTAAATAAATTGTGATTCAATATACGTGTTACTGGTTAGTTGTTACTTTAGTTATTACTTTGCAAAACGTGATGTTAGATTTCCGGTATGGAGATCGGAACCCCTTAACCGCTAAAATAAACATTGATGGCTACTATTATCACTTCTTTTCCATATGTTGATGTTAATCAACTTTAGACAAAGATTTTCTATTGCTAGCTTGTATTTGCCAAAGAAAGATTTTTTCTTGTTTTTTAAGTATTGTAAAGTGAAGATGAAGAAACATTAAATTTAGATTAAAGTGGCAGTAAATTCAATGAAAAATTAATATTTTTAAGGAATGAAATATGTTTTATGTAATTTATATCTCCCAATTTTTAGGGCTTGTAACGTTGAAGTTCCATAAGAGCATAAGCATTTTTCATCAACTTTAGGCATGCAAAGTTTTTTATGTTAATATTAATATTATAAATCGAGTTATCCAATTATTAATGATTACTTTGAGTTAGAGCAAGAAAGAGGTTTTATAGAAATGTGTACTTTAATAATTTTGGTCGCATTTGACAATTATTTTTTTTTAAGAAAAAGGTATGTCAAATTTTACAATTAAACAAATTCAAATCAAAATTATTAAAGTTATTAGCACCGGATCAGTTATAGAAAACCGCATAACGCGATTGTCGAAACAAAAGTGAATCAGGGCTATAATAGAGGGCAACTTCCCGTTAAAATATTAAAATAAATAGCCATATCGTCATCAGACGGAAAGTATGGCTTTTCCAGTACGATTTTTGTTTCTTTCCAACGTCTTCGTCTGTACCTTTATCGGGCCAGGATTAAACCCTTTCGTGCTCGTAAACAACAAAGAATAGCATTTGACAAAAACTTATGACAGGTTATGTCATTATGATATTTTCCACAGCCAAAAAAAAATAGTTCGCAATTTCACAGCGCTTTATCATCTGCGCAATTTTCTTGAGCGGGAACTTTTTCATTCGACACTGCGTCAATATTTAACGAGAGTGGCTCTATGTATGTGTAGAAGTGTGCTCGGACGCGCTTTTTGTCTTAAAAATAATTAATGCAGGCACAACGTTTATAACAACAAGATTATGTATTTCAATAACTTCATTTGTTTAGCACGCAACTTCCACGGGACAGATGGCTCGCCTGGAGCATGCTAATTTGCCAAGGATAATATGAGTGAATTTTAGGTGAAACTTATATTGGGTCAGTGTAATATATTTTGCTGACAGGATATATAATAAGATGACCATTTATTAATTTTATGGATTTATGAAACATTGTTTGAAATACTTTGCTAAAATTATTCGTAAAAAAAAGGAAATAATATTTCTTCAGCTATTAATAAACAAATCGATTATATATTTAAATATATATATGTATATATATATATATGTAAAAATTTTTAAACCATAATTGTTATATCCATTTAATTTTTTTTCTTCTGGAGTTTTTGAAGTTACTTTAAGCAAAGTTAATAGAAATATTATTACAATGTTAAGAATGTCTTGCAATGGATGGAAAATAATATTAAAAATAGTCAATAAATTAAGTCCAAAAAAAAGATTAAAGCGACATATTACTTTTTCTAGACTATCTTGAACTTACTTTCTGACTATTAATATAAAATGCTAAATAATATTATTATTTTTATTTACATTAATCATGTTATATTTTTAGGACAACCGAATCTTAAAAGTTGAAATATTAAGTATTTAAATGTTCAATATAGTTATGAAACTTGATTAAAACAATACGATTTTAAAAATATATTTTATTTATATTTCAATGTGACGAGAAGATCGACAGGAATCGGGGTCTTAAGTTATAATTGGTATCAATATCAACTATCCTATCAAATTTAAAAATAAATTTTGTAAAATTATTTAAATGAAACTGGTTAAAAACAAGGAGTTAATGGGATAAAAAATTAAATTCTGTGGTCGGAAATCGTTCGTATTGTCTGTGCTTCATATGATAATTAAAATGAACGAATATATTAATATATTTTAAGAAATAAATATATCATATGAAAGGTTAGTTGCTAGATAAATTTAGTAAGAATATTTTGAAGTATTTAATGCTTTGCATACGTTGATGTAGGAAATAATAAATTTTGGTTCAAATTCAGTTAGTAGTTAAAATGATCATTAAATTTAAAATCATGATTTTAAAACAATTTTGGAGCTAAATTTGAACTTTGTCGAAATGTACTTATTTTGGTAATTAAAACACTTAACGTATTGGTTGTTTTTAGTTGAAGAATTGTAAATACAAATGTTAAAAATTAATTTAACAGTTTTGATTTCAAGTTTTTCAAGTTTAGCTCGAAAATATCGAAAAATATACAGCCACTATACGAAATATGTTGCACTGCACTTGTTGTTAAACCTTGTCCCCGCGATACGGATCATTGATGCGCATAATGATATGAAAATTTACATTAAAAGCAAGTTTGATTGAACAAAATGTTATATTCGTAAAATATACAGCTCTTCACTATTATTTTTTTAAGTAAAATACAAATATAAAAAATTAAAGAATAGTGGACAAACTGTTATCATTTTGAAAGGCATCTGATATATTTTTACATGGCAAGATGTTAGTTAAAGTTTGAATACAGTATGAAAATGTCAGTTGTTTATAAGTTAAAATACATATTCGTGAATATTTCGTTTATGAAATCAGGTGATTGAGTAACAAATGAGGAAACAAAAATACAAGGAAACTATAAGTGTATTATAAATGGATATAAACATGACGTCAACCATTTCGTGACGTGATTTTTATAACATATTCCTGTGGTAAATAAGAGCTTAATATTTTATTTAATATTAGGTATTCCCACAAAAAGAATTCGGGTAATTATAAGTTGGCAAGTAGAGTGAACACATAATAGATTATTTAATATTTTTTTAATAATTATTCTTGGTAGATTTAAGAAAAATATATTAGATTTCACTAATTGGCAAAGCAAGGAAAATATTTGAAATATGTGGAGACAAATGTTATGAAATTTAAAATATTCATTTTTAATTTATTATTATGTTATATTTTCCTTTTAATCTTAAAATTCTTGACGGGGAATAGGTGACCAACGATAGTAAATTAATTTTACACTTGGAAATGCTATTTTCAGTTCACTGAAAATGAGTCACTGGGGATCCTGTTGTTTTGTTTCCAGAAAAATAAACTTTAAGAATTAAAAATGCGTTAATAAATACACACTCAATTCTACTCATGAAATCACAGGTAATCACTTGATAGTCTATTGACGAGTATTTGCAAGATGTCTACATAATCAACTGAATTATGTTGTCCGATTTACCCTCATATTCATCAATCAATTGCTTGTCTGATCAATGAACGCAAGGGTTTTTTTGCAACCACTTCTTCACTGGCCAAAATGTGGTTCAAAAAAACAACTCAGACCGAACCGGTACACAACTAAGTACACAAATTATATTGTGCTATTGGTGAGATGTAGCTAGTGATTGTGAGGTGTACTACTTTTACATCTTGTGCAATTTTCAGACCCTATCATTAAGACTCTTACGGACGTTTCGGATTTATTTTATTGCAATAGTCGAAAAAGCGTATTTATAAATTCCTAGGGAGGTTTTTCTTTTGAGTTTTAAGTATTCCGTATACTCAAAGAGAATAATAAATTATAAATACTTTTCGTTTTTGCCCACTGAGAGTTTTGTGCAATGAAAACATTTTAAAAGTTTAAATTATTCAACGTGAGCCCATATTTATTCACTAACTTAAAATTGTTTCCACAAATTTGATTTTGGTCTGAAAATAGTTTCTTAGTTTATTTCTCTTTTCTTGGTAGGGAAAAATATCAAAATCTGGAAGAGAAAAGTACCAAAATTCTGAATAACAATCACAACTAAATTAAAATACACTACGTTGCTAGTATAATCGGAGAACTTTCCAGAAATTTTTTTCTTGACTGACCAAATTTACCCGTATAAAGAAATTAAAAACTGCTCGATATTTACGGAGCGTATAATAAAAACCGACTGACATTTTTGAAGTAAACGTAACTTTCACATTTTCTTATTTATATAAAATAATTATTTTTATAATTGATTTCAAAAAATTAAAAATGTGAAGAAAATTATTGAAAACCATAACGATATCATTTAAATAGTATTTTAGATAATATCGTTATAATTTTTCATAATTTAAATACAAATTATCTTAATAATAAAGAAAATTATTTTGTTTTAGAAAATGACACCTAAATTTTAAATAATGATAATAATTTTTTTTAAAGGATGTAAGAACTGTTCAAAAAAGAAGTCCGCAATATTAATTTTCCATCCTTTGAAACTTAGGTTTTGGTATTTTGAAGAGGAAAAATGAAACATTTCATAGATTATCAATTAAAAAATGACGCAGTTTCAATGAATGTTAAAAATAATGTTTTGTCTTCTAATAGCATTCTGCAAACAAAAAATTGTTGCTAAAATAGAAAAATACTTTTTTTTCATTTTTCCCGCCAATATCAGAACGTTAAGAGTGTTTTTTAAAGAAAAGATATTTGTAGGTGAAATGGCCATAATTTCTACTCATAATAATACACTAACGAATAAAAACCTGTAGTAGGTTTCGATGTCAATGTTAAAATTTCATTTGAATTTGCCCTGATTTTAAATGTAATAAAATAACTTTACTAAACTAGTAGTCTTATTTATTAGAAATTTTGCTTATCACAAAATGTCTCTAAAGTAAGAATTTGGCACCAGATAAGAGCGGATATTCTTTTGGATTACTGAACATTTGTTGCACCAAGCCGTGAAAATGCTTATCTCAATACCAATATTCAACTTAGTGAATGATTACCATATTTTAGATTACTAGCCAGCATTCGTGACAGTAAATTCTTCTTTTGGCCACTCTCTCAAAGTAGTGCAAAATTAAATGTAGAGAGGAAAAAAAATAAACCTGCTTGGAAATATTGTAAATTGAAAAAGTACATTCACGAAAAGTGAAAATTATCGTTCAAATCTTCAATTATCTTATATTTATGTTAATATCAGTGCATCAATGTTTCGTAAGAGGGTAATATTTAAAAAATATTTAAAAGAAGTTTAACCTGTTTATCGTCAATTTTAGACATAAAATATATATTTTATATTAAAACCAGCATCCTAATAAGAATTACCCACTTAAAAAAATATTTCGAATAAACGAAAAAAAAACAAATTTCATAATGGAATATAAGTATTAATGGAATTTAAATTTGTATTATCATGGCAATTACATACGTATGTAAATTTTCAGCTCGATTGGTTGATGAGAAGAAGGTGAAAATAGTGAATAAAAATTTTGTATCGAAAAGACGTACGATGATTTTTGCGTTTATTTCTTGATGTTTTTTCAATTTTCTCGCTGTTTTTACATTTCGTCGTATCGGCAATCTTAATAAAGTTTATAACTTTTTTCACGCAGCTGAAAATTTGGAATAATTGGTTGAATATTCCTACTAGTCTTTATTAAAAAAATATTTCAAATTTTCTCTTACCTTTTGATAACAATCACGCATGTAAAAAAGTTCTAACCAAATACTTAAAAGTTAAACAAGGCCGTATAAGGTTAATCCCAGAACAAAAATAATGCAAAGCTATAACAGAAGTCAATTTCCCCTTAAGATATTTAGCGTGAAAATAACCCCATACTCGCCGTACGGGATGTATGAAGTGCTAGTGCAATGGACGGGGCGTGATTTTTATTTCTTTCCACCACCTTCGTTCGTACCTTTATTGGGCCGGAATTGAACCCCTCTGCGCCAATAATTTACGCAGGATAGTATTAGGCAGTATAAATACGATAAGTCTTGGGCACTATGATATTTGCTACAGACAAAAAATAAACGGATTTTAATTGCACAGCGTCTTATCATCTATATATATATATATATATATATATACAGTTTTATCGAGCAGAAAATTTTTCCACTCGACGCGGCGTTAAAATTTAACAAGACTGGTTTTTTGTGCCACTACTTGTAGGCGAAGGGATGTTTGGACGCGCGACTTTCTATGTTCAAAATAAATAAAATAACTACCAGAATACTTATAATAACATGATCACAATAACTTTATTTGATTTGGCTAAGCTGCTATAGGATTATGGTTTAAATGAATTTTGTTTAAAAGTTATATTCGACTGGCGTAATATATTTTCCCTGTCAGGATAAGTGTTAAGATCATCATTAACTTAATTTGGGCGTTATAAAAAAATATTTACAATTCTTTTTAAAATTATCTGTAAGTGTTAGAAATTATCTGTATCTGTAATATTTCCAAATGTTTAATAAAATAATTGGTTGTCAAATATTTCAGTGGCTTTAAAAATATTTTTTACAATTTCCGAAATTTAAATAATGTTGTATTGTTCATGGTTAGGTTATAAAATAGAGCCTGACATTAAATACACAATTATGATCTCTAGGAGATTTTAATTCGTGTCTGCATGATCAAAACTTGGACATTTAGGATTTTATGGTCAATATTAAATAAGAAATAACATATAATTATTAATCCACAATTTTGGAAGTCTCTGATTAATTTTCAGTTAAAAATATTGGTTTACATATATGAAATTGGTGTGGAAATAAAAAAAAAGTAAAATAATATCACATGTGACCACAAAATTAAATTCTGTATTTAGAAAAATATATTTGTTACTATGGATCAACACATATTAATTTGTTCTTTAAACTGTAAGTTTAAACCGTAAGTTGCTTGATAAATTGAAGCATTTTTAAATTTGAACACGTTTATTTCGGACACGATCACTTGAAGCACTTTCACTTTGAACACCTTAATATTGGAAATATTAAATTTAATGTCCAATACTGAATATTATATCAAAAATGAATAGAAAATATAAATTCGTGATTCTAAAACACGTATGGGTATAAACTTGTTACTACTAAAATGAATTTGTTCATGTAAATACATAACGTAACACACTTTCTTTGAAGATGTCTGAATATAGAATAACGAAACGTATTAAATAATTTTGATATTAAATATAAATTCATTATAAAACTACTTAATCTCATCTCTCTTACAAGCGTTATAGGCATTAAGAAGTAATCATTGGGTCTTTTCCACAAACAAGATGTAAACCAAATACTCATAGTGTAAATTTGTTTAGCAGACCAAATTGGAGAACGCGAGTTTGAGAATAAACATAATAGACTAATTTTTTTTATTTTTAACTCTCTTGATTAGTGCTAACTGAATTACTTATATATTAGTATTTGCTCTTCGTTTTCAGTAGGAGAAAAGCACGAAAATACCGCTTATTATTAGTTTTCTGCAGAGATAACATATTTTCCTAAAATGAAATCTGAACGACTTACTCGTAATTGTAATGAATGGATAAATTTTCTAATCCATTGATCTCTCAATAAATTAATGATTCGAGCTTTAGCATAACTTAATTATGCTTTTCATACAGTCTTTATTACAATTTCTTCGTTGGACTCTTTCTAAATTCTAGGCTCAATAGATTAATGAGGCTTATTTATCCTTATGAGATAAACAATATTTCCATTCTTATTATTTTTCAAATTAAAGCGAACCAGCATAAGCCAGCATTGCATTTTATTTATCTCGATAGATGACACTTCTTGACATCAATAATTTGAATCTAAAATGTATCCACAATACATGGATTTTTGTCACGAAATTATTGTAATCATTAATTATAATTAGTTCACTAACACAGTTTTTATAGTCGCATGTCACTATAAATATTTGTGTCGCGGCTTAGTGTACATTTGCCGTATTCGAGGCTGTCGGTGTAATTTAATAACTGAAGGTGGCACTTATCGGCTTGATTATTTAATTTAAGCGAACCTTGAATTTGCCGTGGATGTCAGCAATCTTGTTTCATTAAACTAATTGTCATTGATTAGTCCTATTTCTATGTCCGATTCGCTGATTAGAGTGTAATATCATATAGGCGAAAAACATTTGCAGTAAATTGTGTGTAGATTTTCTAATGAATCTTTGGAGGTTATTTCGAATGTGTCTCATTCTAGAATAATTTTGTATTTATTATGTAAGTGTTAAAAACAATATATTTATATATGCTTTAAAGGCAAGATACATACGGACCCGTATATTTTTTCGGAAAATGGAATAATATTTTCTTGTAAATGTGTTTATTATCATGGATGAATGTAATCCTGAATTATAATGTAAATTAAACAGAACGTAAAATTTAAGGACGCGTATCCCGAAAATTAAAATTATATACCAAAAGGTGTAAATTTTCTTATGGCAATGCCTTAGAAAGTTATATTGTGGGAATCATGAATGTTTCTAAATTTAGACGAAATTTAAACTGGTGTAATTCAAGTTCAAAAATTAAAATTTAAAAAAGCCAATTAGAAAAGAAAATAAACAAAGTATTATATTTAACGTAAAAACATAAAACTTTGTTTTGTTTGAAAGTTCATAACTTTTAAGTTCTTCAAATATACACAAAAAATTACTTCTACACTATTCTTTTATTAGAATTAAAACCTTTCCTGAAATTTTATAATCCTTGTTCCTGTAGTTTTAAAAATGTTGAGGTTATAATTGTTAAATTAAAACCAGCATGATATTTATTTTGTAGTTTACTTCTATTGTAACTAAGTAAATCGTAAAATAAAATAAAACATAAAATTAAATTATCAGTGTTGTGATAAAGGAGAAAATAATGATTTTATATGTTAAAGTCTATGTGTTAAATATGTTAATAAACTAAAAAAATATATTAAATAAACAATAGATAAAAAAAAATTAGAGAAATTTGATGCAATATAACTCGGTACGTATACATTATTTTTAGGTATTTTCTACTAGAGAGTTTATGGAACAACGTGAAATAGAGGGGTTTCCTGGCCCGGATTGTTTTTAATATTTGGAAAAATTTGTGAAATATTAAAAACGGCATGTTATTTTTTTAATTGGCTAGTAAGTTTTTAGCTACAATTTTGGGACTTTTCTAGAAAGATTCTTTACTGTAGGGTACGAGTATAAATAGATTAAAGTGCAGTCAGTTAACAACAGTCAGCGCCGAAGCTTTAAGTGAATTACACAAAAGATAATGGATTTAAATCTATTATTTTACGAATTTTGCCTAGATTACAATGCAACAACTGCCATAAATAATATATGTCATGCGATGAGCGAGTCAAAAGTGTCTTACACTACAGCAAAGATTCGGTCCAGAGAGTTGAGAAATGAGCTCTATGATCTTGAGGACGAACCCCTGGACGTCCAATTGAATTGAATTATCAACAAATACAACGAATAATTGAGGAGGATCTTCAACTGACGATTCGTTAATTGGCAGATGACTGCGGTCACGGTACATAGAAACAAATTTGCACGAATTGGGAAAGTATCAAAACACGATGTTTGGATACCCCACGAGTTGTCATGATATCACCTTCAGTATAGAGTTGATACTTGTCAACAGTTATTGACATTGAAACGTAACTTCGACTGGCTGAATCAGTTAGTACGATGATTAGGAGTTGCACAAGCTAACCATACACGCGAACGTCAATGGCTAGGTATCTTAGAAACAGGACTTTCAGTACCCAAACCTGAAATAAGTGCCAAAAAGGTGATGCTAGGCTGCTGGTGGAATGTGCAGAGCATTATTCATTGGACGATGCTTCCAGAAGGATCTATAATTAATGCAGATATATACTATGAACAATTGGACCGATTAACTAACTAATTGAGTAATCTATTTATCATTACGTAGAATTGTATCATATTTGATAGGATTGTAGTGAATTCGTCTTTGGCGGAGTGAAAATGTGTTTCACAAAATTTAAATCGATAGAGGATTCAATCTTCTAGTACAATTAAATATCTTCTAAACATATTGTAATAACATACGGTAAAGATAAATCGAGTAAAACCTATAATATTATAGCATTATTTATTGGGCGTTTTAAAAATTTATAAAATTGTTTAATTCCTTCGAGACAAGAAAATGTTTTTCTTAATTCTTTATTAACTTTGCTAATATTATCCTTATCCTTTATTCTTGTTTTTTATTTTGACTATATTTAATTTCATTACCACATTCACAGTATTCTGTAAACCTTTAAATTACACGAGTTATTTTAACATAGCTTTAAAAATTTTAAAAGTTTATTGTTTTGTTATTGTTTAGTTTATTGTAAGTTTTTTATATTGTTGTTTATTGTAATAATCTAGCCTATGTGCAATAATTTTCGTAGTTGTACTACGAAAATTATTGCACATAGGCTAGATTATTAATTTTTCAGCTCATTAAAACGATTTTCCCCGAGATATTTGAAAATAACATGCATATGTAAATGTAATTCTCTTGCCTATCATGTAAAAAGTTTGAGTCTAATGATTGATCAAAATCTTAGCTGATAGCCTCAAAAAATGAATTCGATCGTTGAGTATATAAAATATATTCAATAAAGCGATTTTGAAAATTTCAGTTTCCTGTTCAACCTACTCGTGGATATCGATTTAAGTTTTTGAATAGTTACTAGACTATTGGAATTTATCGAATTACTTTAAAATTATATGCGGTTTTGGATCCCTAGTCATCAATGAACATAGGAAAAGTTTGAATGGGGAACAAACTTCTTTCTCAGGCATTCCAGTATAACAGAGGGCAAAAATTTTATACTTAAAATTTAAGTGCCTCACGTTAAAAATTTTAGTTATTAATAAGTTGACAGACGAGATGAATATATGATGGATGAACATTAACATATATATATATATATATATATATATATATATATATATATGTGTATATTTATATATATATATATATATATATATATATATATATATATATATGTAATAATATTTATTTATTTAATATTGACATTTCTCTTGGCAATTTTAAAATCTTAATTTATTTGCGTTCGATTTTAATATTTTATAAAGAAAGTTAATTTTTTAAACTAGTAGAGGCGAAGGCCATAAACTATTAATACTTTTACATAACATGCAATTTTTTTTAATCAAGTGTCACGGTACGCTGTAGATAATTAATGGTATAATTTTAATTTTACACATTGAACTATTGGTTGTTTGGCGTTATTCTTTAGTCTTAAAGATAATGAAAGCTTAAGAGCTAAATGGTGATGATCTGCTGAACGAGATGTAGCCATTGCACTCGGATGCCGCTATGAATGAGTTAAAACAGGCGTTCATTTGCACTCATGAAAACCATAGAGAATCAGTTTTATGTGCTCTTACTTACGTTACTTTATGTGTCGGTGATTTAAACATTTCTCGAGACTGAATTATACGCGTTTTTTTCCTAATCAAACAAACGATTGTTAACATACTAAATGCATGATATTCGCTGTTATAATAATTACGATGTTTTTTTGAAATAAGATTGATATCATTTAGCATAGAAAATATTTTGGTTGTTAAATGGAGAAGAAGATTGTAAAATCACATTGATAAAATTAATATCTATTTAATACGAAACAGATAATATTAATATTCCCTTAATGTTTAAGCATAATAGGTTAAAGTGCTTCAGGGGGAGTTTTTTATTTAATCAATATTTTAATATTTATCAAAGGCTACTGCTTAAGAATATTTGTAATATTATCTTATTTTACAATAACTTAATGATTGTCGCTTATACTTCTACTGTTTAAAATCTGTCTGTACTCTCAAGGGAACGACGTTTATTTTGTATTTTTTGACGGTATTGTATGTGCTTACTCAACTATCTTCCAGGTTTTTTTCAATTTAATGTTTATTAAGTAAAACCCATACAAGGAACGGCTACTTGTGGTGAGTTAAAGTACTAGTAGATAAGACGGAAATATATCTATAAGTACAGAAGATTATTTTGCGCTCTTATGATGGATAGAGAGAGGTAAGGTGGATAAAGCTTGAATGTATTACAAACTTTTTTAATGAAGGAAAAAATATCAATCCTGATTTATATGAGTATGTCGATTACTTTCGCAAATATTCTGATATTCCAAAAAGGAGATGAATATTAAATGTGCACTACCTACACGATAAAGCTGGACTGCTCTTTATTATTACTAAACCTAAGTAATCGAAAATCTAATTGAAGCTACGCTGCTACACTTGGTGTAATATTCAGATCTTGTGACTTTTTATTATGATCTGTGTCTTTAAAATATTTTTGTGTGGCAGTGATTTTTGGTTCCGAGATTTTAAAAAGTTTAGATTTTATAAATTTATTACGAGTTTAATCTGTTGACTTTTAAGAATGTAGGGACTACATAGACGACAATAAAAGATGAATATGCATTTGGCGAATAAATCGTTGACTGACGACTTTTGTTGACTGATTATAAAAAAGCAGTTTTATTTTTAGTTTATTTATTTCTCGTTAATTAAGTAAAATAAAATAGCATTGTCTAGAACAGACCAAATAACTGAAATAAAATAATGTAAGTCGCTTGAAACGGAACGATGCAGCGAAAACCGCTTCGTGGTTTGAGATACATTGAACTATAAATTTCTTCTGATTTTAAGGTAAAATTCAGGAGTATAAAGCAAAAACAATAACAAAAATTAAAATGTATTGGTATATATAAAGCATATAGTAAAGAGTAGCTCACATTTCTGAAGGATATGTATTTTATTTAAACATGTACAAAAGAGTCAGTTTCCTTTCCTATTTCCTACCGATGTCCTCTAGTTATTGTAGGTAACATATATTGCGATTTTAATTGCTTTAAAACATTACAATCCTCCCAAACCAAGTGAATTAAGTTGCTTCTTACGTTTACGTTGTCTCCTATAGATTTTAAGTTCAATACTGCTGCTTATAAAGTGTGCGGCCACAATCTATTTGGAATTGAAGGGAACACGCTGAACTAAATTTTGAAACTTTTTAAAATTCGAAGATTTTTAAACATGTGATTTACACAAATTTAACCATAAATATAAATTCGGTTATAAATCTAAAATGGTATCAGAATTACACGCATAGAAGAGCACTATTTTATTTTGTTCACCATTTTATTTATATACTAGTATCGTCATAAACTTGATTTTCTTACACAACGTTTTCAAGCTATCGTTAGCAAATCACAGATAGATGGGCTTTATGGTTGAATAACGAATGTTAAATTTCGAAATGTATAAAAAATCAATAATTCTAATGAAGTTCTATGTATTAATAATTTTTGGTTGCACTTTTAGGCTATAGGTTCTCAAGGTGAATAGTTTTACATTATATGTAGTATAAAAATAAATTTACACATCACAAACGATTTTTAAAATATTCGGGTAAATGAAAATTTTCCAAATATTATTTACCAAGAACCATAATACACATTATTTTTATTTTAGCTTTCTTCACTAGCTGAATTGGCTGATTACAATATCAAGGTCTAGGAAAGTAAAATTAAATTATACTGTTATAAAATAAATTCATTCATTCTTAATTTTTTATACGTAAGGAGAACTTTCTTAAATATTCCCTCTATTCCTTTTTACAATTTCTTTTTAAAAGTTTTAGGTTATAAATTGAGGACGTTCATTCCTTTTTATAAAATAAAAAATATTCTATTTTCAATGAAATCTTCGGCAGTTACATATTTTAGAATTTGTTTTAACAAATAAATGGCAGTATCTTTGGCAGTTACATTTAAGTGACTAGCAATTAAATAATTGCTTGGTCAAGGATAGTCTTAAAATTTAGTTAATATTATTAGTAGGCACGTGAGTAGATGGATAATTAAGTGTTTTTCAAGATCTCATATCTAATTATTTTATAATACATGATTCTGGAGTTTAGATTATCAGAAACTGGAGGTAGTGAAATGAATTTATAATATATCTGCGATATGTGAACACAAACATAATGACTAACATTATATAACAAGTGACTAAAATTATGTGCGAAACAAGTTAGTTTTTTACCTATGTATTTAGTACAGGTTTCATATATTTGCAGGTACTAATTGTTTTTATCGCGTCTCAATGTACACTTACTATACTCAACGCTTTCTGTGTAATTAAACAATACAAGGTAGTATTTATCGATGCTCTATACTTAAATGAACGCTTGAATTTGTCGTAGGTACGTCTGATAACGTTTTATTAAATTAATTGCCATTGATTAGATGAATTTTCAAGTTTGAAAATTCATTTAATCAAGGAGTAGAAGTTTTAAGGCGAAGTCGATATATAGAGAACAGATATATTCGAAAATTTTCCATTTTTCCGAAGCGTTGTTATTATAAACAGAAAAGGTGTTTGTATTTTCCCAGGAAATGAAATAAAAATAGTGTTAAATTGTTATCAATAAATACGATCTTCAGGGCAAATTGTATGGACTTTTATCCCAAACGACGAAATTGTGTAATGTTTAAGGAGACTTTTTAGTGGATTGCCTTAAAACGTTATGTTATTTGAACTACGCATTAACTTTCTTTCAATTAGTGTGAAAATATACTTTGCTGTAACGCAATTCAAATTTTGAAGGTAAGTTAAAAAAAGGTAAGTTTGTAAAATAACACATGAATATAAAACACATAATGTTTTATTTTTCCTGTACAGACGTAATGTTAGTTGATACGTCCAAACGTATACCATTGTACGTTAATAACTCCTAGGTTTACTCTTCAGTTGGTTTTCTATGGAAATAAGTAGCTTGTTAAAATTTAAAAATTCCCTTTCTTGTTTAGCCTGTAAATAATGTTCTGTTTAACCTGTCCTATAGTTTGTACGTACATTGATTTTAATTACATCGAGTGTTATATCCACAAAATAAAATTAACTGCGTAACGGTGAAGGGTAAATTAACGACTCTACATACAAACATATCCTAATAAAATAGACAGAACAAAGAAATAAAAATTGAATACAATATGACTTGGATATACTCTTGCTCGCTATGAAAGTATCATTTTCAGATATTTTCTACCAGACGGTTAATGAAAATCATACAGCAAACAAAAGAGCGAAGTTCTCTGATTTGGATTGTTTTTGTTATTTTTTTGGCCTGAGGAAAGATTTGTGATATATTAAAAAGTGACATTATATTTTTTGGGCATAAGTTTAAAAATATATGTGTATCTTCGTGGTAAAACATACGTACTTGTATCGAAAATGTATCACAGAGACGAGCAAATCGAATTTAAATTTGCTTTTGTGAAAAGATCTTATTTGAAATAAAAAGTTGTGTAACCGAAGCTATAATTACCTAGAAATGTTATGATCCCATAAGCACATCTTTTTGATGCGGGAATATTACTAAAATCTGAAATTATTTTACATTTCGAAGAATTTTCACGTATAAAATTATTTATTATATTGACCGGTTGTGAACATGTTTTAAAAAGAGCGAAAATTTGTTTCGTATATATAATATACATCAATAAACGATTAAAACACCACCTTTCTCATCGGCCAGCATTCCGACCCGTATATCAGTGCTGTTCGTACGGGATATTAGTTTAATACCACCGTGGTTGCCGCAATTCGCCACATCCTCTTTGTTTTTATAGAAAAACATTAAGTTGCTGACTCTCCACGTGTTCGATGAGCATGACGTTATTGAAAAGGTTTGTAAACCCGGCTTCTTCAGTACCTACAGCCCATTTAACACCTTCACTGGTATCTTGTCAGGCCCGATTGACTTATTATTCTTTATTTTCGATAACGCTCTACTCATTTTAGTTATTTTGATTTTTTGAAAAGGACTTTCCGTTGAAGAAATTTGGTTTTAATTGTTCGTGCAGAAACTCCACATTTGGTTGTTTTGGTAGTATTTTTGTCTTCTTTTATTTATATCCTTGTTTTGAGCAATTTGCCAAGCATATCTTTTGTATATTTTGCATCGTACAATAATTTGATATTCCTAAATTTTGTACTGACTCAAGTAAGCGACGTTATTTTTGTCATTTTTTAGAGGTATGTCCCCAAAGAGAGCACCCTTAGAGGATAGTTTGGTTGTCGGTCCGTCTATCCATCCATTTATTTGTTAAAACTCTTCTTCTCAGATTCGGTATGAGATATCAAGTTGAAATAAAAATTGCATACTGAAGTCCTAGCCTTATGTTGCTTTAAAAATCAACTTTTCGGTTCATGCAACAAGATGATATGACCCTTCGAACGGTATTTTTTGTCCATGTAATAATCTTACTCGATGATCATAAAAACGTAGAACGTACTTCCTTTAGACCTGCCTTGAAAATCAGAATGCAAGCAAAGGGAAAAACCCAAAAATAAATTATTCCTAATGCTGTATGGAATTATGAATTTTTGTAATAAATTCGCTTTAAAGACTGTGGAAGACATGGTAATTAATAAACAAATTAACACAGAAAACGAATAGAGATTGTCATTCAGTTGTACATTCTACCATTTTTGTCATGCAAAAGAAGTAACTTTGTATCCAAACCATAACAATAGAATTAACTGCTTTTTGATTATGGACTTTACCTTACTACAACAATTGAATTAACTGCCTTTTGATTATGGACCACAAAAATAGAATTAACTGCTTTTTGATTATGGACGTTACCTTATGAAGAGCTTTCATCCTCTTCGCTCTTCCTTTTTCTACTCTCTAATATTATGTTTCAATATTTCTATGAATTTAAGCAAGATAACAACACAGGTCAGTAATAATATGTTTTTAAACAAATTTAGTAATAAAAGTTGTTATTTCAACCGCTAATTGACAAATAAACAAGAAGACCCCCATTCCCACCAATTTATGTTTCAGTTAGCCCTATCCACTAAGAATTTCATGACATGTTTCTTGATTTAAGAAATCGCCTGTGAGATTTTTTTCGTAATATATTTCATGGCTAGAAAAGCCTTATTTTGTAAAAAATACTCTCACATATTGCCGAAAACTTGACGTGAGTTTTTAAATACTGTTAGAGATTCTTTTGAAAGTTTTCCATTTATACCTAAATAGATTCCTCTTCAAACACACCTGATAAAATATAGCCAGTTTATTAGATATGTTGTTGTTAAATCTTTTCGTCGCTAAACGGGTTATTGGTGCTTATAATAACTTAAAATATGCATTTAAAATTAATTTGACCGGAAATTACGTAATAATCACAAAATATATAGCCCTTTGCTCTTATTTTTTTAAGTAGAATTTGAATGTGGAATGTAAACGGTATACCGGGCATTCTGATTGCACTTTGAGAAGTGTTTAAAATACTTTTACATTGTAAAATGATAAATTGAATAAAATATGAAGACCCAGCCTATTATAAGTTATGAAAGCGAATCTGTAAACTTTTCTTTTAAAGAATAAAAAATTAATCGCAGAAGGGAAACACAAGGCATGTGTAAGTGTAAAACAAATCGGTACAAAATAGATGGTAAGTTGTTCATGCTATAATTAATATTATTATTTAAAAAATAAGAGGTTAACATTTAAAATTAATTATTTCGATGTTAAAACTTTCCCATATTTGTAAATTGATAGGTGAAATTAAGAGATGATAGATTAATTAATATTTATGAATAATATTTAAGGTCGTTTAACAAATGTCATAAGTATAATAATTCAGTAATCCCATTGGTTACATGTTCACTTGAACTACTTGATCAGGTGAGCAAAATTTTCAAAACAGATATGAGAACCATCAAATTCGTAATATTTTTATAAAATATATGGGATTGGTTCGTACTTTATATTTGAAATCCTTTATTATGTGCTACGCCTTTTTAAAGACTTTGGTATGATCGTACCTTTACTGAATTATTACAAATACTGGAGCCTAACACGGTAATTTGCGCATGTAGTAGCATTTGAGTCAGCATTTTTTGGTTCGAAATGATATTGTTTATAACATTAGAGCCCTATTAAGTTAACATTAAACTAACGTAACTGGGAATTACGTATTATTAGAAAGTAAAACGACAAAAAGCTTGCAGTGGAGAATAATGAATGTAAGTCACATTTTCTGCTTTATTTATAAAAGATTTGATGTATATATTATTATTGAAATAAACATGTCATGTGAGAGCATATATTATAGTAAAATTAATTCATTAGTCCTGAAAAATATTTTTTTGTTAATTATACTTTGATTTAATTTATATTCATTTTAAAATATCTACGACGTAATTGAAAATAATGAAATTAAATATTATTGTTAAACAAAGTGAAGATAATAACTTGTTTCAAAAGATGAAAATATTTGTATGTCTTAGTTCATATTTATGATAATATTAATATTACCTGTCGTATCAAAAGTCATTCATTTACGCGTTCTGTTTGTGTTCCTTTTATGCATAATTTTAATTGTTATATCTAATAAAACACAGTGTGGTTTTACAATCAAATAACTTTATTTTCTTTTTGTTATATTCAGTGTTGCCAAATAGAATAATACAAATTCTACAGAGGGCGCAAATTGCTATATTAGTCTGTTATTTTGTGACATTTATGTAACATTTATAAACACGAAATTTTAATAAAATTTAAACTTCAGAGATGCCCATTAAATTCAAAAACTTAAAATGTTTACTTGCACAAAAACTTTTGGTTAATATGTCTGCTGGCATTTTAGAAATTGGTACATATTCAATTTCAATCTTTTTATCCGCTACCCACTTTCTAATAAAATGGTACGCCTATTATGAAATAATGAATTAGATGCTAATTTGAGAAAATTTTGATTACCACCATGCAAACTTACTGATATACTTTTATTTGATAAAATTAACTCAATATTTACTTTAAATAAATAGTTTCCTTACAGGATTCAAGTAAGACCATATACTCCTATTCCATACTGGACAATGCTATTGTTTTTGGTTTTTTTTTATTCATAAGAAATTACTGATCCTGACACGATAAAACAAAACCTAGTAAATGACCTTCTATCCAAAGATCAAAATGACCGGTCAGCATTAACAAATCTATGCAAATTACATGCAGTCTTTCTATAAACTAATCCAAAAATTTTAGTTTTCTTTAAGTTTCTTAACTAACGTTTCAAATCTTTCCAATGAATTTCATCAAACCAATATTATATTGACTTCGAAAGTTTTGCACTATTTAAAATATATGGTCTGGTAAGTACATATAAATACATTAGGCTTCCAATTAGTCACTGATAACGACATTCCTTGTTAATTTATTATTTACGTCTTTTTCTAATGTCGAATTAACTTCTATAGATGTATCGGAATGTGTACAGTGTGACATTGAATTTCTATAGAATATTATCTACAAATTGCTTTAGGTTAACAGTAATACTATCTTTGTAAATATTCACACTCATACCCACATACTGTTGGTCTGATCGAAGTCCTTTACTCTAAATGTTGCTACTAAATCATTTTATTCAACTAAATCATTCAACTAAAGCATTTTAAAAAATACAAGGTTCATGGTTAGATTTTTCGAAGTTTAACTATAATATACCAAACTCTAGCTGACTGCTTGAGTCTAAAAATTGCTCTTTTTAGCTTTAAAACTTTGTTATAGCAATTATCGAACTCTGTATATTCTGGTACTTCCATATACACTGTTTCATCAAGAAAGCCATTCAGAAATGCAACAGGAACATCAAGATGATTAATATTTAAACCTAGTTCAAAACTTAAAGCCATCAATAATCTCAAAGTTGAATATCTTAAAATCGACGAAAATGTTTCATTAAACTCTATTCCTTTCTTTTGGGTGAAGCCCTTATCGATAAGTCTTATAACACACCACCTTCACTATTATATTTCCTTTTAAATACCTAGTTATTTATTATTTTGGTACCGTCTTTCGGTCTGTCCACTAGCTACCACGTGTTATTTTCACGAAAATATTTTAATTCTTCCCTCATCGCGCATCGCCACTGCACTTTTCAGATCCACTTATCGCATTATGAAGAGTAATTTGTTCACCTGATACCTCTATAGATATGTTGGTAATACCATAATAGTCCGTTTTTTTTTTTAAAAACTATCATCTGTGTTATTTTCATTAGGAACATATATCTTATTTTTTTATTTCCTTCTTCTGCAACTAAGCTGATTTTTCCAACAGGAAGCACCTCTACAGCTGCACCTTCAGGTTACTTCTCCTCTTCTACCAAAATCGTCGTTGATAAACTGTCATCTATATCCTGCATGACTACAATATCTGTGGTCACAATAACTTCACCTGATAATACCTGAATATTCAACTTGGTACATTTTAAACTATGCAGCATGCGAAACCAATTAACAATATTATTAAGAATTCATTTAACAGATTTTCATTCACATTATTTGAAATACGCATATATTATACAATTTCTCTATATTAATAACTAAATTGAAATATAGGGCCATTTACCTTAAATATTATATAAGTCGGTATTAAAGTAATCGAATATTTTTTATTATGATATTTGTATCACTTATTAATGCTATGAATTAGAATACTGATTTTAAAATTAAAGAATTGGATTATTTATGATATCATAGATGAAGTAGTATTTACCGTAACTGTAATAATTTATCAATAAATAAGTTGGCTACTAGTAATTTATTGTCAATATTATTAACACTATATTCCAGAGTACTAAACAATGAAATTGCCGTGACCAATGTACAATATTAATAACACCATTGTGTGTCATTATTGGTTTACTAGTGTATAATTAGCACAGAATTTGGTCTCATATAACCTAAATATAGTTAGGAGAATGGAAAACAAATTAGGCAGAAATTCCTTTACAGTTTCTGGAACTAAGAACATGAGCAAAAGTTGCATCACTCTTCGCATTCAGCGGTATATTGGCACATTTTCAACTCAAAACCACAAAAAAAGTTTTAATTGTGTTTTCTGCAATATGTAGCTAATAGGATAATGAGGGAAAAGTAAGGTCACTTGACATATTAGTTATTATAATAAAAATTAAGAGTGGTATTAGTGTTTTTAATCAGAGAGTCAAGTGTGTTAACCAATAAATCAAATATTTATAAAAACCTGTTTATGAAATAACTAGAAATGCATCTAATAACACGACATTTTAGGAAATACTTGAATAGCCTTATTTATAGAGGATTATAGAGATACATGAGAAAGTACAGCCAGAATTTAAACAAAAAACTGTTTCGAAGCAGACACGACCTCCTTCGAAAAAGTCCGAGTCCTATTCCAGGACAATGTGAATTTTATCTCCGTGCTAAATATGTAAAAAGTAACACTACGTTTAAGAAATGTAAAATTTATAAGCTTAGATTATTTAAATATTAGATTTTAAACTTAGAGTGTCAAACTAAAGTATACCCAAAGTGCTCAAGTTAAATTAGTTGAAACGATATAAGGCTAGAATATATAGTATTGGTAAAGAAATAAAATTTATTTTTGAATATCTTTTTTCATTTATTTAAAAAAGTACATCAAACTTAGGGGTACTGGTACAAACCAGGATAAATATTATTCGTTTTTGTAAAAGTGTAGTTTTGAGGGTAAAATAATCATTTTTAAATATTGAATCCTTCCTTTGATATGACAAACATATATTGATACTTATATAAAAATAGATGATATAAACATAAGGAAGATATAGACATAAAAGTATAGAATAAATATAAAAGTAAGTATAGTTATAAAAGGATAGTATAGATATAAAAGTACGGAAATTGGCTTATAAATAACAAAATTAAGTATATGGTTTAAATAAACACCGGGAAGGTACTTTGGGTCTGGTCTTGTTTCGACAAAATACTTTCATTCTAGCCTGTTGTGCAAAAATAGAGTGCTTTACTAGTGTGCAGTTAGTAACACACAAATCTAACTGAATATCTCTAATAGCATTACGAGCTCTATATTTAAATTAATTATTACCCTAGGTTGAAACGCCAGGTTGTTTGCTTTTTTTTATAAAATATGTATGTATAACTCGAAATATAGTATTGGTGAAATATATCTAAAGAATTTTCAAGCACGATAAGGTGGATATTCTTTCACAATTCTAAAACCACTATTTGACTTAAAGGGTGAACTAAAGGATTTTCTATAATCAGCTTGCATTTCAGAAAGTAATTTGTGATTTTAACAACTCTCATCAAAATGTTAAAAATATCAATGGAAATATGTATGGATATAACAGCATATATAACAGAAAATTCTGAATAAATATACATTCAGCAAAACTAAAATGTGATTAATATTTCTGGTATATCTACCTTCTCTTTTGTAGAGAGTTATAGAATTTTACAACAGTACATTTTTAAAATATTTAATTAATTTTTTATTTGTTTAGGGTATGAAATAATTTTTTTCAAAACACTTTAAGACAGATAATATGGACAGATGAACATAAATTCAAATAAATCGGTTCTAAAACGGAGGTCAACTTTCCGTTAAAATATTCAGTCCGAAAATAGTCTCATCGTCACCGGACGAGACATTTGAACCTCGTGCAATTGAAGAGACGTAATTTTTGTTTCTTTCCACCATCTACGTTAGTACATTATTGGATAGGGATTGTACCCGTTTGGAACGCACATAAATTACGCATAAAAGCATTCGACAGAAAAAGTATGATAGGTCCTGGATGTCATGGTATTTTTCTAGGGCCAAAAAATAAATGGTTCGCAGTTTTACGGCGCTTTATCATTTGCGCAATTTTCTCAAGCGGAAACTTTTTCATTCGATAAATATTTAACAAGAGCGGCTCCCCGTGTCCCTACTTGTGGGAGAGAGATGCTCGGACGCGTTTTTGTGTAAAAAATAAATAATGGATATACAAGGACACTTACAATAACAAGATGATGTTTCTCAATAACTTTATTTGATATGGCACGCACCTTCAACTGGGCGGCCGTCCCATCGCGTTGATCGCGTTAAGCTGATTATGATTTAAGTGGATCCTAATCCTTATATTCAAATCGCGTAATATATTTCCTGTCATAGGATACATGTTATATATTATTTGGATTCTTCACTAAATGTTCCAATAGTAATGACACCAGTTATTTATTTCAAAATTAATTAAAGATATATATGAGTACATATTTGAATTAATGATTAAATTTTCTTCGAAACAAATTTTAAAATACATTTTTTACCCTCTCGAATATTTTAAAATTGCTTCAAGTGAGTGTCACAGAAATTATAACATATTACGAAATTTTCTTACAAGGAAAATAGTCCTTTATGCCCAGTATGGATTTTCACCAAAAATAGAATTGTGTACTATTTTATATCTACGTGAATACATTGGAATACGTGAATATAACTTGGGAATACGTGAATTGATATTTTATTGGAAACTTGGTTATTTTAATTTCTATAGTAAATTAAGATACCAATACATGTATTTAAACCGTATTAAAATTTATAACAAATTCCAAATAAAGAGCAATATAGTATAACTTTTAGATTGACAAATAGTAATTAGATTGACAATAACACTACTCTAACATATACTGTATTTAATAACATCACTTAGACATAAACAATTGTGTTAAAAATATTGATGATGACACAATAGACACATGAAACTACGTGATGTAGTGTTATTTCTACTTTCTTTAATTTCTTTACCACTACCTAGGTTTCGTTGTATTACAACATCTTCAAGTGGGCTATTGTCAAAGATATTTACCAGCAAGCACCACTTTTTCGACCAACGTTCGATTCATTCTTTCGGCTGTTCCGCTTGGACAGTCGTGCGCGGGATGGTCGTCTCATATTTAACTCCAGCTTTTTTGTAAACTCAGAAAATTCTTTATTTATATGTTCGAGCCCGTTGTCTATACGTAGACATTTTATTCTACTGCTTAATTTATTTTAAACCTGATTTTAAAATGTTCCTAGAGCTTCTGACTTCCTATCAGGAAGTTAACAAGAAACCTTTCTTGAACAAACATCTATAAAGGTCAAAAAGTATCTTTTTCCATCGGACTAAAACATTCAAGTGGACAGTCTAGCACTTTATATCTAAGATATAATTGCGTGATTTTGTCTTCTAAACATGTTACGCATGTAAACCTGTCTTCTTTCTTGGATAATATTGCATAAATTCTGTGTTTTTTACTAACTTTTAAAGATCGTTAAAATTTAAATGATCCGGATGATACAGAAAAGAGTCCGATTTGTTAACATGCGCCCTGTATACAACATGTAATCAATCTGTGCATATTTTTGCCTAAACAATCAATAACTACAGTTCCATTATTTTTGTTTATTATGAAGCAACGCTTGTAAAATTTTATTTAACTACCATTCTTAATGACTTAGTTAACTATTAATAAATTCGTAACTAAATCTGGCACCTATAACACATTATTTAATATAATTTTATCTTACTGACCTTTTATCATTACAAACGTCAAGGCTTACTTGGCCAGAACTTTTCACTTAAATCGTTTTTTGGTCCGCCAGTTTTTTCGTCTTGACAGGCGATGCTGTTCTTGTTGCTAAGTTGCGGTGACTACTCGTTTTTTTGTGACTAATATAGTTGTACTTTGTCATGTGCATAAAAGTACCTGACTCTATTTACCATGCCTTGGTATCTTTAGTTAAGGCGCTAAAGGCGGTAGCGCGGCTTGTTTTCTCGTGATTTAAATTCTCTTCCCCTTGTTTGGATCCCGAATGATATCCACTTCTGTGGCCGAATTTATTGCAATCGAAACATTGGAGTCCTTTCAGAGGACTGTTTCTGTACCTTTCACTTTTAACATTTTTGTGTGTCGCGAATGCCTTGCTATAGCTCTTGCTTGTTCTGACATCTTATGAAATTTCAGCTTTGACCGAATCCTCACTTATTTTCATACCCGAGCTGTTGATCGCTTTGATCATTGGCTCATATAATTTTGGTAGACCGGTGAGTAGCATTGTACCAAGTCATTCTTCATGTACTAAAAATGTTATATTTCGTGGTTTGTACGCCGTGGTTATTATTTTATTAACAAAGCCTTCAACCTTTCGACATTTCAAAAGTGTTGTCGTACACAAATTATTAATTATCCCTACGCGTCTTGAAAGACCTACGTATCAAAAGGAGTAATTCCACGGACATACAATATTTATTATGTAACGCACTTTTATTATGCATATGTTCGGTGTATTTTTTGAGATATAGTTAATAACGTCAAATGAGTTGGAGAAAAGCTGATATGGATACTTTCATGACATATTCTCATACCACGAAACGAAAATTGTTGCAGAGCTAGACGCGACGAACACTGTTACATATATACGTAATAAATATCGTAAAGCTATAGGTTTTAGATGATCTAAAGAAAAAACTTCGACAGCACTTATATATCATTTTTATATCATTTAACTAGGATAATAGGTAACTAGGATACAAGTACATAGGAAATAACTAACGATGTTAAAACTATTTATTAACTGGCATTACATTAAATATTATCGACATTTTAAGCGTTTTTGATGCATAGAAATTGATTTTTCATCTTAATGACGATAGATGTATTATATTCGCGCATGGAGAATGGAGAATGGAAGGTAACAAACGGACATTAGACCATAAGGTTATCAAGTCGCGGTATATTCACGAAATAAAAAATTAGTATTCAAATGATTTAATTATACCCGTACAAAGTCTTTGCATGAGTCATTTTAGTTTATGGGGAAGAGACACTTTAAGTCATGTATAATAAACATATTTTCGGTACTATCTTTTCCCCCCTTAAGTGAAACCAAACAAAGCCGTTGTAGATCAATAATCCTCAATAATATAAGTTTTCCCTTAATTGAATTATAATAACTTAGCTTGACAGATATAATTAACAAAAATTTGTGAAAATTGGAAACAGGTAATTATCACCGTAAACGTCGTTTCATATAATGAAAGACAAAAAAATACAATGTACACTTATTGATGAGGTAGAAATAAAACTTCTACAAAGTTTCCATTTTGCTCCATTAAACGTAACTATTAAAAATATTACCCAATTTATACTTCACATTTTGTCTCCATGTTAGATACTAAATTCACATGGGTCAAAAGTGTACTAAACATTAAGGTCAGGTACATACTTGACTTAAATATAAAAGTCCACTCATCCATAGAAAAAGAACATACTATTTTCCCGATATTGGGGTGTACGGCAAATTGGACATACTTTTTTGTAATTTGCTCTAATAACTCTCATTGTAGATGTATATCACTTAAATATATAATAACATGCTGGAATACTTACCCAAACCAGTTATTTGTTGAACCCAGTTGTGGGAAATTTGTCTTTATGTAAGTCACGTGAATAACGCTAGTTACTTAAATATTCTCTGATATGACATGTCTATTCATTACGTGCTTCTATTTTGTAAATTCAGTCTTACGTTTGAGTTAGATCCGGCGCTAGTCAATTGTATTCGCTAAACAAATTTTGGTCGGGAGCATTTGGTTTGCAAACTTCGAGTGAGAACTTTCTAACTTCCAGCAGTTTATATGTTGTTCCGTTTTGTTTGTTATGCAAACTACAATGGTTACTCCATAATGCTTAAATTATATATAAGAGAGATGAGACGTATCTCTTGTTCTTGTCTGCATGATTTCATAACATGATACGTGTACATTTATTTTGAGTGTTTATTTCAATACAAAATGACAATAGAAATAGTAGCGTAACTTCAGAAAAATTCCATCTCTATCTCTACACTATCTTTCTCCCTTTCTGACACCCACAACTAGGTAAATGTCAAGGTATCGTAGTGTTGAAAGCGACAGATATATATTTTAGTTGTCAAAAAAATGGGCTTTTGGGTTAATGGACACAATTTTAATGAAAAAAAATGACTTGAAAAATAAATTTTCTTACGCAACATTAATTATACAATACGACTTGTACATGGTCGGTTTTCCTTAACAGAATTTCCGTACTGTCAGGAAAATTTAGTGAATTTTCACGATTCTAAGATGGAAATTATGAATATGCAAAAATTTGAACTTTTTTATGTACGCCTTTGCATGTACACTGGCTTAAGTTCATACAAAAATTTAGCATTTAGGAGCACATAGCATTTCTGTTAAATTATAAACAAGTTTTATTATTATTTTTTATCACGTAAGCGTATTGTCTAGTGTGTCTTTGAATGGCGTGAATAAATATTTTTTAATACTTCTTTTAATGCGATGTCGCACAAGTATGTATCTATAATTAATATTATCAAATCATTAAGTTTTTATTAAGCAACGTTTTTTAAGCACTCGTTTATTAAGGATGGTACCTCAATTTTAAAATGTAAGACAAGTTCCACGTCGAAAAGGAGATTGAACTGGATGGTCCCTGTCCTAAATGAATTGTGTGGATTTTTATAGGTTTTGTAATCTATGGTTGGTTACATACACACGCACACACATATATCACAAGCAAAAATATCTTTATTTTTTCATTATGTTCTATAAGATTAAATACTTATGTACTCAGGATGTTAATTTAATGTGATATTTTCCATACAATACCTAAAAATTTCAGTATCGCAGGTTTTGAGTTGAGTGGCATTGTATGAACGTTATTTCATATAGTCGAAATAGAACGATAGGATAGGAAGATGAAAAATATACGTTTTTTTATACAAAAAAAAACTAACTTTACTAATGTGGTGTTTACCGCGTGTCGATTAGAAATATGTCTCCTTGTGAAAAATTTGCTTTTTCTTGGCAAGTTAGAAAATGGGAAAAATCCGAAATTTCATGTTCAAAAATGATTCGTTTCGGGAATTTTATTACAGAGTCGACCTGACTCTGGCATTACAAATTACAGAGTCAACCTGAGGCCGCTTGGATATTTAATAAAATTATTTTTCATTTATTATAAACTACTTTATTGTAACACTTAAGCCCCGTTATGTTTATTAGAAAATAATTTATGTCTGGTATAAAACATCACTAGTTGATTATATTTCATGCATAGGTTTAGAATGATATGTATACTATAAACTATTTTATAATAACACTATGATAGAAATCTCTCTATAATGTAAAAACTGCTTGATCATGATTGGTTTGCCTTCTAACCCATTCACCCTTTTCACCTGATTCATCCTTTGTGAAGAACCTGCCATTATCTTTTACTAATAAGAAGACACTGTTAAGGCCGCAAAAGTTTTTTGTTGATTATTATCTTTAAATATATATTTATTACCAATAGGCTCACATAGACTCCGAAATTATCTATACAAATGCCGAAAATTCGAAGAATGAATAGACACTATATAGAATCATTTTATTGCTGTTATTGCTCACAGTCATAATTGCCGTTTTAGTTAGGTACAGATATTTAATGGATAAAATTGACCATTAACCCCTTACTGCTTTCGTATATACAACAATACAAAACACCTATTAAAATAGTAAACAAATTTAATCGAAGTTGATGAATTATTTTAAATAATTACTTCAAAATACGAGAAAAAGAAAGCTATAAGAACAAGGGAGCGGATTAAATATCTTTATAAATAAAACTGAATAAACAATTTGAAACCTTAAAAAATATGTATTTTATTCACACACTCCATAAAGCGAAAACACTCTATAACGAAAAAAAATATTCGATCCTCGACGTTCATTTTAAAGAGTTTAAATCAAAATTTCTAGCTGATACGAACTGACATGTTTCAAAATATTTAATTTTAATTTGCTGAATTTTATGGTGATATACGATATTATGTGGAACAAAAATTGTCAAACGGCAATTACCTTTTGTAGGGCGTAGAGGTTAAAATGTTGTGTTCTATTTCCTCCGATTACTATTGAATCGATTATTGGCGATAGTTGCATTTCAAGCAACTGGCAGTTTAACCGTTTGAACGTGTATAGCACAGCCTTGCATTTTAAGTACCCGGCAGTTTAACATTGTGAACATGTGTAGCACTGCGTGGCTATGTTATACTACACGGCTGACTGACTGGGAGCACTGGATAGCTATGTTATACTACACGACCGTTGTTTACACAATTTCAGAGAAATACATCTTGTAATTTTAAAAAAGTAAGTATAAAGAAATGTTCCTTTGCATTCAGATCAGAAAATTATTTTCTTCATGTTCTTTATTTATTAAAACTAAAACATGTGCCGCTCGTCTGAATGTATTGTAGCCTCTCAAAATTCCCAAGGAGTTTAATGTGCGTTACAAATTTGTTATTCGATTCATCCCAGTTGCCAAGAGTATATATTATAAAACAGAATGTGCAAATGATGTTTTTTGGAATTAAATAAAAATTTACAAATTAAGTTTCTAAACCTTTAGGTTTTATGAATATATTAGCTAAAATCCACAGTTAAATGTTATATCTACGTACATGAAAATATCACTTCTAATTCATTTTGCGGTCGAAAGGATCTTTCTAAAAACAATATTTTATACAAGAAGATAGAAATGAGTTTAAAAAAAAACTAGTTAAATTTTAGTGAAACTCGCATCAAAAGGGATTATTAAGGCACTTTATATCATAGAATAGTTTAAACCTTGAAGTGGGCGTAGTAATATGCCATAAATTTTTTTATAAATGTTGATATTGCTTTTCTCAATTTTAACACAATATATTTTCTAGAATAACTTCGATGCATGAGAATAACTGAGATGCGTATGACAAGTAATTTATTGTCTATATCTCCTTAGTTTATTTTTATTAATGAAGAAAGTTGGCATTTAAATACTTACTTAATATCATTTTTGCGATTTTTATGGTACAAGGTAACAAGTCAGAAGGGAAGGAAGCAAAGAAAAAATCCTAAGACATATATGTTAGTTAAGTGGAACCGCGCGGAAACACATTCATTAACAAGTTCTATGTGTGGATCTCCCTATATTTAAAAATAAATAAATAAAATTATTCTTAAAAAAATTAATCATTTTAATTTTTTTTGAGCTTTTATTTCATTTATAACTTCTTATAAAATTCCATCATTCTCGATCTTTCATTGAAAGAGTTATGATGATGTGATTTACAGATGGATATGAAGTACTTATTAAAGTCCCGTTTTTGTCATTTGGCTTTACAATCCTAAATTGTTCACAATTAAATGAAACTACGTGATGTAGTATTATTTCTACTATCTTTAATTTCTTTACCACGACCTAGGTTTCGTTGTATTACAACATCTTCAGGTGGGATATTAGCAAAGCATCTTTGCTAATATCCCACCTGAAGATGTTGTAATACAACGAAACCTAGGTCGTGGTAAAGAAATTAAAGATAGTAGAAATAATACTACATCACGTAGTTTCATTTAATTGTGAATAATGAATTTCTACAAAATTAACGCCAAATATATTCAATATTCAAATCCTAAATTGTACCTATACTTTATACCTTTAAAATATAAGTGATTTTCCATATCAAACTGTGAGTCACTTGATGAATTAATGTAAAATTTCCGCCATGATATTTAATCCTTATAAATATTGCAATGTGGCATTGACCAAATTTTTTCCCGTTATGCACCCAGAAGCTTCTCAAGATTGGCAACGTAGTAAGCTAACGTAACGTAAGCAGCTTGTTACGGTGACGTCGGCTCATATCGTATTTGAAACTTTAATAAGGCAGATTGTGCCGCCCTAGTTTATACACATTTGTAGTTGACACAAATGTATTGAACTGCACTTTTAAAGATTTTATAAGTTGAAGAAGCGGATATATATTTAATATAAATGAATTTTGTTATATTTTCAATCGGTTGGGGAATAACATGTTGCTGTGAGTATTATTCTATTTTGCTCATAAGTTATTTTGCGGTCTTGTGTACATACCCAACTTCGTAAATTTATTGTACTCTTATTTCGTAAATTTATTGTACTCCTAAATTTATTAAATAGATTACATTTCAATATGAAAAATGCTTTGTGTTTTAAAGTTAAAAATTAAATCGACTCTTCAGGGTTGCGCAGCCAGATGAGAAAGATGTGACGTTAATCATTACGTCAGATCCGTCTATATGTATATGTGAGCATGATAGCTCTTTCAATGATAGACATATTGTAATGAACTTATAAATTAAGAAGCAAACAAATTAATTGCATACATACAAATAAAAACAATTTATAACTTTGATGGAGTATGAGGAGAGGTTCATACACAAAACTTGACATTGAATATATTGACGTAAATATGTCTTTAAATTTGCTACCATACGGGGGCAATCCAAAAAATCTAATGATCACAAAATCGGGGGATAAAGTTTGGCGTTGCAATTTTGAATCTATCCTCTACATGAAATATTAAATGATATCACTGGATAGCTAAAGGATTAAAGAATGCATTACGATAAGCGAGAATAGGGGCGCATCGTGAGCGGTGGAGGGGGAAACGCCGCCATTTTGAGGTAATTTTGCTGCCTATCGAGATTTGCAATTAGTATAACTTTTGATTCGGAAAAGCTACAATGTTCGTTTAAGTTTTAATCGTCAGCTTTCGTCAAAATCTATCGATTGTATATAAAACATTAGTTTAAAGTAGTGACAGTGAATATAATAAGGTGTTAGAATAAATAAATATTATCAAAAATATATAATGTCGGCCTATACGCGTCGAAAAGCCAAAACCAAATACAGAGATCGTATATGGTTGGAAAAACCTTCTCTTCTCTTCTTCTCAATCTTCTCAAGAACAATCGAATGGTAATAATAAAACACCATGTGACCGAGTCAAGCAGTGCTGGGAACGTAAAAGAATGAATGCGGCCGAGCGGATCAACGACGGTACCAGTACATCTGCAGTTGGGACGGTTGAAATTATGCAAGTGGAGAACCAAGTAGACCCTTTCTTTTTTAAAAAATAAAAATAGATTCCGAAAATAATGTTTTCTTGTGAATGTTTAGAACTTTGTTTTCAAATTCTTACATTATACCAAGTTACGAGTCGGGTTTCAATCCGTATTAAAAATTATTAAATTCGATGTACGGATAATGAAAACATGGGAACTCTTATCCATAAAAATGTTGGATAATAGTAGTCATTCCTAACTTAATTACTTCACAACTCAGGATTATTAGGTTTACACAGCCAAAACCTGCGGTTAGGAACATAAGTCTAAAATTTATCTACAATAGATGAATTTCGTGTGAGTATATACGTAACTTTGTGTGTAAGTGTTCATAATAATACGAGTACTACTGTGATTGCTGTAACAACTTTTCATTAATAACTATTTGTGTCGCGTTTCAGTGTACATTTGTCGTATTTGACGCTGTCGGTGTAATTGAACAATAGAAGATGGCAATTATCGGCTCAACCATTTATATTTGAACTTACCAACGTTTGAACTTGCTGTAGGCACTTACAATCTTGTTTTCTTAAATTAATTATCATTGATAACGTGAATTTTTAAGCTCGATTCGTTAATTGAAGTCATATTATGCAGATGAAGCAAATGTGTAAAATTCTATGGGAACAAAAAGTAATTTAAATGGAACCACTCGTTAGCTCTAAACAGGTTAATTAATCTCTTTTTCAGACGATAAAATAATTGAACTGTTGCCTAAACTTTCCCCTATTAAGATTTTCCAAATATTTTACGTAGTTGGAATAATGTAATTAGTCATTCACGCATAATCTGGCAATGTGGACAAAAAATGTGTTTTACTATTTAATATTTATAGATGCAAAATAAAAGAATACAAATTTCTTTTAGAGTTCCGTGCCCAAAAAGAAAATTAATGGCACCCTGGCAAGTTTATTCATGTCTGTCCATCTGGAATTTAAAATTTGTTATAAAGATCAATCCCACATACATTTTAATTGTTAACACTGAAAATAATTGTATAAAAATAGTGTCAAAGTCCAATTGAATATTCGATTTTTTTATTTCGTATCGCATATCACAATTTTAACATTATTCCCAATATACCTATTTGTTTGGTTATGTTCAGTCACGAAGTCTGGAATATTTTGTTAAAAGAAATAATATATTTTTAAACAGAAATGAACCGTTTCTTGGACAACAATAGTACGATGTGAAAATCTCTCAAACAAGTGTAAATTTAAAGCAATTCTTTGTTCGGTTTTATCATCATACTACTGTGTTTTTAATGGACAAAAAATGTTAGTGGAAAATATTTTAATTATATAGTTAGTTGTGAGACACCACATATTACTAACTCGCCCATTGATAAAGGAGAAACGAACGCATTCATACAAAAAGCTACAACAATGCAATGGATCGAACAGAAAGAAAAATGTTTAATAGGATATAAGCTGTATAGACTCTCACTCAGTGCGATTATGTCTTTTACAGATATTTTCTAGACAGTTTATGAAGTTCATATGGCGAAACGGTGAAGTTTTCTAACACGGATCGTTTTTGTTATCTCTAACCAACTTATTTGACACAGAGAAGGATTTGTGGTATATTAAAAAGAGACTTGATATTTTTTTGCGCATTTATTCCTAAATAAATGTCTATTTTTTAGTTAAAAACACGTAACTTTACAGAGAACATAAAATGATGCCGAGCTGTATTGCTTTTGTAAAGATACCCTTATTTCGAATATATTTATGTTTCGTAACAAGAGAAATAATCCTCCATTAGTTACCAATCATGCAAATAAATCAAATTAAAAAAATGATTCTAAATAGAAAAATTAATTCTGTCTTTAAGCCTGTTGGATGGAACAGTTTGATGGTAGAAACGGGTCACTAATATGTACCTTCCAAGTTTCCTTTTTTTGTAGGAGGTTGGGTCATAACGAATTTCAAGAAACTGTATTTCAACCGTAACTCTGGTGAGTTAACCAGAATGGTGGTGAGAATATTATCTCCTTCATAATGTGATGAATAATATTAATAGGTCATAATAGCTTTGCTCCAAATTTAAAACCTCTAACTCTCATAGGCAAGGTTTGTGCTTTGATGACCTCTTTATCTCCCATTTACAAACCAAAATATCACCTTTTTAGCGTTTATTCATGGTATATTTATGCTGCTAATTTTTGTGGAGTAAATTGGGCCCTTCATATATAGAGCTCAAATATTGAAGAAGTACTTTCTATATATCATCTCAAAAAGTTTTACCTTACATAAATCAATATTTGTGCTTGCTTCCTACTATTATTACGTCTCTTAATTTTCTTCATCCATAAACCTATTTATCGCCTCTATTTCGATTTCTCTTCGTTCATGAATTGCTGGGATATCTCCAAATTGATTTTCTTTTTTTTTCCGAAACACTATTCGCCACTCAGTCCAGATCGTTTGTTTGTTATTGCTGTATAAATAAATGGATCGCTCCACTGCTGATTGTTAACCTTGTTCTACCTCCTTATATTACTATTATATACTCAATGTTTATTTGTTTCTTTGGAAAGTTTACCGGAAAAATTCTCGAATATGTTTCGTAATGACTTTAAAAAGGTCTCGTCTAATGGTAATTTTTTTTCTTTTCTGTTCGAATTATTCGTTTTCATTTCATATATTTACAAGCCATTCATAGTACTTTTCCTTTCTTGTACGCTATTACTTGAGCGTTTTTTCTTCGAATTACTATTAAATTTGTTTGTGTAAATTACATGAAATTGAAATATCGATTCATGAAGGATAACGCTTTTAGAATACGTGTTTTATTTATTCTGTTGTCGTCCTAACATAATGATAACCATTAATTCATCCAGTATTTTTAAAATGTTCCACACTTATTTTCAATGTTCCCTTACTTCCAATATTTATAATATATATTTTCGTGTTTCTTTTCGCTTTGTAGATATTGCTAATCTATCACGTGACAAAATTGTACTAGTAAATAAACAGATGTCTATATAGCTACGTTGGTAAATATATGTAAAAAGACACATACACACACACACACATATATATATATAATATATATATATATATACACACATATATATATATATATATATATATATGTATATATATATATATATATATTTATATGTATATATACATATATATATATATATATATATATATATATATATATAGTGTGCATGCGTGTTTATTTACGTGTAGAATCCTTTAAAGCAACATAAGGATTACTATTTGTACTGAAAGTATAAGCCGAAAAATGTTTTGGGCAAAATTATAACCGTAAATATTTTATTTTAATCGAGTGAAAATTCGTCAAATCTTTTGTTTTCTAGGTAATAGTTACTTAATTTTCCACGCTAAATTGTGATCGCTAATTGTGTTCTAATTGTGTGCTAATTCGTGATCTTTTCCACAGTATTCGCTTATTATTCTAAAACGTTTTGGCATATTCAGAATGAGTTTGCGTTAAATAATTTCACAGCAGGAAGCTCATCATGCAGCGGTCGCCATTCATGTCACCTGTAGTTAATCAGAGTCAGCTGCCTTGCCATAGCGTCAGGCAATTTTTTTTTGTACGAAATAACTGTATTTATTAGTAATGTAATAAAAAATGAGCTTATTGGATTTTCAGATAGGCAATTTGTAAAGATATATCTTACAAATTTAAAAAAAAGATCTTACCAATCTTTGTAAATTTTCCACATGATGATATTGTCGTAAAACGAAATCTAGGTCGCGGTAAAGAATTATATAAAGAAGAAATAATACTACATCACATAAATTCATTTAGTTGTGAAAAATTTAATTACAATGAATTTCTGCAAAATTAAAGCCAACTATATTCAATACTTATTTTTCGTTTAGTCGTTCATCTGTCATGAAATATAAGTACTCAATATGTAAATAATTTATCTTTTCCTACAATCTGTATGAACACTTGTTGTTACATAAGACCAATTTGTTACAAAATGATATTAACGAAAACATGCCTAAAAAATCACAACTTTCTAAATGCACGTCCCAGGCGAGAGCGATTAAAATACGCCGACGTAAAGAGGCTATCTCTCAGAATACACAACCTCTCGCAAATCAAAGAGTGTATACGTCTCAAGCGCGTGCAAGAGAGTATATTTTCTCAGAAACGATGTGATGTAGAATCTTCCAATAACCCACATACATATATTTTACAGAAGCGAACAATCTATAATAGGTATATGATAATTCTGGAGGGGGTGTGTTAAGTTCTCCTTTTTAATTTTTTACAGCTTATATAATGTTGCTTTTATGAGTAAAAACTAGTAATGTGAAACTCAAAAATATAATTATTTTGCAATTTTTGCGGTGTACCTCAAAGTGCATTTCCGGAACTACTGATCCGAATATCATAAAAAAATGCATAGTTGGTATAATCTGGATGGATTTTAAAGATTACAAGAATTTACTGCCATCATTAAAGGTCTCTTTTATAACAAAATTATCAACAATATCATCGATAAAATATCATAATATCATCGATAAAATATCATAATCATAAAAAATCGATCAAAAAAAATATTTGTTAGAGTTTCATACTTTAAAAAAAAACCAGTACTAAAAAAAGCAGTTACATGATCACTCATATGTTTGTCTATTTTTCTGTCACAGAGGATTTTCTCAGAAAACTTACGACGTAGAATCTTGAAATTGGCAAAAATCACAAATCTCATTAACTCATATATTTTGCACCAGGTAAAATTTTCGAAACATTCATTTAAATGTTAATGATGGAGTTAGTAAAGTATGTATTTTTTTTAATTTTAGATATTATGTAAAAAGCTTTCAGATATACAAAAATATTATTTACATAAATTTAAATTACATATTTGAAAAGAGATCGTAAAAGTGTGCGAGAAAAGGTGCGGGGTGTACCTTTTATTTCCGAAATTATTTCAACAAAAATTATGAGAAAAACAAGGTTGGTAAAATAAGACTAGAAATTTACAGGAAAACTATGATTATTCTTTTTGTACGTATAAAATAGTTTAATATTTTGGTGATTATTAGATGTGTAATGAAAATACAAAGATAATACGTTATTACAACAATATTAAATATTTTAATTTCCGCGCGGTTGAAAGTTGTTCTTAGCCTCCAAATTGTGTGTATTCGTTCAGGTTGGCATAGCTCGTTATGTGTAAATCTTGCTTCATCGCATATCGCTGAGATCACTTACGTGTACATGATCCTACGAAAGTGAACCTTTTTGTCAGTTCTACTGCGATGTAAGCACGTTATTGGATTTATAATTCGTAGATCATTTACTCGTTTGTAGCTATTATGTGTACAGTGAAGAGCGCATAAGATGAAGTTATTGAGACACATTTATTTATTTATTTATTAAGCATCGTGACATTTTGCACTGTCACTTCGTAAAAAAATAAGTATTAATTAGATTTATTTTTCTCTGTCATTGGAAATATTATATATTTTTGAACTTTACTCAAAAATCCTTTCATTTGAAGTACATATCAAAATAGTCCCGGATAATAATTAATCATATATCTTTAAGCATTCGCCACATTAAATTTAAGATAACGTCACATAATCTACGTTTTTTTTTGGATTCTAGTTTATGTACTTCTCAAATATCATTAAAATTGATCTAGTAGTATTGCCTCGAAGACATAAACGCCAGATAATTCACTTTTGTATTTATGTTGTTCGTATATATATTTAACAAATTGTTTGCATAATTTTGTGCATTTGTACTTTCAGTTGTTATAACAGTTTCGCAAAAATCTTACTTTTTAGGGTTCCGTAGTCAAATGGCAAAAACGAAACCGTTATAATTTCAACCTGTCCGTCCATCTGCCTATCTATCTGGCTGTTTATCCGTATGTCATAGCCATTTTACTCGGAGACTATTGGCACTACATGGATGAAATTCGGATGGTAGGTGTCTTCTGTGAACAGCTATACATTGAAATAGTAGAATTATGAGAATAATGATGATGAAAAAAATCCTGTGCACTTAGGTGAGTGGAGTATAAATAGATACTGCTCAAAAATGTTACAGAGGTTTCAAAATAACTTTTTTATTTAAGTAAATAATCGGTAAGACACGCGATTCCAATACCTTAAAACGTTTGTTTTTAACCTCTCTGATTTTTTAACTAACGTATATAAAATTCTTATATAAAAATATTGATGTATTTTAAAAATTTTAACGAAAATTGCTTTGAATAAGGAATGTTGTATATTTTTTGAGATTAGGATATTTTTGGTACCGATCGCAACAATAAGCAAAGTCTTCTTTTTCTCCGTGTCTCAAAAATAAAGCTTAATATCGTTTCGCGCCATGAAAAACTTTGTGCGCGAGTTCGACGCACACTTGGCCGGGTGTTTAATATAAGACCAATTGATTTGTCTTCAAGTTGCAATTATAATTTAGTTTACTTAGATTTTTGTAAAAGATTCAAATAGCACACGTCTTCCCACAAAAACAAAAAGAACATATTGTTCCGAATATTTTTGACTAATATCATACCTATGTTAGGTTGACCAATCGAAATTTTTATCAATCAAGACTAAGATTACCTCATTTAAAAATTAGGGGATTACAAGGCCTCATATTTAATAATTATTGTAGTAAATCTGATCGGTATTAAAACCTATTTCCATAATATTTCCTTTTTTAAAAAACACTCATTTTCTCTAAAAAAATGGAAATTGAAAAGTTTTTCTGAAAAAAATATTTGAAAATAACATCAATAAAATAGATTAAGAATAACAATGAGCCCCGATGATGTTTGCAACTATTCCAAGGATAGTTACAAAAATACAAGTAATTTTGAATTGAACAGAAAAGTAAACTGTAGTCAAAAGAATTTAATGCATTAGTGAAGTTCTCTGAAAACAGTACCTTATTTGAACAAATACCGAAAGAATATTCAGACTAAATGAATTTACGTAAATAAATTGAATGAAGTGAAATATAAAAAGTGATAGATACATTATTTTTTATATTTAGAAATGTTGAATATACGGAGCACCGAAATGATATAAAAACAGATTCTTTAATCGTAAGTTTCCTTCAAAATTTTACTTTATATGAGGTAGTTCTGAATATCCACACAAGGAATAAAAGGTATATTAACTTATTAATTAAAAAAGAAAACACATTCGATATTCGATAGCCTACACATGTCCATTTGAAAATTGTGAAAGTGCATATTTAACGAATAAGAATGTTCTAGTTGAATACATAAATTGTATGTAACGAACGACAAGAACGTGCAAGGAATAAGCACAAACTGTAAAAATGGTACATAGGTTGATAAAGAAATTAAAAAATTCATTATTACTTAGTCTTACTTACTCACACACACACAGGTACAAGTATACCATATAACTTAGTTTCATTAATTTTTAAAGATAAATTCATTCAATCTCAATATTCTTCCAGTATTTATTTAAACAATGTGCTGTTGGGGGACTTCATTAATGCGTTCAATTTTGTTTACCACAATTTACTTTTTTCTCAAATTAAAAATTATTCACCATCCTTGGAATAGTTCCAAATATCAAATGTCCATTGAAAAATAGATTATCTTGAATCATCAGGGTTCATTGCTATTCCATCTCATTTTTTTTTCTATATTGAAATATTTCTTCTCACAATTTGGTTTTCTCTATATTTAGAGAAACAAAGGGTTTTTCAGAAAAAAATATTTTATATGTTTGAAACATTGCAAGTTGTCACTAAGACTCTTGCAACCTTTAAAATATGATGGTCATTAAAGCGAATCTCTCGCAAGTCGGTAAATGGGCTAATTCTAATCAGATTTACTACAATGATCATAAAATATGTGTCCTTTTTAACCCCTAATTTTTAAATACGACAATCTTCGTCTTGATTGATAAAAAATCGATTGGCCAACTCAACATAGATATGATTTTAGTAAAAAATTTTCCGTACAATATGTTCTTTTTTTTTGTTTTCATGGGGAGATGTGAGCTATTTAATCTTTTCCAAAAATCTAAGTAAGTGCTATAACCTATGAAGAGTCTGACCCTTTCCTATTACATTTTGTCTCAAGTATTTTTCCAACAAGGAATGGTAGCATTCCTTTCTGCATTATGATATTAAAATTCCCTACGTCAATGTCTATCTAGCCAAGCCAAAGTAGTCTTAGTTGTCCTGCTGGGCGATTACATTCCGGTTCAAGGTTGAGTACTTCTGTATATCTTCAAAATTCATTTTCGCAAATTGCACCATAAACCTTTCTTATGTGTTTCTTTTTATTTTTATTAGCTTCCAATTTTTTGCATAATACAAAACTATAGACAAAACAATCTTTTTGTATAAAAAGAGCTTTAATTGCCTCGTGACGAAAAAATATTGAAGAAAGTTTTGGCAGCTGAAATGGTAACAAACACTTTCTACTAGTATAGGCTTCAGTTAGTGTTTATTCTGGTCGTAAAAATCAGCTATCAAAACCTGTCGTGAATGAGTTTTTCAGGCAATGTAACGAAATGTTACATGGTAATTCATATATTTTTCATTTTACAAAGTATCTGTACATTGACGTATATATACAAATGTAAGTTACAGCGTTTTTTTATTAAAATTTATTTTGTACTTGTCATTTTTAAAAATTTAAATAAATATTAACCCTGGCAGGAATAAACTTGATTGCGACAGTTTTTCCTCCTGATTTATTGTATGTTCCTTTCATTATATACACAAGCTAGGTGTGCAAATAGTCATTTGATTTTTCCATAGATTTTTTAAAAATTCATAGAAAACTTAATTTTTTTTCAGCTAACTTTATTATTATGATTATATTAATTTTGTTTAAGGATATAATTTAACTTAAATTATGTATTTATATAAATATCTGGACAAAGTTAATAAATTTTTAAATGCGCGATTTTCACTGTATTGGCCGTTAAAAATAGTGGTCTTAAAAGCAAGTATATTTAAATATAATACGTTTAATAATATTAATTAATAATAAAAACCGACAGCGATAAAAGTAATGCAAGTAATAATTATAATTTCGAATTTTTAAATTCAAATACTAAAAAGTTATTTCTGGGTCATGAAGTATCAAAGAAACTGATGATTAAATTGAGGGAATGTACTGAGTAAGTATTTTTTATCAGCATGTTATTTTTTCTGTTTATTTTCATTTCTTAACTAAAGTTTGGAATGAAAAAATGTTTTGAACATTTATTGGAATCATAAAAGTTTAATTCAATAAAAAAATGGATCAAATGATAACGTTACCAACATTTCAAATCGATTTTCTTGTAATATAAGTCATGAATGATATATCATGTCGGAGTCAAATATAAGTAATAAAATTGTCAATTAAAGAAAAAAAAATAGTTAAGTTTTTCATATTTTGGTAAATTCTCTTGTATATCAATGTTTATAAGTGTAAGTAAATACTGCGGCTGGATAATTGAAGTAAGTTTATTAACAGGAATATAATATTGTGTCCTTCAATCGACGGGGTAGTAAATTATCATGTACCACGCTAAAAAAATTAGAGAACAAAAATTAAACAAAGATATCTTTAAACGCCGGGTTAGGCCTCCATTCTATGTTGCAACGCGGAACCGGAAAAATGCCGCTATACGCTTGAGAGCCTCTTCAAGTGGGCAATGTGGCGCTGCAGGCTGCAATAAAAGCCGCTTTTCATTATTACGTCAGAAGGTATTGAATGGCAACTTTAATTAAGTGCTTTGGAAAAATGAGTCCTTATCATCCAATGCCTACATTTTTAGTTGTTTTGAAAATATTTCTTTGTTGTTAAAAATCGAGTGGCAATGATATAAGCGTTTCAGTTGAATTTATATATATATATATATGGATGTTCGATCATAGTCTAAAAACTGTCGAAATGATTTTAGCCAACGGGGTATCAAATGCTTTGTTTGTAACGTAAAAGCGTCATAAGCTAGGTTTTTAGAGACAAAAACATTTCGGTAAACTTGCAATAAAAAACTGAATTGAAAAAAAAATTCAGATATATCGAAAACGGTGTCATTCGTCATGTTCTTTAAATATAATTATGAGGTTTATTCGACCTTTCTTCTTAAACCTTAAAAAATAACCAAGTTTGGCACAAATAACAAAAATACAAAGTTCTATGTGCACCCGGCTTCGTACTGTGTGTATAAAAATAAGCTACCCAAAACAGTAAAATAAAAACGAAGCTATAAAAAAAATAAAACCTGATTTCAGATGTCTATACTTTTTGCAGTAGAATGCATATCAAAACTGAACGCCACTTATAGCTTCAAAATTCAGTGACGATTACTTTCAGTGGAATTATGATTACTTAACTTGTTTTTCTTGTCTTCAGTTTTTTTGACCTAATCGGGTTTTAGCTTTTCATTATTTTTATTTTTTATTAAGAGGAAGCTCTTTATAATTTAGTAAGGTTTTGATGAATGCTTATAGCGATAATAGCTGTCGCCTCTAGTTGTTTAAATAGCATAAAAACACGTATACATATAGATAGGTAGATACAACCCGGATTTTTGTTTTTACGTTAAGTCTACAAAAGATCGTTTTAAATACGTATCATAAACTAGCTAGCCCGTGTGAATAATTTGTAAATCACTGAATGTTGGTTAAAAAGATTGTTAGTAGATGGTGCTTAAATATTTTGGAGAAAAAATAAACCAAGAATTAAAAAACCACAAAATTTTAATAAAAAAATGATTTATAATTTTTTGTCTATTTTTTCAATAGCGGGGAATATAAGCTTTAAAATGATGTTAGAACCATTAACATTAATGTAGAATTAGGGGAGATATGTTGTTGCTACGAAAATACCTTTGAGAAATAATATATGTGATAAATAAAAGAAAAGCAGTTTAAAAATGCGAAAGCACCTCATGTCAATTCAATAAGTTCTAACGATAATTATACTGATTATATTCTCAGTCTACCACTTACTGTACTATTGTTTATAGTCCTCGAAGCTTTCGGGCCAATTGCGTAATCCAAAGTGGCACTTACCTGCTCAACTATTTAAACTTACCCGGTGCTTCAATTTGCCATGGGCACTTTCAATCGTGTTAGATTAAATTTATTGTCGTTTTCAAGTAGGATTGTTAAGTTTGATCCTTTGCACGAAGTGGAAGTGATATAGGCGACGTATATATTTGTATCTTCGTCGAGTAATCGAATTTGGTAAAATCGAATTAGGACGATATAATTTATTAGTGTTGGACCGACATTATACTTACTTTTCAGCTATTATAGTTTCGGAATCTTATTCTATCGATTGGTCTCTATCTGTTTTTTTAACAATATATTTACAATTCTTAACGATATTTTCGTGGGAAGCAATTTTGTTGCATAAACAAAATTGAAAAGGAATTACCGTTTCAATGTAAAAAAATACAAATTTCAAATAAGTTTTATCAGGAGGTGAATATAATTAATTGGATCGATACTTTACTACTCAACTTAAAAATACTGCCTACATGGAGCAGTCAAAGGCCATTTTAGATATTTGATTTGTATATTTCGTATAGTAGTATAGTAGTAGTTTTTGTTACTTAAATTAAAAAAACTGCAGACCTGTCTAAAGGCTATTGTTTATTTATGGATCCCTAGATGTTAAAAGTGGCAAAATAATTGCATGAAAAACATCTTATTGAGGGACTTTGGAATTTCAATATATTATAAATAATATCTAGTTAAATTTAAACAGAGAATACTATGCTATTTGAATGATTATAAAATGTTAACAAGTCATTTTAAAATTTTATTATGCAATGGAGCTGCAAAGTTAATCTAATTGTTTTTAATATATGATAGATGACAGAAAATATTACTTTTGAGCGCGAGTCAAGGATATTGTGTTTAGTTGCAAATAAATAAAAATAATTGCCAGTCACCAATGATGACAACGTTTTTAAGTAATTTTGTAATTGAAATGTTTAATTTAAATTAAAGTTAACAAGCGTGAATGCGTTAAACAAAGCTTGTTTATTACGGGTCAAGCACGTACTATGAGAGTTCCTTACAGTTGAGTTGATTTTCTTGCAGTGCTATTGAGTGCTTTGGTCGTGCTTAACAAAGCGTATTAGCACGAATAGTGCACATAAGGGTTTCTTATAAATTAGTTGCTTTTCTTAGAGTTGAGTTGAGTGCTCTACTCGTGAGCAAGCACTATGAGAGTTTGGGCACGTTTCAATATATAAAGTTACATAGTACAAGCAAGCACTATTAAAAAATTTTGTCAAATATTTGTATATATATATATATATATATATATGTATATATATATATATATCTTTCATAAGTGTAAAAATTAAACACTTAATATAACAGTACGATTTCAAGACTGCTTGTCAACATTTTGTAAACATTCATATAATTTAGTATGTTTGTAATGTAATTAAATATTATTTATTATATGTTAAAATTACTGAATACTTTTTATGAATATTTTTTATACATCACAACTCTAAACATGCACGATTGGATAAATAACCGCTACCAATTAGGCAGATCTCAGGTTTTTAATTTAAGTAACGTAGAATTACATACGCAGGAAATATTACAGTACTTTAAATACATAATTAAAATTACCACTGGCTCTTGGCCTAATATCTTCGCAATGTCTTTTGAATTTGTAATCAATTTCAAATAAGGAGTAGGTTTTTAATTTCTATTACAGGTAATTTTAGTTTGTTCATTTTGAGCGAATTATCGGGATAAAGACGAAGCTTTTTGAGCATTCATGCGTTGTTTTGCTAAACTACTATCGCAGTACTTATGGGAAAAAGTAGAGAAAGACCATACCTTGAACGGATAACAAAGGGTATATTGGGGTATTTCTTGAATAATTTTGTGTTCTGTATTATTTTTGTACGTCACCCATATGGAAAAATACGTCTCCTTTCAGCAGCCTTTTTGTTTCTAAAAAAATTTAACAAAATTATGACGCAAACTTTTGCTCTTAAAAATATTCATAACATTAATAAAAGGAGCCATTAAAATATTCAGAAGAAACTTGTTAATCAATAAACACACAAACATTTAAAGTTTCTTATTTAGGCCATCTACATGATTACGAATAAATCATTTAGGCCGAAATTTAAACGTCTACTTTCAATGATTTGGACGATACTGACAGGTAGACAGAGAATGGAACGTCGATATTAGAGTTTTACGGAACCCTAAAAATACTGATATATAGTCGTTTTTTAAAGACATGATACAAACCACACGTTGATTTAGAGACTATCCAATCATAGTCAAGGAAAAATTATAACCTTCATTTTTAATTCAATTTACAAAATGTAAAAATTTTTATTACTAATTATTAGCAGATAATGCAAACCTTCTTTCATACAAGTAAATAAATTTTAAAAATATTTTATTTTTCTCATTTAAATGAGAATGAAATTCGTATGCAATATACCACGTAGTCTTTATACTAAAACTCATACCTACTTAATTTATTATTTATACAGTTTATAGGTGAGTTATATGAAAATAAATTAAAACATTGTTATTTACACATTACACGACCTTATCGTTATAGTGAGTTCAGAGCGCTCGTCATGTCGGTGTGTGACATCCACGTCGTCCGATAATTATCAGTGTCGGTACCTGCTAACACATCATGCTGGCGTCACGTCACGAGTTAATTTACAACAATGTCGATAATGGAGGAAGTTGTTATAACGAGGTAAATGCTTTTTATTAACTTTATTTGATACAGTCAATCGATTACATACACTGCTGCTGGTGCAAGTGGTATATTTTAATTTCTCCTTTGTTAGTCAACTTACAGCATGGGTTAAACAATTAGACAGAAAATATTGTAAAGTAAGGACTGTTTTGGATTGCAAATTTTACGTTCACTAAAAGATATTGTTAATTAGCTATCTGCTTAGTGACTTCTATGATTCTGATAAAAATTTTGTTCACTTTAATCTGGTTGAAATTATTTTAAAAATACTAAGCATTAAATAAATTTACATCAGTCACTTAAATTGTATTTTATTACATAATTTAATTTTCATTAAAATTGGACAATTTCCATGATAGTGCAACATGGCTAGATATGGTCGTTTAATGATAAATTAATTTTTTTTGGTACCAGAGATAGATTCATAAATTTATGGGGTCACAACAAATACACAAACACTCATCTTAAGAAAAAAATAATTAAAAACGATAACCTTCATTGACTTTAATATGACATAATTTTGTGATTTAGTTAATTTGTTAGTGGAAGTTTGACGTAAAGGTGGAAGTAATAGCCGTTAGTCTATTTTGTCATAGTGTTTCTCAAGAATTATTGAAACGATAGGTGAATTTGAGTATTACTCAAGCACAACTGGTATTTGAGCTAACATTCCGTCATTTAATACTGCAATTCACATGACATAACAATATGTTGAAGAAAAAGAAAGGAAGAAAATGTAACCGAAAGCCATAGGCTTTAGCGAAAAGAATGACATAATTACTGTCAGAAGAGACATGAACCGATGTTAAAAATTTCATAATTGCATTAATTTGCAGTGCTTGCAGTGCATGGTAGATCAGTGCTTTAAGTTATGTTAGTGAACGATGTGATACGATGAAACATTTCTCAAATATATATTATACTCACATAATATTGCATGAGATGTGCCATACATTGATTGAAACTGTAATTTTTGGAAACAATGTAAAAAATACACGACTTTTGCCCCACTCAGAAATGGACAAAGTATATTATTTGAAGTGAGATAAATTTCATAACAGTGGATCAGAACATATCCGAAAACACCTTTAACACTCACAATTACACAAGAAAATTAAATATAGCATATTTTCTTTAGTATCATACTTGGCAAAGTCTTTATCGTGAATTTAAATGTTGTTAAAATCATTTCTCTACACTACTATTTACTCCAATAATATTTCATGGATTTTACATATTCCTGAGTGGGATAAATTAAATCTGTTTTTCGGGGAGGTTTTGTGGTTCTGAATTTATGTAAAAATAATGATTAAATTATTATATATATATATATATATATATGCATATACTAATCATGAAATATATGAAGAAGATACACCTTCATTCTTGTAATTATTTGTCATATTATTAACTTTTGATTTGTATGACGTCTTACATTGACTTAATTAAATATACAAAGATAGAATTGTTTTTTTAAATTGTTTATTTATTATTTGCTATCAGAATTAATGACTCACTCTGTGGCCCGCTTAACCTTTGGTCTAATAATATTTTCTACTTTTATATATCGTCACATTAAATTCCCTAAATTTTCAGGATTTCTCTTTCTCAAAATTTCCTTTAATTACTATTTTGCTACTTATCTGTTAAGTATACTTTTAACATGTTGACATTATCTTTATTCTCCTTTCTCTATTTTACTGTTATTATTTGTACGCAAGATAAATAGTGAAACCATTGCCTACGTGAACTAATATTCTATTTATGTCTATATTTAACAATATTGTATCAAGCATTTCCTGGCGCAGATATTCTTCTATAAAATACAACCAGGTTTTTTTTTCTAGAGACATAGATCTAAGACTAAAAAAGAAATTTATGACAAAGCATAATGTGTCAAATGTGTTGAAATATTTAGTCATGTAAATAAAAAATGTTATTGGCGACAAAGCCGTTATATATTACAATGCAAATATTTCTTCTAACTCGTGTTAATAAATAAATTAATGCTTCATGTGGAATTACAAATAAATTTAAACCCTTGAAACTCGAATAGTGCTTTACGCAATTTTATTTTTTTGTCCTAGATTTGCAATCATCCAGTACGTGGTAGTAGGTTAAGAGTTTTTTAAATGAAACAAATGAAATATTATCGCAATACATAATGGAAGTAACGCATCAAAAAGGAGTGTAGTTCCTTTGTTCACAATCCGTGATTTTCATATTGTAGATTAAATTTTAATACATATTTAGTAAAATTTTGTTTCCGCGTCATGTCTCACAATTATTTTTAAATGTCATTTTTCAAATTTTCTAATTGTAACATTTAAAATTACCTCATAGCGATAAAACGAATTTCACATTAATGATATACTCGCAGTAATGAGATTTTATTTTATACATTAATAAGTATTCCGGTAAAAAATCTCACATTTACAATATATTTTCGTCATGCATTTTACGTACTTCTCATCACATAAACTTGTTTCCAATTTTTTTAATTTATCGCATGTAAAATGTAGAAAGACGAAATTAGGCTCTTATATCAAAGTCTATATTACTTGAATTTGTTTCAGCAAAATAACTAATAATATATTGGATAATTTGTTAAGAATTTGAATGAGCTTTAAAACATGTTTTTTTAAATTAATTTTTTTCAAATTATATGTAAATAAGATCATTAAAATTAACCCAGTTCAATTTGGTAATGCTAAACCATTGATAAAAAGACGAATTTTCAATAAGTCATGATTAATCTTGGTGATAAAAATACAAAAAAAAGCTGTGAAGTTCGAATAGATCTCGCATACGGTACCGATTTAGGCACTTATAAATCATGTTGGGGTAAGGGCACATACCACAGTGTGTCTATTAAACAAATATTAATTTTTAAAACGTAAATTTATTGTATATTTTTACAGCGCCAAAAGTATGGCGTCATTTCTAAAATTATATAATATGGTATAATCACTATAGTAGCAAGTAGTAATATAATCACTGTAGTTTTTCTACAGTATTCGTACGCTTCTAAAAACCTTATTTTTCTCTAGCTCTCGGTTGAGTGACTCTGAAAATGACAGTGAGGATTGAAACGTATGTTTTAATGTATTCTTCGGTTTATCTTGATGAACTCAAAAATATGTCCACTATTAAATGAAACTACCTGATGTAGTATTATTTCTATTCTTTAAGTTCTTTACCACGACCTAGGATTCGTTGTATTACAACAACTTCAGGTGGGCTATTAGCAAAGATCTTTTCTAATAGCCCACCTGAATTTCTGATGAATTTCTGCAAAATTTACGCCAAATATACTCAATATTCAAACATATGCGAACGCCCCTTTAATTAGCTATTTTTAACTAAATTCCACAATACATATACGAAATTAAAGAAGAAAATTCGGGTACTGAATTTAATTACCCATATAATATTTTTGAGCATTAGTTCTTGAACCATTGAGATATATGTTTGATCTTATAAATGGTTTGGTTTTTTTGATGTTTAGAAATCAAAAAGTAAAACTTCAAAATTAAAATCAAAAACTAATTTTTAGCTATGATGGGAACGTTACCGGTGAATCCGAACGAAATCAACTTTAATCAAAAGTACTTCTACAGCTATTTCCGTGTTTAGAATCAAATATTATGTTAAGTTGATTAGATCAAACTAGAGAAAAAGTATTTCATCACTATTTTACTATATAATTTATATTTTATGTTTAGGGTTATTTTATTATTAAGCCTACAATTAACCTCCAAGGCAATATACGATTAGAACTAAGAAATCGAATTGAAGTATTAATAATACGAGCGTGGTATTCATTAACATAATGTTATTACTAGCTTTCATCCCGTAAAAATATGACATTTTTCAAACATAAATAAATCATTTTTATATGTTGTTTTAATATTACATGAATTGGAAATACTTCTGATTCACAGTAAAACTGATCTATGCGTGACTGGAAATAAAGGGAAAAATTGTAATAGTATTTATATATTTTTATATATTTTATAATATATTTTCATTTCAATCTAATGGCAGCTATTTATATATAAAAAATAAAAGGCAGTCTGGCACCTACAGTTTTATCGCAATGAACAGATATTTTCAGAGAAAATTGGTTTTTCTATCTGATCAAGACACGTCGTATTCAGTCAAGGCGAAGTAGGCAGCAGTAAGTGAAAGTAAGTCTAGATATCATTCTAAGTTTCATTATTAGGAATTTTGTTGTTAACCCCTTTCAGTAATTTTTTTTATTATGTCTATGCCTTTTCGTTATAATCGAACATTATTTTATTTCTGATTTCCTAGAAACCTTTGGACTAAGGATCTTAACTTTGTACTTCTTTGGATCGATATTTCCCTTGTTCACAATCCGTCACATTGTAGATTAAATTTTAATATACGTTTAGTAAAATTTTCTTTCCGCGTCATGTTCCCCTAATATTTTTAAATGTTATTTTTGAAACTTTCTAATTTTACCGTTTCAAATTATTTTCGTTTTTCACTGTCATTTACCAATTTATGATGGTCATTTTTTTAAGTTTTCCTGTACCATTTTATATTCAACGCGTTTTGCCACCATTTTACATTCAACACTTCTATGCGAAAACCCTGACGTACGAGCGGCGGAGGCATGGTACGTGATCAGCACAGTGGCCCGCACAGGGTTCCACGTCCTATGGCAGTCGACTAGGAAACGGAAAGAACGGAGTCAGCGCTGGGCGTGGTGGCTTTGTCATTATGTTCTCTATTTCTGGTAATTTTCTCTAACTTGTTGTAGAGTTAGTATTGTATAAAAGTGCGTGTTATAATATTGAGTTCATTCAGTCGTCTGAACTCTACTTTTTATATCGCACATCTACACGCTTCATTCAAAAACTTGAAATTCAGAGGCAATTTAAGAGAGTGAGTGTAGGTTCTATATTTTCGTACACAAATGATACCAATTTCTTTTTGCTTAAAATTTAATGAATAATTTAGAAGATTTGGCTAAAACACTGATTTTGTTTACCTTTCACCTAAATGTGCAAGTATCATTGTAAGCTGGGAGCGAGCGAAAAAAAATGACTGCCGTTAATATGTAAGTCGTCGTTCTCGCATTTTGTTTTTGTTCGAATTTTAGATACTTCAATAAATCAATTTTCAATTTAAAAAGTGTAAATTTTAGTTTGAGAAATCGACTTGGTGAAAAATGTTATAAACATAATGATTTGATATGTCAAGAATAAAAAAAATGGGAATAACCGCATTATTAGTAAGTACTCACTAATTATTAGTATCGACAAATTTTATATTTGTTACTCGAGTGATGGTGACTCGACTTTTCTGTGAAATGACAGAATTCATGTTTTAGATTTAAGGAAAAAATTTATAGTACTTTCTACAATTAAAGAATATATATATTTTTTTTAATTATTAAAATAAATACAGTGTGTGCTGAGATTAACGTTTGTGTATATACAGAGTTATATCCTAATGAACATGTAGATAATTATGTATTGATAAAATCATTACGCAAACGTTGATTAAATTGATTCTAAGTGGACAGTTTTCTTCAAATAAAAAAGTAAAGTATGAGTTTTGGCAATACGGATATAAGTCTTTGATTCTCAACAGCATATACGTAATTGGTCACTTTTCTTTATCGATATGTGTAATAAAAGTTTGTTAATAATTAAAGTTGGTAAAAATCCGTTGATATTTTGAAAACTCATTTATTTATTCCCCTACGGACAATAACTAAAACGTTTTAAATTGCGACTAGCTGTATATCGTGAATCAGACTAATAAATTACTTGACTGTTACTCTGGTAAATTAAGTTGAACACTAGCTATTACTCCACCTAGTAATTACAGGCTAAAGCTCTTGAGAATAAGATAATTATCTTCCTAAGTATTACATCATGAAAGATATTATCTGTTTACGCATATTGTTATTTCTCAGTTTGAAGTTTCTTTGTTTATTAAAAGCTAATACGCATTATTTGTGAAAAGCTGCTAATTACATCTAAAAACATAATATCACGTTTCATTTTCCTAAGGCCAGTTTGGGGGATAACAATTATAATAATTTTCTTGGAACGTCTAATCTTTTCGTTTACCACATATGTTACTTAAAAGGTTACTTAACGTTTGGTGATTGCTTTCAACTTTGGTATTTTCAATTGAATTTCACCATATGCGATATCATCGGTTGGCACTTTATAAACAGATCGTAATAGACAAACTGTACTACTTTATTTAATTTTGTGGATTTATAGCTTTTCATTAATTATCTTATCTCATTAAGCGGGACCTGTAAAGAAAAAAACAGGAGGTGACCACGAAATTTCTCGCTGAATATATTTACATATGTAATTAATTAGTTTTGGTAGTCTTTTATAAAAACTATAAGTAATGACATCTAGCCATCTAGTCAAATAATCACGAAAGTTCAAGATATTCTATTCCTATTAATTCTTAAGTTAAAAATCGTTAGAACTGGCTATGATTTTTTATTTCTTATATTAATTTGTAAGTAATTTTTTATCTTTATTTATGTCTCCGAAATGCGTTTAATTGAAGGTGTTTGAGTCGGTAATATACAAATAAAAAAAAAATTCATAAATATGTAATAGTTTTGACTACTAGGTTACACGACGATCAAATATGGATACAGACCATTTTTTATACTGTATGGTTTTGAATACCATAAAAAATTCATTTCAATAAATGTTGAGTGTGATTGAGTTGACTTCATAAAATCAATTAGGTATAAGTGAGACTTGTGTGGTTGGAGTGGTGAGTTGATTTTGGTTTATTTTCCACGCTTTAATAATAATATGTAATATGGTAAATTATTTCAGTTTTTAATCATTATATTACAACACAGTAAATAACATTTGTCCAGTTATAAAATAATTTTTGCACTTTCCATAAACTAAATAATAATATAGGTAGTAAACAAGTATAATTCTCATAAAATTACTTTTGTTTTAAGCACAAAATTGGTTTTAAAAAATTAAGAGAAATATAAAATAATTATTATTTTTTAAAGAAAAAATAAATATCTAATAGTTAATTTTTGGAAAAATACGCTATGAATGAATAAACGTTTAATATTGTTACTATTTACGATTTACGTTAGTTTTATTATAAAAATGCACAGCTTGAAAGTATTTAAATGAATTCTTCGATTATTTGTTTTTTTATTTATTTATTAATTAGGTCTAACATATCGACCTCGGTTTGACGACATGAGGTGATGAAATCCTAATTAAGAGATTAGAGCATTCAGGAACCCCCTGCATCTCTCGCCTGTTTCAATATACTCCCATCGATTAAAGCGGTGTTGGGGAATGCATAATTTTTTTTTCTATTCCGTCAATAGCTTCATAGATCAAGTTATGAAATTACTTATTGGTCCTCGATATACGACTAGACTGATTTGATTAGTGCAAGTCCGATCGGCTGTATGGATGTGTGTTTATTGATGACATGTGAGATTTGATATAATTTATCGAAATTAAGGTGGGACATTCTTTGTCCTCGATTTAAGCTTGATTTTTATGAAAATCTGCCATATCACATAATCATTTTAATGATATGATTTCATGTACTATGATAAACCATATTTTTATTTAAGCTTAAACTATTTGAAATGCAAAGACGAAAGTGGTTAGTTACTTTAAGATTGATGGTGATGGTGTCAGATTCAAATTTTATGGCTTTTTATTTTATCCAGAATGTATGATATTTTATTACTTTCTGCGATTAAGTGTACATGTATGATTCACTACAAAAATAATTTTCTGCATTCTTAACATCAAATTTAATAATTTTACAATTAGTTCTTATTGTGGACCGACTCATAATTTATTCTTTAAAAAGCATACAACATAGAAGATTATAAACACATTTGAAATGGTATAGTGGTTTATTACGTCTCAGTTATTAAAAATTGAAAAAGAAATATAGTTTATAGATTGGTAAATAAATGAAAGAAAATGAAAACGAAAAGCTTAGAAGAGATATGAGTACATACGTATATCAAGAAAATATTTAGGCTAGTTCATAATTATCTGACATACGAGTATGAGCAGCCACGCGAATATACATAGTTTTTAAAAGCATTGCAAGTAATACGATATTGGTTGTCAATCCATTAAAAATGTGACATTTTTCAAACATAAATAAATTATTTTTGTGTGTTGTTTCCATTCGATTTAATATTATATGAATTGGGAATACTTCTGATTCACATTAAAACTGATCTATGCGCGACTGGAAAAAAAGGGAAAAATTGTAATAGCATTTCGTTTTTATATTTTCATTTCAATCTAATGGCAGCTATTTATATATAAAAAATAAAAGGCAGTCTAGCACCTAGAGTTTTATCGCAATGAACAGATATTTTCAGAGAAAATTGGTTTTTCTATCTGATCAAGACACCTCGTATTCAATCAAGGCGAAGTAGGCAGCAGTAAGTGGGAGTAAGTTTAGATATCATTCTAAGTTTCATTATTAATAATTTTGTTGTTAACCCCTTTCAGTATTTTTTTTATTATGTCTATGCCTTTTCGTTATAATCGAACATTATTTTATTTCTTATTTCCTAGAAACAAGACTAAGGATCTTAACTTTGTACTTTTTTTGGATCGATATTTCCCTTGTTCACAATCTGTCACATTATAGATAAAATTATAGTAAAATTTTCTTTCCGCGTCATGTTCCCCTACTATTTTTAAATGTTATTTTTGAAACTTTCTAATTGTAACGTTTCAAATTATCTTCATTTTTCAGTGTCATTTACCAATTTATGCTTCTCATCTTTTTTAGGTTTTCGTGTACCATTTTATATTCAACGCGTTTTGCCACCATTCTACTCTGACGTACGAGCGGCGGAGGCATGGTACGTGATCAGCACAGTGGCGCGCACGGGGGTTCCACGTCCTATGGCAGTCGACTAGGAAACGGAAAGAACGGAGTCAGCGCTGGGCGTGGTGGCTTTGTCATTATGTTCTCTATTTCTGGTGATTTTCTCTAACTTGTTATAGAGTTGGTATTGTATAAAAGTGCGTGTTATAATATTGAGTTCATTCAGTCGCCTGGACTCTACTTTCTATATCGCACATCTACACGCTTCATTCAAAAACTTGAAAATCAGAGGCAATTTAAGAGAGTGAGTGTAGGCTCTTTATTTTCGTACACAAATGATACCAATTTCTTTTTGCTTAAAATTTAATGGATAGTTTAGAAGATTTGGCTAAAACACTGATTTTGTTTACCTTTCACCTAAATGTGCATTGTAAGCTGGGAGCGGGCGAAATAAAAATGACTGCCGTTAATATGTAAGACGTCGTTCTCGCATTTTGTTTTTGTTCGAATTTTAGATACTTTAATCAATCAATTTTCAATTTAAAAAGTGTACATTTTATTTTGAGAAATCGATATGGTGAAAAATGTTATAATCATAATGATTTGATATGTCAAGAATAAAAAAAATGAGAATAACCGCATTATTAGTAAGTACTCACTAATTATTAGTATCGACAAATTTTATATTTGTTACTCGAGTGATGGTGACTCGACTTTTCTGTGAAATGACAGAATTCATGTTTTAGATTTAAGGAAAAAATTTATAGTACTTTCTACAATTAAAGAATATATATATTTTTTTTAATTATTAAAATAAATACAGTGTGTGCTGAGATTAACGTTTGTGTATATACAGAGTTATATCCTAATGAACATGTAGATAATTATGTATTAATCAAATCATTACGCAAACGTTGATTAAATTGATTCTAACTGGACAGTTTTTTTCAAATAAAAAAAGTAAAGTATTAGTTTTGGCAATACGGATATAAGTCTTTGATTCTCAACAGCATATACGTAATTGGTCACTTTTCTTTATCAATATGTGTAATAAAAGTTTGTTAATAATTAAAGTTGGTAAAAATCCGTTGATATTTTGAAAACTCATTTATTTATTCCCCTACGGACAATAACTAAAACATTTTAAATTGCGACTAGCTGTATATCGTGAATCAGACTAATAAATTACTTTACTGTTACTCTGGTAAATTAAGTTGAATACTAGCTATTACCCCACCTAGTAATTACAGGCTAAAGCTCTTGAGAATAAGATAATAATCTTCCTAAGTATTACATCATGAAATATATTATCTGTTTACGCATATTGTTATTTCTCAGTTTGAAGTTTCTTTGTTTATTAAAAGCTAATACGCATTATTTGTGAAAAGCTGCTAATTACATCTAAAAACATAATATCACGTGTCATTTTCCTAAGGCCAGTTTGGGGGATAACAATTATAATAATTTTCTTGGAACGTCTAATCTTTTCGTTTACCACATATGTTACTTAAAAGGTTACTTAACGTTTGGTGATTGCTTTCAACTTTGGTATTTTTAATTGAATTTCACCATATGCAATATCATCGGTTGGCACTTTACAAACAGATCTTAGTAGACAAACTGTACTACTTTATTTAATTTTGTGGATTTATAGCTTTTCATTAATTACCTTATCTCATTAAGCGGGACCTGTAAAGAGAAAACAGGAGGTGACCACAAAATTTCTCGCTGAATATATTTACATATGTAATTAATTAGTTTTGGTAGTCTTTTATAAAAACTATGAGTAATGACATATAGCCATCTAGTCAAATAATCACGAAAGTTCAAGATAGCCTATTAATTCTTAAGTTAAAAATCGTTAGAACTGGCTATGATTTTTTATTTCTTATATTAATTTGTAAGTAATTTTTTATCCTTATTTATGTCTCCGAAAGGCGTTTAATTGAAGGTGTTTGAGTCGGTAATATACAAATAAAAAAAAAATTCATAAATATTTAATAGTTTTGACTACTAGATTACACGACGATCAAATGTGGATACAGACCCTTTTTTATACTGTATGGTTTTGAATAGCCATAAAAAATTCATTTCAATAAATGTTGAGTGTGATTGAGTTGACTTCATAAAATCAATTAGGTATAAGTATGACTTGTGTGGTTAGAGTGGTGAGTTGATTTTGGTTTATTTTCCACGCTTTAATAATAATATGAAATATGGTAACTTATTTGAGTTTTTAATAATTATATTACAACACAGTAAATAAAATTTGTCCAGTTATAAAATAATTGTTGCACTTAAAATAAACTAAATAATAATATACGTAGTAAACAAGTATAATTCTCTTAAAATTACATTTGTTTTGAGCACAAAATTGATTTTAAAAAATTAAGAGAAATATAAAGATAATTATTATTTTTTAAAGAAAAAATAAATATCTAATAGTTAATTTTTGGAAAAATACGCTATGAATGAATAAACGTTTAATATTGTTACTATTTACGATTTACGTTAGTTTTATTATAAAAATGCACAGCTTGAAAGTATTTAAATGAATTCTTCGATTATTTGTTTTTTTATTTCTTTATTAATTAGGTCTGACATATCGACCTCGGTTTGACGATATGAGGTAATGAAAATATTTCTTTATTTATTAAGTTTGACGACATGAGGTAATGAAAAATGATAATTAAGAGATTAGAGCATTCAGGAACCCCCTGCATCTCTCGCCTGTTTCAATATACTCACATCGATTAATGCGGTGTTGGGGAATGCATATTTTTTTTTTCTATTCCGTCAATAGCTTCATAGATCAAGTTATGAAATTACTTATTGGTCTTCGATATACGACTAGACTGATCGTGGTGAAATCTTTGATTTGATTAGTGCAAGTCCGTTCGGCTGTGTGGATGTGTGTTTATTGATGACACGTGCGACTAGATATGATTTATCAAAATTAAGGTGGGATATTCTTTATCCTCGATTTAAGCTTGATTTTGGTGAAAATCTGCCGTATCACATAATCATTTTCCAAATTTCGAAAAATATGTTTCTTAAAAATTTTTATTGGACCAACAATTTCCAAAAATAAATCAAGAATAGTATCAAAAAGAAGATTGTATAAAGAAATCCATGCCTTTTCCGACGTTCCAATATAGGCCTTAATTATTATTTAAATCGGGGGCGAACTCTCTCTGCGACGAAACACTGCTTAGTTGCTTCGACATAACAATTTATTATATATATATATATATATATATATATATATATATATATATATATATATATATATATAATAATATACCAATTTGAATTAACCATTTGAAGTTGCTTTATACAGAAAAGGTGTTTTTATTTTTATCGGGTAATACTTATAACGCTTTGGGTTAATCTGTAGATTGAACTTAGAGTTTTAAAAAAAGAATAAGAAAAATAAACCTATTGTACGTGAATAACTTTCAGAAGGTAATTAGGAAAATTAGAGTTGTGAAGACTCTTTAGTCCTAGCGCACTGAGTATCAGTGAAGAATACTTCTGTCTGCCTTTTGTATAGTATGTATGTGAAGTATTATTTCTGTTATTTTAACATAAATAAAAACATTTATCCACAACATGTTCTATTTTTTTTCGTTCCACCGTATCTAAAATAAAGTGAAAAGTACCTAGACATTTTATATTAATTTAAATATTTCGTACATAAGTACATTAATTTGAACTATTTTAATAAAAAGCAATTGTTTTATTTTCTGCCTGTTATATTTTAAGTAATTTATATTTAGAAAGATGATCAATTGTCGTTTATGAATATTTTACGATACGTATTTGTAAGCGCTACAGCTGCCCATTAAAGAACATCTTAATTTAGTTTTAGGTCTAAACAATAAATCATACCCAACAATGTTTATGAAACTTTCAATGGTTTGGTTTAATCTAGGCGAACACAATATTTATATTTCATCCCTGTCATATACAGGGATCCGTAAAGTTTTAGATACGTGGAAAACCTGTACACTAAATTTTCCAACCTAACAAATTTATTGAAGCAAAATTTCCACCCTGGGATTTCATGTACTAAATCATAAGTACTATGATAAACCATATTTTTATTAAGCTTAAACTATTTGAAATGCAAAGACGAAAGTGGTTAGTTACTTTAAGATTGATGGTGATGGTGTCAGTTTCAAATTTTATGGCTTTTTATTTTATGGAGAATGTATAATATTTTATTATTTTCTACGATTTTAAAATTAGTTCTTATTGTGGACCAACTCATAATTTATTCTTTAAAAAGCATACAACATAGAAGATTATAAACACATTTGAAATGGTATAGTGGTTTATTACGTCTCAGTTATTAAAAATTGGAAAAGAAATATATTTTATAGATTGGAAAATAAATGAAAGAAAATGAAAACGAAAACGAAAAGCTTGGAAGAGATATGAGTACATACGTATATCAAGAAAATATTTAGGCTAGTTCATAATTATCTGACATACGAGTATGAGCAGCCACGTAAATATACACAGTTTTTAAAAGCATTGCAAGTAATACGATATTGGTTGTCAATCCATTAAGAAGAAATTATGGATTGAAAGAAAACAGGTCTACGTTCAAAAGTAAAGGCATCTTAACACTATATATAGATGCGTTGCATATGTACAGGCGTTATATATACAGGCTTTAAATGGCAGCTATCACGAGATTAAAAAGTTATGTAAATTGAAGTAGGTAGTATAACTAATTAATATTTATTTTAAATTTTGTGAAGATTACATTTAAAATTTGTGATCGAGGTCTTACGGCTGAAAAAGTTTTTAAACATTCTTTCCGTTCATTAAATACAGAACAAGAGAATGTCCATTAACAGGAAAATTAGCCTAAATTTTTTATTTACCGTGGAGTTTATTTGTTTAAACTTTTTTGTTAATTTTTTATTAGATTAACTATTTGTAATTGTCAGTTACATGGATATTTACTGCACATAACATAAACTTATATGTGCAACCTGAAAGTATAACTTGATGTCTGTTGTTATTTTTATATTACATCTTCTTGCATAGTGCTACACATTACTTACTTTATTTGATTTATTCTTACGTTATTCGTACCTTTATAGATTAACATTTCCAATTTTATTTTACCGAAATATTTCTTTTAATACTATAATATTGATGGATTCATCTTGATTTTCTTAAATAAACAATTTAATTCAAAAGTACTTTACAAATAGGCAAATCCTATTAAATGCTTGGATAACACACTATAAAATGAGATTTAATTTAGATTTCTTCTTAGATATTTCACGTACCGCAATTAATAAAGAAAATCATTGTAACCAAATTTAATTCCTTTTATTTTTACTTTGTTGTTTAAGGTAGTCATTTAAAACTTAATTTTCCTTTCTTTTGTGTATTTTGATAACCTTGCAATTTTCCTAGGAAAAATTATTTACAGTGTCTCGTTGTTAATTGTTGTCTTTTAGAAGTCCTCGGTTTAATGGGGTGTATGACATTTACGTAGACAATTTTGGGAACAATCATGCGTTTTAAGGTCAAATATTAACTTTAAATATATATTAAATAACAAATTTTAATAAAATAAATGCATGAATATTAGGAAAAAGTGTTATAATTCGTAAAAAAGTCAATATTGGTTTTGAGAATATTGATTGTTAAGAATATGGATTTAATATTGATTAATTCATTTATATATGTAGTTCTCTCAGTATATGATTGACTTGAGTAAACAATATTAAGTTGACAATTCATAAACATGACAATTATTTCCAGGGATTTCTGGAACATTACAGAAAATTCCCGAAAATTTCTAGTAAATTATATGAAGTGTGAGGCGTTGATTTTCTTCTTAAATAGTAATCATGATTTGGTGAGTGAAGAGGTAATAAAATAATAGAATTTTACAGAGATTATTTCGAGTACTTTGCTTCATGAATTTCAGAAAATGAGCAAATCGACAACCAATATATTCACAATTACGAGTGAAAGTATATTTTCCTATACCACAGTCAAATATTAGTTGAAAAAATTCCACCTCCTGTGGCACAGCCAAGCATTAGTTGAAAGAGCAAAGATTCAAAGGAGAAAATAATGACGTCACCGGTAATTGTTATTTGAAGTGTTTTTCTACGTTAAATGTAGAAAAATTAAAAAACTTTATTGAAACAGACCCCAGGTCAAATTGTCCTGCGTTAAATTTGTAAAGAGCTTGTCTAGAACAGGTAATTTTTTAAATTTGTTTATCGGTCAACCATAAATGAAATTAATTTTGTGTAAAATATAATTTTTTTTAAATTAAACTTATCTGTTTATTTAATTTAAATATATTTAGAGCCCTTAGACTTTATTTACTGAATTACTACCACACAAATAAAACATATACTTTGAATAGAAATATATTAACACTTCATAAACACTTCACTATCTGTATATAAAAATCATCTCGATTTGTTGTTATATCCAGCAAAATTTAAATATTTATTTTATCGTACTTTTTGATATTTTTTAAGTTAGGTAACTGATTTCGATTTTAGAGATTTAGTAGTATAACAAAACGGAATATAAAACTTCATAACTTTTTACGCGGTAGGGTAAAAAGTGTATTTATACTTAAAGCTCTTGACTTCAAATTAATGTAGTAATATAATAATTTAATAAGATCAGTGAATTATTGAAATTTATAGGCACAGATAATAGGAAAATAGGGTAGAGAAAAAGAAATAGGGTTACAAGTTTATTTAAAATTGCCCCTCAATATCTTTTAAATCAACGCAATTACATTTCTAGTTAACATTAGTACATTTTTACAAATATTTAATTTTGCTATACCATCTTGCAATGCAGAGATGGTTGAGAAACGGTCTCACCAAAAACACTTGTTTGAAAGAATGTATTAATTTCTCGTCGAAATTCTCACTCAGTATTGAAAACATTTAAAATTTTCGTGACGACTAATTTCATAAGCAAATTGTAAAAGTAGTTTTCAATGGAATATAGATGTTTGTACTGGGCATATTTTTAGCCTCAGATACGCTTGGGATCGTTTTCGTTTTTGTTTTTCCTTTTTTTCTTTTTATGTCCCATTTTTTGAATATTGTACTTTAAGGGGTCGAATTTCACCAAAATATTATTCTATTCAAATTGTATCAACAATCTGAAAATATTTAGGCAACTAGAAAGACTTCCCGTTCTTCATAAAAGTTTATAGTATAGTAGAATAATAAATTTAATAGTGAGGTGTGTAAATACCGCGCCAAAATAATTCAGAATCCAATATTGTGACACAAAATTATAACCAGTGTCATTATGCCGTTTTAAGCAAAGTACTCTTATATACATTTCAAATTTTAAGTTTTTATATCTAACAGTTTCTGAAAAGAACGTTGAAAAGGCGGATGAATTCGTTATTGATTTTATGAAGGTTTTTTTGCAGATGCAGATACTAAAACGAACAAATAGTTAATAAACAAATAATACTACGATTTTGTTGACATTCAATTTGTGTCGCTCCAAAATTAAGTAGCGATCGTAGCGATATATACATATATATATATATATATATATATATATATATATACATATATACATATATATATATATACATATATATATATATATATATATATATATATATATATATATATATACATATTTCTTCATATTTTGGCAATTGAGTACCGTTATGGAGATATGATGTATATAGCACGTCAACTGTGATGTGAATATGGGTTGTTTTCAATGAAGTTTATTACAAAAGAAACGTAGGAAAGCTAATAATGAAAAATAGGTTAAGTTTAAAAATTATACAGCCATTATATCTGTACCCTTTCCTTACTAATTTTAAATGAAAATTACGAACGTTTGTTTGGTTGCCAGTTTATTATCTAAAACCTCCGCAAACAAGCAAACAGTCATTAATATATTTGCAACATATACATAACATAATGCCGTGTAATACATAATCTATACTAAAGCCCATTACTCACTTGTATGGAATATTAATTCTATCAAAATTATTTTTCGATATTTCTTACTCAATATCCCCTGAACTCCAAATAGATTTTCACGGAAATTGATAAAGTTGTAGTCTATAAACCCAAATTTCCAGCCTACTTTTTAACTCAGGAAATAGCATAATTCCTGTAAAATGAAACTCTGGTTTTTGATTCTGTAACAAAAAATAGATTTTTATACACATGACAGGAGACCGCTAAAAGAATATATTAAATCCGTAGCTCACATGTCCCGTGTGTTTATATTTTCCTTAAAACTAAAAATCTTTACCAATATTGAGGGATGTATTTTCATCCATTCACGAAGAAATTTTGTCTTGTCGATGGCAGCTCTATTGTTTTAATATAAAACAAAAGAAATTAAAACTGACACTTTTATAATTAACGTAATATTCACGACTAGATCTAGTCAGCAAAATAACAGGTGATATTTATTAGTTTGCACATATACGATGACATTAATATACGTGAATAAAACGCATTTCAAATAATTTTTGTCATTTGCATATTTTTTGTAAACTTCTATACTTTTTTTTCTCTTTATATTCATATAAATAGTTGAGGCCGTCTTAAATTCGCTTAAAATTAGCTAAAACAATTAATTTTAAAATTTGCGTAATAATGTTTTTCGGGAAAAACCCTGCACTAGCGTAGATTTAGAAAATGTAATAGACTGTTTGTTACTTTCATATCGATGCTTGCCGTAACGTTTTATAATAATATATATTTAGAATGGTGCTCTTGAGTTAAGGGTACTCACGCGAAGACGATGTAAATAATAGTAAATATGAATGGGCATTATTACGCCTTGAATCTTATAACTAACAGTCTGCTCGTTAATGTTGGTCCGTATCACTTATTTTGGTTACTGACAATGAATGACGATTTCAGTTTCCATTTGGGAGTATAGTCAAATTGAATAAGTTACTGGAATATAAATTACTAGAATAGTACAAATTTTTCAGTACATTTTTTTATTTACTGGTTGCTATGGTTATTCATACAGGCACATTTACTTTAGAATTGATTTAAACTGCTACTATTGTTCATTTTAAATTAATAAGTGTGAAGTTACTAAAAACGTGTAATACAGAAAAAAGATTCTCACATTTAGATACATTATCCAAAAAAGTTCATTATTGATAGTTTTTGTTGTATAAAAAATGTAAACCATAATGAATATTTGTTCTGAATCAAATTACAAAAGCTGTTGAGACATTTTGGAACACGATTCTGAGAATAATAGTTAATGATAAAATTAAAATTACTCGACGAAACGACACTTAATGCAAGACTAGTTTGTATTATCGAAGAAAGCAAGGTTAGCAAAGTGCCACCTCAAAAAATTCGTTTTGAGAAAAAATTATTACTGAGAAATTTACAGTAACAATATTTTATAATTAAACTTGTTTTATAATTAAACTTGTATATTTATTATTACTTAATTTAATCTACTTATACAGAAAAAAAATCTGTTTCACTGTAAGCAAATTGTATATACACTCTCTTTTGAACTGGTATTTTATTACTGATAAATTACGAATAGTGCGTATTAATATAATATCCTAACCAAATCCTAGGAACAATAGGTATATATTCATATATTATCGTTCTAACTTAATATAATTTTCATACAAGAATAACTTCTTCTTTCCCCGTAACTTCTTCTTTTGTCGATTTAACATTAGAGTGTCATATAAACTAACTTGTTAATGTATAAATATCATATAAACTAACTTGGGTAATGTGAACATACCTGCTGACTAGCTGAAACCAATATTCGTTACCCTACTAAAAGTAAATAACCCAAGTTATCGCAGAGATTATCATATTTTGTCTTTAACGAGTACTCAGCATTACGATTCAACCTTTATGCGGAATTCACATTTTTTATTTTTATTATGTCCTGTAAAATGACAAGGATGCTTACTAATATGATCGGATATTCAACAGATACCATATTATCATCTAGCAGTACTCACGATCTTCAAACACAAGTCTTCAACGTTAACTATAAAAGAAAAATATAAGGTGATAAACTGAATGATTGAACTTCATTCGCCAATTCACTTTTCACAACTAAATGAAACTACGTGATCTTTACAAATTGCCCACCAGAAGATGTTATCATACAATGAAACCTAGGTCTTTGCAAAGAATTTAATCCAGTAGATATAATATTGCATCACGTAGTTTCATTTAGTTGTAAAAATTATATCAAGTATGAAATATTTTCCGCAAAATGACAAGTACGTAGCAACAATCTTAACCCAGAAATACGCAACCATTGTTAAGTTTGAACTTGCGAACAATTGGTCCATTGCTACGTATATTCGGTATTAGTACATGGAGCTGACACATCCTCACAGAAGCGCCAAGACACATCCTTATAGAATGATCCTCAGAGAACCAACAAATTAGAAAATTAAGACCTTTGAGACGTGGGTATATGGCAGAACGTCGTGGACCCAAAATGTTTTGGAAGCACACGACACAACGGAACATCCGCAAATGAACACAAATACAGAATCTTAAAAAGTTTTTAAACACGCAACCTCTAATACCTTGGACAAATCATGTACCAAAAGAAAATACCAAATATTTCAACTCATTATGCAAGACAAGATGGTGGGCAGGGGGTATAGAAGGATATCTTGGCGGAAAAACCTACTCTATCGGTACAATAAAAGTATCATTTCGTTTTTTCAGACGTCCAAAGGGCAAATAACCAAATGTATTGCCGATCTTAGTTAAAATAAAGCACTACTAGAAGAATAAAATTAAATAACTTTTGGGTATACGCTCCAGTGACACATAGACAGGATCTAGTGATGATTGCAGTATAGTGAGGTAAATAATGATGACTACTTTACGAGAGGCACAATGCAATTTTTTTTAAATTAAAAATAATTTGTAGTGGTGTAAAAAACTGAATCTTTCAATAAAATAATATATAATTAAGGCATATTTCAACGCGATACATTAACGTACATACATGGGTATGATAAATTTACCAAACTCAAAAACGCTCGAACAATTTTGAAATAATATTTAGTAAAAAAAAGAAAAGCTTGAGTATTATGTTTAGATAAAGTATTAATGTGAGAGTGGAAGAAAAACGAAAGTAACTTCAAACGATTTTACCACTATTTAAAATAATTTTTTTTGATTCAAATTTCCTTCTAAATACTTTTAAATATTTTTGGGCATTTCTGAACATATACCTGCAGACTTTTTAAATTTTTAAGCCATTCCCGGTAAAACAGATTCTAATTTAAACCAATTTAAGAAATAAAGTAAGCGTATGACAAATACATAAAACATTGAAAAATTTTACGTACAAGACACAATTAATTACGTCATCTGCCCTCATATATCTACCCCCATTTGAGTTTCTTACTTAAGTAAGTACTCCTCTTGCACTCCTTCATACATCATCTGTGGTCATGTTCATTTCGCTAATATATCACTGGGAGATCAATGCCCCTTTAAAATACACGTAGTATCATTTTTTGTGCATATAGATGCAGTGTACATTTGTAAAATTATTACACATAAAATATGTAGGTACTTTTTTATGATACTAATGGAATACAAATTAATTTTTGAAAATATTGAATTCGCTTATCTTTTGAGTAAACCGATTTCAATAAAATGAAACTAAATATTAGTTCAAGTCAGTATGAATTAAGTCGGTATTATTTATATAATACGTATTAAAAGAAACACACCAATAAACAAACAAATAAATTGAAAAACAAACAACCAGACAAAAATTTCAGAAACAATAATTTTGTGCACTGTTACTTTTTTTTATATATAGTAAGTATCTTAAATGTGCATATAGACCAATTTCCTAATTTTGTCTAACTAAATTTATTCCTCTGAAGGAAGAATAAATTTAGTTATATGACCAATATTTTAAATCAGCCATAATGCAAATTTTCGTCTAAGAATTTTAAAGCAGTATTTGTTATTGCTCGTCAAAAACTTGCAAACTTTTTTACGTTGTTATTGAGCTTTGATCAATATACTCTAATATTATTCTTCATTTTTCATATGTTTTATACAATTACATTGCTTTTCTAGTTTTGAAACATCATACGTAAAAATTATGATACTTAAGTTATATTCAGTTGCATAAATGCGAAGGATGACGCCCAAAAAAAGAGAAGAAAGGACAAGAAAATTTGGATATAAGTATTATTTGGCGTATACCTCGCATTGAAGAGCCAATTTACAAAATTAATTGGTGTATGTTAGCAAGTGTTTTGATTATAATTTCAAGGTATTTTTGTAAATCAATCACTGCGGTAGTTTTAAAAAAGTTCACGAAGAATGAATAAATTGACATGAGGAACTAGAGTTATTGATGACTTTAGCGATAAAGAAGTGACGCCCTCAAAATTGTACTATATTTCTTTATTTCTTATTATATTAAGGTAATTATGCGACTATCTTCGGCATTCGTAACTAAATATATTGAACTTTTTTTATTATTTTGATCTTCAAAATCTCTTGGCCCTTTATAAAATCTTTGAAGTATTTATTTGCATTAACAGCGGTGCGTTTGATTTACGGAACCAAAAAGTACCTCTTGCAAATCCTAATAGGTATTAGTTTCTGTCCATTGCTGTTAAAATTGCACAATTTTAAACGTTAAAAACCAGGATTATTGCACTGCGTTGAAACGATAATCTATACATAAACAAATTTTAACAGAGCAACTTCTATACATTGAAAATATTTTAAAAAAAGTGATTGACTTACAATATAGAACGAAAATAGAAGCCCGAAAAACTTTCTTCAGAATTTTTGTTTGTCTGTCTATTTGAGCGAGTATCATGCAAATCTACTGGACGGATTTTGACGAAATTTGGTATGGTGAGATTATATACTTGGGAGCAAAATATAAGAAAAAAAAGTATATATTATACTTAATCATATGGGAACAGAATCGTCGGTATAACTAGCCTTCATATAAATTTAAAAATAATTTAATTACAACAAATTTATTGGGACCTATAAACATAGTGACAACTCTGTTTAATATAATGGATGCCTATACCATTGCGCTTAGTGAAAACAAAATATAGCAAGGTATATTCGTATGCATATACCATTTTAAAAAATTGATGGAATGAACCCACAATGCAGGACAGAAACAAAACTATACCATTGTATGCCTAAAAGCCTTTTTAGTTTTAAGAATGAAATAAAAGATTCTGGTTACATTGACGTTGATTTATATTGTATTTAAAGCTGTAATAATGGCGATTGTGAACTGCACTCTCGCTTCCTTGATGTGAGAACACTTGCTGTTGATTTGAAAACTTAAGCGGTGCCATTACATACGAGCTACAAATGAATTGTTCCTTTTTTCTCCTAAATTTTTATAATATGTATTAAATAGCTTTTGTTTTTACTTGCTTAATTTGATTAAATATTTGAAATTATATTGTTAAATCAATGAAATGTTAATGTAACAGTTCAATACAATATATCATAAATCACATGATTTCCTATTTAAGAAATGATAATTTTTTTACGTCGTTTTTTTGCTTTAAATGGTTGTAGTCATCAATATATCTTTTAAAGTCAAGCTATTTTACAAATACTATTAGTACAATTAAAATATTTGATAAGAAAATTATTTTTTTTAATAATTTCGAACATCAATTTTGTTCGTTAGAATGATAAAAAGTAATTTCTGGCAAAATATATTTTTCAAATAATTTCTATATAAGTAAATAATTTTTAATGCATGTTAATTTCAGTTGATTTAAAATGTCAGTCAACAATAAAATTTAATCGAAAGCTAATTATAAGCCATTACAATTAACAATTTATTCCGATTACGATTCAGAGTGGAGTTTGACAATTCTTCAATTTAATTGAATTAGTAAAATGACAGCTAACTTTCAGCCTTAATTACCGGGTTAGGTAAATATCATTTCATTTACGTACAATAACATTCATATATATTTTATCTTTAAATACGGTTTTATCTTCAGTTATTTCTTTGGTTCTGTATTTGGGTATTTCGGTTTTAAATATTTTGACATGTGGAAAATGAAAATTTTTTAAAAAGCTTAACACAAAATTCCAAGAAAATATATGATATACTCTTTATTGACAAATGCTTTAAACTGTTTCAAAAATAATAGTTTATTATCTGAAATAAAATTATTATGACTTTACTAGGAAAATATACAGCAAATTGAAAAAAAATATTTAGAAAGTGAAATGGAAATCTGAAAATATGATGTGCGTAAGTGGAATTTATAAAATACTTAAATTAAATTGTTACACGGGTGAAAAATAACGTCAGAACCTTTTTTAAAATAAATCTAGAACCTAATTAAAATGTTGTGTATTCATATCTGTTTTCGAGCCGATTAATTTATGAACTTATCAAAAATTTTTAAATGGAATCCAATAACATTGTTTGCAATTATATCACAATAAGTAAAAAAAAAATTAACGAATATTTTTAAGACACAAAAGTTTAACTGAATATCGACACACTTTATTGACAAATATGTTTTGAAAGGTTTCAAAAAATCATTTTTTATCTGATATATTCATAAAGTTATTACAATTTTATTTCAAAATATTTCTTAACAAAAATTGTATTTTTTAATTGTTATATTTTACATGCGTACCAAACGCAGGTAACAATAATTTCTTCACTTATTTCTATCTTCAAGCTAACCATTTATAAATTTATTTCAAGTTTTTGAATAGAATCCAACAATAGGTTCATAATATTGACACTAATACATTTTTAGTTATAAACAATAAAAAAAAAAGTGTGCTTATTAAAATGTGATGTATAATATACAAAATGTTACTTATATACATGACGATTCGGTCTTATATATTTACAAGATGGAATTAAACAATTATTTGAGCTGTTTTAATGCACAAAATCAGACTGTTTCAATGCTTTGATGATAAATCGATCACAAGTGAGACATTTTTTTTGTTTTCACTGTTTTTAGTAAAACTTTTCAGACTTTTTACATGGCTCAATTTCATTGATTTATGTGTTACGGGAATTTAAAAAACATGAACTATATATGATATAGTCAAATCGTTCGGGATTAGCAGACACACTAAAACATGAAGCTTTTAGGAGAGCTATTTCTTGAGATTTTGAGTAAAATTGCAGTGAGCTCATGCGTTCTTCGCATTTCATAGAAGTATTAAAGCCATTCTAATTACTTGCAATCATGAAGTGAGAATAATTAATTAAAGATTTATTAAAGATTAATTAATTAAAGATTAATTAATTAAAGATAATTTTATAATGGGAGTTATTAAAGAATTATCGTAATTTACAAAACTATGTAAATTAGTTTACTCATTCTATGGTTATGTAAATTAAAATTTTTAGACTGAATGAAAAAACTCTCTTTTTGATTAAAAAACCGGTTATAACATAATGCTACAATGCGCTTACACTATGCCATGGAACTGATAATAGCTTTTTTTGCAGCCGAAAATATAAATAAATAAGAAAAATAAACAATTTGTTTAATTTACATATTTTACACATTACACTATGGGAATATTCCCATAGTGAAATGTTTATTAAGGTACGAACATATCAAAAATATACGTCCATCATTACATATTTTAAGAAAAATTCGTGACGAGTTTCGTAATAATTTTTTTCTTTTATATAATATTAAAATGTTATGAAAATTTACGTCTTTATAAACAAATTTCTTTTGAGAAAGCATACAGGTTTTTAATTTAAATTGCACGGTTTAATCAACCTCTCATGTTGTGAAACAAATCATGTAATTTAAGAAACTCCGAGTACTTTGCTTATCCCAAAAGCTTTTCATATTATAATTCCAAAATTCCACATATTTTCCGAACTTATACTTTCTTACTTTGAAGCCGGTTTTTCACACATCCAAAACGAGGTTTTATTAAATAATTTTGCAGCTGAAAGCCATGTCGGCGCGCCATTCATGTCACCTGAAAGTTAATTAAAGCCGGTCTTCATAGGCGTGTCATCGCCGACGCTTCAAGCAACGGTTTAATTTATCGTGATGACGATGGCATGATAATGGATTGATAATGGATAATGGATTATTATAAAAAACTACATCACCAAAGCCATAATACATCATTATGGTTGTATTATGGCTTTTTGTGAGAAATGTAAAAGGAGTACAAAATTTTTAAAAATATCAAACTATTTTTTTCTTAAACGATTTTTAAATTTTTTTGTTTATGCGCGGCACACGTAAATCGCAATCTTAGCTGTTATGAAATACATTACAACCGTTAAGTCATCCCATTAGAATGGTATCACTGAAATTAACTTCGATCGCAGTCAATACTTGAATAAGCGTCCGCAGGGAAAAATCGCGTAATGTTTGTTTCTTTTTAAAAAGTTCCACATCCATTCAGCTTACACTCCACAAATAATTTTTTTCTAACTAGTAATTATAAAAAAGGGAATAATTTTCAATACATAAATTGTAACTAATCTTTTTTTTTCAATATAAAATTGACGACGAAAACTTTCCACTTAACTCCATCAAATGGTTTGTGGGGAGTTTCAAATATTCAAAGAAAACCGGTCTGGTATACAATTCTAGTAATAAGTTTACTTTTAGATGATATTTTTGAATGGATCACAAAGAGAAAAAATACTATTATTCAATTACCATATTCCAATCACCAATTAATATTTTACTGCAGACCAATCTTTCTTACTATGCTCTTTATTAGTGAGAATATACAGAAATTTGGAACTCGTAAGCTCTAGTTAAGTTAACGAAAAGCATCTTAATGGAATATCTAGATATTTAACTTTATACACATAAATATTAACAGTGCCTGATAAAAATATTTAACTACATGTGCTCCTTTATCAATATTTGTAAACTGCAGTAAAAGACGATATTCGGATATATTTCGCTTCTGAATTGTTCAGGTGTTTCAACAATGTTGCTCAATTCATTTGTCGGTACCATATATTTCGCTTATGAGTTGTTCAGGTGTTTCAACAATGTTGTATAATTAGGTGCCTTCTCTTATGTGTTTTTCGTCTCTTGAAATTCGCGCCCTCATATTTGTTGTTAAGCTAATTGTTACTACGTATCAGAACCGACTTTTTTAATCACAGGCAGCGTTTGATGAAAATCGCCTAACTATATTATCAATACACCTCCCATTAAACTCGTGTTATTTCGTAGGTCCTGAAGTGTCCTATTCTTCCAAAGACTTTCCATGGATCATTGTGCTTTCGTCCCATATAATGGCTTTGCACTGTTTCAATATTTGTCCACGTGCTGATGATTTTGTAATGTCACATACTGAAAATTCATGATCAGCTACATTTAACGGTAATTTTAATGCAGAATATGCTGTTCTTCCTCCACCCATAAGTGTAGCCGCTATTCCCGATGATGCCAGGGCGAATACCACATCTTTGTTTACACGAATTTCAGCTAGAATCAAATTAATTAAAAATACCTTCCCAGTACCGCCAGGTGCATCTAGAAATATTATCCCTCCTTGTAGTTTTTTATAATAATCCATTATCATATCATGTGATGTGATGACAAAGGAGGTTATCGGGAATAGGATATTACAGATTTTGTTGAAAGACGGTCAACATAAGGAAGCTCATATGTTTATTTCCAAAAAAAAATTACACGCGTCTAGTTAATCAATTGAATAAAAATTTCCAGATGTGAGAAATATTTATTCAGCCTTGATTACGAAATGCTTTCCTTGATAACTTTAATAAAGTGGTGCTTTTGTGAAAGAGACCTTAAACATTTTGTGACGGCATTTTATAATTTTTTCCCTTTTGGGAGTTTCAAACAGCCCCGAGTTCTATTTAACCTTAATTAAAAAAATAAGCTTTTGTCTTTAAAAATAGATAGCGGAAGTACGACATAAAGGACGGCTCGTTATTTAAAGTTACTACTTGTATACATTGAACATCTTCAAATGACTACAAATGACGGTACACTTCGTAATCTACCCATGTTAAAATTTCTTATGGAAATCAAATATATTTTTCCGAGTTTTTTTTATAGATTCGTAGATTGAGAAAAAAATTATTTGTAAGTAAAATAAATAAACGGTAATGGTAAAAACTAGCGATGGATAATTTCTTCTCCTCCGTTATAGGTCACTTAGATCGTAAGTGGATAATAGATATATGATAAATTAAACTTATTTTGTTTAATTTTTTTATGCTTTCCTTTCGATTAGATTTTGTATGCTTGCATTTGCGTATTTAATGAAGAATACATTCATATTTATATTTAAGTATATTGAGAAAATATATAAAAAGTTCTTAATGGTAACAGTGTGTTACATGAACTCTTCAGAATGATGTAAAAAAGTTTCATATCCAACGCGCGTTGCAACACGCACCTTTTTTATGAAGCCGTAACTAAATGTTAAAAAATGAATCCTTGTTATTTGTGATATTCGTTTAAACGTCTGCAAGTTCCAGCATCATATCTCTTCCAGTTTAAGACCAATGTGGAACTTTAATAAAATTAAAGTTTTATTTAAACGTTTATATCCGTTAATAATATTACAAAAATCAGCTGGCAGTAACGTCACACCAATAGTTATTTGACAGGTGCAAAATTAAACATGCATTTTTGTGTTTTATTGACTTAAAATTCAAATTTGAATTTGGTCTAACTAAAGCAATTTCGATAAAAACACAGGTTTTATCAAAGAGGAAAGATTATCGGAGAATGCAATTATCAAAATCTTTATTAATTGCGTACCTGAAGTCGTTGTCTTACAGTAAAACCTAGGTCATGGTAAAGAATTTAAATAAAACAGAAATTATACTGCATCACATAGTTTCATTGAGTTTAAAAAATTAAATTATAATGAATTTCTACAAAATTAACGCAAAATATATTCTTTACCTTTGTACTTCATCCAGTTTTTGTAATCTTCATCTGTTTTTAAAAGTGTTAAATTAAATTAAAATACAAACAGAATCAATTTCTCAAGTAGGAAGGATGATTGTAATGAATTTTTATAGATAAAGACTATGTCGATAAGGTATCCACGGTTTTGAAGAGGTTGTTAAGGATAATCGCTTCTTGGCGCTTCCTTCTTTTTTTCTTATTTATGTACGCATTTTCCTCTATTGGTTGCGTTTGATATTTTCAAGAAAAGGGGCTAAATGATTTAAATAAAGAAATGTAATGTGTACAAAGAGTACCCATTGCTTATTTAGTATATATTAAAAGTACCCATATTCAAATTAATATTTCACAAATATCGACATGTCAAATAAAAGTTTTAGGATTCCTATGTTGACTATTATTGGCATTTAAGAAATTGTTACTCTCAATATCAGTCGATACATTTATTATAATATTAAAGCACAACCTAACACATATTAATATAAAATAACCTAAGTTAGCAGAATCTAAGCTGACCTTTTCTTACCCAACCTAATTTCACCTAACCTAACCTAATCCCATCTAACTTCATCTAACTTAATAGTAATTTTAACTAAAAAAATGTTAAAATTTTCGACGTGAGGTATGAAAACCCACTTACGTCCACTCAACCTTAACACTTCCCCTTTTCATCAAGTATTAAATATTTTGAGCAGCAACAAGCATTTCATGGATTTTCTCTAAATTTTTGCTCTCAAAAACTGCACCTCTTCTGAGGAAAAGTGGTAATGATAGGATGGTGAAATAACACCCATCGTTCCACCTCGAATTCAGGTAGCACGTTTTTAAGTACAACTTAAAATAATTTCTAATATAAACAGAAAAAGGAAACTACAATTTCCCAAGCAAAGTATGTATGAACTTTAAAAACTTTACCCTCCCACGTAACAGGCTTATAATGGTATTTTTTTGTATTATTTATATAGAGAAACATTTTTGCTATGTGTATCAAATAATATCGAGTTATTGTGTTATAAAACTAATCGCTCGAAAATCATCGCAACTTTTCGGTTATTTTAGGCAAGACTTTTTATTTCTCGTTCAATCACTTAGCAAAGCAAAAGAAAGTAAGTCTTATCTTTTCATGCTGATTGGCAAATACGGCAAGGGTCGAGTGTAATAATGAAAGTATTGAAAATGGCTCTTATTGTTAATGAGTAAATCTTATTTAAAAATCAAATCAATAAATAATTTAATCCCAAAAATTTATATTTACCAAATTTAATTTATTATTTTCTCCATCGCTTTTTTATTCCTTGCTCCTGGCATTTTTGAATGTCCACGAAAATCGCTAAAATGTGTAGACGCGTCGAACGTTCACGAGTCACTAATGCAACTGCAGTTATTGGGCAACAATTTAATTGCCCACGGACCTAGTGGTTATGGCGTCTTTATGTTAATAATACCTGGATGATTTCTACAGACATCTTTTTAAAAGAAAATTTAGAAATATAAATTTTGACATGAATACGTTTTTAAATTTGCTACCATACGGGGGCAATCCAAAATACCTAATGATGACAAAATCGGGGGATAGAGTTTGGCGCTGCAGCTTCGAATCTATTCTCCACATCAAAGATTAAATTATACCACTGGATAGCTAAAGGATCAAAGAATTCATTACAATAAGCGAGAACAGTGATGCATCGCGCGTGGTAGAGGGGGAAGCGTCGCCATTTTGAGGTTATTTTGCTGCGTATCGAGATTTGTAATTAGTATAACTTTTGATTTGGATAAGCTACGATATTCGTTTAAGTTTTAATCGTCAGCTGTCGACGAAATCTATCAATTGTATACAAAACATTAGTTTAAAGTAGTGACAGTGAATATAGAAAGGTGTTAGAATAACAAAATATTATCAAAAATATATAATATCGGCCTGTACGCTATTGTAACACAATCATTATTTGTTTCCTTGATTTTATCCTAAATATATAAATAAAAATATTTCATTTAAAAAATATAACCCTTTACATACACGTATTCACGTACAACATACGGCCGTGTCCATAATACAGCCACACCCAATTATTTTTTTACCCGCATGTCGTTCCGCATTAAAATTTTTCCGTCGGTAGTCTATTTAGAGTATTTAAAAAAAAAGAACGTTGAAATAATAAATAAAATAATCATTATTGGAATATCTATGTGCATTATAAATATTATATTATGTTTTTATAGGTAAAGGAAATTCAAGTTTGTGACATGGTAACACAGTAAAATACCTCAATCTCTCCACAATACGTCTGTTTTACATTTTCAGCACGAATTCGAGAAAATTCATAAGTAATTCAAGTCAATTATGAGAATCATGTAAATTTTTTATCTCGAATTATATTTGAATTAATCTCTTTTCTTTGCAAACACTCTTAAGATAGTAGGCGATATATATTGTTTATGACAACCTAAATATTAACTCATTGAAATGTAATTCCGATTAACATATCATTGAACTTGGCTAGAAGATTCTGATCTGCGCGAACTGTATTCTATATTCAAATCAATGATCTGAAAACAGCTTTGTATATTGCCAAATATTTGTGATATATGACGTCGAATTATATATTTAATTACTTGATCAATACAAGTGAAACTTAGAAGGAATCCGTTTGTAATGGTAATCTGTTGGCTCTAAAATTTTGAAACCATTAGTGCATTAAAAAAAATTAATAAATAAAATTATGACAGTTGAAATTTTAAGATTTATAATTTGTGCCCTAAAGATAAAAGAAGAAGGGTATAAGCTACAAAGTCTGCAGGTATTCATCATAATATTTACCTACATCTAGAATATAACTGTCTTCTTATTAAAGGTCTTTAGAACTGTGTTAAGATGATAATGATCCTAAAAATTCATACTGTTTTCAAATTTAGTCAGAAGATTTATCAATTTCAGGCGCATGGGGTATCAATCATATTTCAACAAATAATCTATCATTGGCTATGGTAGCATAAGTAATAATAATTAATAATACAATTTCAGAAGTATTTGATATTTGTAGGGAATTGTGAAAGTTACGTTTCTTTATTTGGTATTATTTCCATGCGTTTCCACGACTTGCGCCAAACACAGTAAGAATATATAACCCTTGAATCAAACAATTCCTTACGGAAGTTAGAGTAAACAAAATTAAAATTTCAAATAATGGATATTTATATTCTAATACGATATTTACGATTATTATACATATAGGAAACAATTTTCAATATAAATTAAGCATTTGAATGAAACCTTCATTTGACATACGTTTATCGAAATTGCTCAGTTTAAATTATTTTCTTGCAATATGTTGCACGCTGGCATGACATATTCACTCATTACTCCAAGATTCAACTTATGACATGTTTGGATTGAGCTTGTTTAAATAATTTTGAGGCGGACTCTCGATGTATTGGTGCGACTCAATCAAGTTACCTGATGGTAACCAGCGTTGCTCCTCGTCGACGTGTCACAGCAGTGTCATGCTCGTCTTCATTTATTGTGAAGCTTAATACAGGTATGGTTTTCGCGAAGCGAATTTTCTTCCTTGACTCATTTATAATTTTGGTTTCGTGATATATCTGTTTTTATTTGTAGGAAAATGACTTTATTTTGTTGATATTTTGTCGCAAAGGAGTTGGAAAAACGCAACTGCAAAGGAACGATGATAATATTTTTGAATGTGGCACACTGCATACACTAAATCAACTGTAATATATACGTAATATTTAATCTTTTGAATTTACGAAAATATATTCCCACGACATATAGTTGCATTATCGCTATATAGTAGCATTTACTTGGTACATGCAGTTGCCGTAATATTGATTCATCATATTAGGTTTAATAACATATTTTTATCGGATACATGTTACAGATTAAAAGGGAAGCATTGAAATTAAAGCGTTTTAAGCGTAACTTTATTGTATGTATTTACTAGTACGAATAGAGTCTGTTATTTTATTAAAGTATTTTTGGTCAAATTTGAGGAATTCTGGGTTTTTAACATAGGAAGTATTAGCAGTTAAAAGAATTGAAAATGCGTAAAACATGGAAGCTATTATACATCATTCTGTCAATTAACAAACAACTTTCACATAATCTGTTAAAGCTTTTGAAAGTTTCGGTTGATAACATACTTTTCAAAATATAATTATTTTAAAACAATACAGGAAAATGAATACCATTTGCTTTTGTGCATTTTAGATTATACTAGCTGTGTCCTACCGTTTTACAAAAAACTATTATTACTATTATTATTATCATCTTTACTATTATTAAAAACTCTAATAAATGCCGTTAACAGTACCAAATCATAATATTCACCTATTCAGGGTTATTTTAATATATAATATTCAGATAAAAGTATGTTGCCCGGGGGTTTAAGCAATTACCCCACCTTTTTTTTAAATTATTCATTAGATTTTACATGATTGACGAACAAATTTTCATACAGACAGATAGATCGAGAGACAATTCTAAAAACCGATTTTCTGACTTCTATTATATTTCTGTACACTAAACCAATTAACTTTTTAAAATAATTTATATTTGCAGAATTCACTCCTTTACAAGTTTGATTATATGTATAGAAGTTGTCCAAAATAGAATGATTCGTCTAAAAATATTATAACGTTTTCTTACACATTTAATCATGGACATTATTATCCTTGCAAAATATTTCCTTTAATTAATGGTATATAAGTAACATAAAATAAACGAGAAGAAAACCGGAGATCCGTATTTATTTTGGTGAATTTTGCAGGTAGTAAAATACATTTGTACGACCAGAACGAAGCGTAAGGACAAAACTACTGTTAAGAAAACACTATACATGTTTTATTAAAGCTCAATACAATTTTTGTAGTAAACATATGGCTGTATGTATCGCAAAATCTTTAATCTACGGTTGTATCTATAGTGATCGCCCAATAGGCGTCCGAGTATGATTGTTTTATACTTGTACTATATTACAGACATTTAATTTTCGTTCCTGCTCCCGCGTCGTTCCGGCGTCGCATGTGCAGGTGTAGACAAAACTTAACTGAAATGACCTTGCTAAGTTTCCATTAATTTGCAATCGGAAAATTACTAGTATGTACCGATCGTTGATTTACACAATTGACAATTTGAATCACAAGTAAATGATCATGTCTCGAAATTAATTCTTTCGTAAACGTTGAATATATATGTTTTTATATTAATCTGCTTAAACTACCACTAGGGTCCTAACAAAAGAAAGTAAACAGCAAAAAAATATTTTGCAGCTAAATTTTATATTTCTCCGATTTCCTTTATTGATTGACAAAATACCTTGTATGTTTATTTTTTATCCAGTTTTATTCCGTTTATGGCTATATTCCTTTGTGTTTATTAAATCAGCTTCAACTAACTGTAATGAGAAGCTCAAGTTGTCATACTAACATATAATGAAATCCTAAAATTCTAACATTGTCTAATTGCTAAGATATTTAGTACTGAGACTGGTATAACTTTTGCAATAAGAGCTTTTATGATGACGCGTTTCCTACTACATCGAAAATAACTGATGGAAGAACTGTATCACACCAAATGCGAATAGCGGTATATACTGTAATATTATTGATATATTTAAATCATTAGTGTTATTCATTGAAATTATGAAATAAATTGGAAAATACTTGAATTCTACTCAATTCTACTAGACAAAATTCTACTAGGAAAAAGCGTGTCTTGCTTTATATGTGTATACACTAATCGCATGAAAATTTGTTTACGTATACTGTATACAAGAAAATTTAATTTCACGTTAGATATTATTTTATCTCAAAACAAATTTGTTTTTTCATTTAGAAATGCGTTTATAAAATATTTGGATGGTGTAATAAATATTCTAGTTGCATATTTTTATAATTCCAATTTGTTCGCCTAATTTGTCTACAGTTCATTTCCTTTCTGCTCAACTTCTTGAGTTTTTGATTTGTAATTTATAAATGTAACTGCCACGTTTATAAGTAACTAAATGCTACTCAAACTTACCGTAAGTCGATAGAAGTATTAATAATTTGTGTGTAGCCTAAGAGTTTGATTCTGAAGTAGACTTTTTAATCGTCAAATTGCTTTATTAACTAACGAGAATTTCAACATTTCATCGAGCACTGTATGTTGCACTAAGGCGTGGTTTAACTTGTAACGATAAATTTTCAACATTCTAAAAGAGCTTATTACTATCTGGCACGTGCTTAATTGTGGTTCCTCTCACCGATGAAGTGAGATGTTTTAGTACGGTTAGGCTTTACGGGAATTTATTTATTAAATATCATATTTTCATAAGAAAAGTTGTTTGGAAATGTATTTTTAGGATTCCGTAGCTAAGTAGCGAAAACGGAACCATTATAATTTCGTCTTGTCTAAAAATCAATTTCTTATATGAAAATAATCACGATCGTAATTTTTTTTATTAATTTCCGTATTTTCATGTTTATTTCCTAATTTAAACAAAGAAAAAAGTGAATTTATCGTTGGTAGCATTTTAACTCTAAATTGGTCAACACAATATTATGTTTGGATGATTTCCCAAACATGGTTGGAATATTTCGCAAAAAAGTTGGATAATTTCGCATCAAGGGTATCAGACTTGTACGAGTCACAATAGTAAAAGAATACCTTCTAAAATATTAGCTGCGAAATAGTGTAATCCTGGTAACGGCATTATATTGTAGTCATCTTTCTTTATTGTGTACCTGTGCCCTGCAAGCACCTTCGTTGTGAAAATTATGAAATAAATTGTGCGTGTATTTGTGTATGCGTGTTACAAGTTATTCTTCTTTGGCTTAGTATAAAAATAACATTATTTAACACGGAAATAATTAATGCAAATAAAATAATATAAGGATGGGGGCATAATTATAAGTACGGTTGGTAAAATCTAAATTCAATCAAATATTAAAATGTTTAAAGTTACAATTTATTTTCTCACATAGAGTAGTAAGTAATTTGATCTTTGATTCAGAGTTACAATCAATATATTTTAATTGTTAATTAATAATAATAAAAATTATAATAGCAATTATTTTAAAATTGTTAATAATAATATTATTATTTTTTTATCTTACTTATTTTAAAATTAAATTAACTTATTTTACAAATTTTAATTAATGCTTAGCATTCAAATTAATATAAATACGAGTGTACAACGAATTGTTCAATTTACTGAAACCAACTAAATTAAGTTCTATTAATAATGAAAATAAATGAATATGTCGAAAATTTTAAGTATTCAATGAACATTAAAATTATAATTTATAATTTATAGGGCAAATAAATACACATTAAAACTTAATCACACTTCGAGAAATACGCTAATTATATATTTCAAAAATCTTATAAACACTATTTGTTTCACGAATATTGGCAATAAATAAAATTTTTTTCTTATTGTTTGTTCCACTATTAAATTTCAATCACTAAAAGTATTATTTAAAAGCACAGATATAAATTTGTTTCATATGAATATAAAACACGTGTTGTATATTTGTAAATTACTTTAATAATTATCATGAATAAAGTAACAGTTACCAAATGCATGGAAATATATGTTTAGTGAGCAACTTCATCCTGTCAATTTTTGTTACGTGGTGCGCACGCATCATAAAGTTTCACTCCCATAATTTTTCCATAACGCACCTAAAGAAGTATAACTTCAATTAATTTATTTAGTCAGATTTCCTAAATTGCTTTATCGATTTTATCCAAAATGTGCATAATCTATGGACGATTTGCCCACAATTTGTCCGATTCCAACAATCGGTTTTATCATTTCCGTGGCATAACACAAGAACGGATCTTAGAGCTCGGAAACTTACCGTTTTAAATAAATTAAAATGTTCGTAGTCAATTGAATGCTTTCTTTACATGTTGCAAGCTTTGAAAGCGCACAAACTTACGTACGTATATATTTACATGCAGACTCTAATTTTATTTGTGTTAATACAATAATATTTCCTTTACTGATTCCAAAATAATATTTCCTTTGATGACTCCATTCTCTCCTAACCTCTCACCTTTCATTGACCTCTCACCTAGATCTTAACACAATATTATCATTTTGAGGAAAGTACAAATAACAAAACATCTAGTAATACATAAATCGAGCTTACTTAGAAATTGTAAGTTCAAATTAAAAGAATACGTTAGTCTTTTATTTGTAGCCGGAATGAAATCCGGAAGTTTCGTAAGGATAGCAAAACACGCACTTTGTGCGCCTTAAGTAAGTATCACCGGATACTTAACGCGGCAGTGAAACTGTCGTAAATCCTCTCTGAAAGAATTCTATATAATCTCTTAATAATCTCTTTTATATAATCTCTTTTTAAGATTCGGAAAGTGTTCGAAAGGTTGAAATATCGTTGGGACTGATAAAAGGAATTACTTAGGAGACGAGTCGACACGTTGCGTGGGATATCATATGAAATATTTGTCCATGAAACGTATATCAGCAGCATACAGGTAGGTGTTTAATTAGTCCAATTGTATATTAAAATTTAATTTATATAGTGATCAAGGAAAATTACCTTTCTTTATACTTTTACGAGAACAAATTGGAATAGAATTTTATGTGCATTTTTTTATATCTAAATATTTTGTGATACAAAGATTACCTTTTCCAATAGATATTTACTGTTATCTTTTTCAAAGATACAAAACAAAAGTAACGAAAATATATCAAGTAAACAACAATAGCGGGATGTGTAATTGTTATAAAGTTTTTATGATGCTTTATTTATGTTTATACGCATGATGTTATTGGATAGATATAATTTGCATTACATAAAGATATAATTTGCATTTGTTTCATGTAATAGCAAAATTCATTAGTGATATTTTAAATCAAATCAATGTAAGGTAATAATGTATTACATATAAATTTTATATGTATAAATAATATTATACAGTAATAAATGGGGTAAATAAGTTTATGTTATCTAATTGTATTTTAAACTTGTATATAAAAGAAACTGATAATAAAATACGAGTGATAATAACACACAATACAAAGAAAATTTTTTACGAACGAAATATATATGTCTAATTACCAAGATAATCTTAAATTTTACAATTATATCATTTTTGCAAACTCGGTCGATTATTTAAGTGAATATTATGTTGTAAATTTGTTATCAATCTATAAGCAGAATTAGCGTAGTACACCCATATTATATTGTATACAGTTTGCTTAACACGTCGATATATATTTGACCAAATTGATTTCTTAACCGTATCAATATGTTCCTTACTGATATTTCTATACCATCAAATAAACCATAGTTAAAGTAATATTATGTTTTATATTATTTCTTTTTCTATAGTTTAATAATATTATGGAAGTTGTAGAGCTCGAGTTGTAGAACTGTTCCATCTTCGTACTGTTCCAAGTTCCAACTTTGTAGACTTTAATTCTAACAAGTCCACTCTGTACCTTTTTTCTTTATATTATTTTGATACGTGGAATTTGAGATGGAAAAAAATTTAAATAAAAAATTTATTCGGAGCGGTATTCTCACAACTGTGTTAAGTATTGTTTAAAACTTTGGTAGGTGTAAACCGCCTATTTTTTTCGTTTACCAAATTCTGAACCAGAGGTTAAGGGCGAACTTAAACGTTATTTAATTATCTGAAAAAATTCTGGACACAAGTGTTTGATAATAAATTTCAATATAAATTATTTCACTTAACTCACGCCAACAGTTTCAAAAGACAACTATGGAAATTTACTTTACGTGTGTTTCAACACATAATTAGTCGGTTTACACTTACGCCAGATTTACTACCTTATTAAATATTTATTGCGCTGATAGATATTAAATCACTAAAATAATTGTATCTCTCAGATAAAGAGCAAAAAGCAGTTCCATAAGGGCCTTTAACACTTGGCCTCTTAACAATGGCGCTTTAAAGTTATTACTATATGTAAATTTGAGAAATATTTTAATAGGAAAAAAATGTCATTATTTCAATGTTTGTCCACCATTATATGAAATAATATATTTCTTTGCCATTATTTTTTTCGAAATATCAATTGTTAAAAACCACCTAAACAATAAGATTAAGGCTTCTTATTCTAATATCAACTGTATATCAACGTTCATATTATTTTCTTAGTCTTAAACTTACGAGGTTGTTTCTCGTACGACATTTCTATTTTTTATATAACTCTTTTGCCATAAATCCTCGCTGGCAAACTTATTGCTACGAGAGTAATCTCTTACAGCCAACCATAATACCAGTCCAGCCCTGTTTGACGAACGATCGGGAATCGATCCCGGATCCCCGTGGGGCGCCGCGTCGTCGAAGGCTGTATGCCTTGTGATCAACCCAACACACCACGTTCAATCGACTCTTTATTTCAAAATTGTATATAAGTACATGTTTTATATGGCTAAATTTTTCTATTACATTACTTTGTCATAAATACATGTTTTTATATGGTTAAATTTTTCTATTACATTAATTTTTCTATTATATAATTTTCGTTTCATTTTGAACTCATAATCATGCGTATTTTATAATGTGTTTCAAACAATGATTTTGATTTCGAGGAAAATTTATATTTTATACCCGCATCTGTATATCTGGTTTAATATATGGTACACATATTCGTCTTAGAGCATGACGTATAAAATTTGTATTTACTATCATAGATAATGAATTTATTAGTAGTTTATTATGAGTTTATTAGTAGTAATTAATACCTTTGTTCCACCGATCTTATGAACGATGTAAGTATTGTCAGAAGAATAGTAGTAAAACTTAAGTTTAAGCATTTTATATTAGTAACTCTGTTGCAGTTTAATGGAAAAATATTAGAATTAAAGAAATAAAAGTATACTTTTTTTGGTATGCATTTTTTACTTAATCAATTTGACGAGCCTAATTGTTTACTCCTTAGGCGCTTTGTGTTATATTTATTAACAAATCTTCTACGGTTCTGGCTTATGTCACCAGGCACCTAAATTCATAGTAAACGATATAATTGGTACAGAATCAGCGTGTGAGGTTTACTTTAATTAGCACTAGTTAAATATGTTATGAATGTTTAGGGTAACTTCTTCACAAATGGTTTAATTTGATATGAGTTTCAGTAGTTTTATTAATTAAATAAAAATAATTGGGTGGGGAATATGAATGATATTTTTGATGTACTATAAATATTGAAAGGGATAGGCGTTCGATATCATTGATATTGTACTGTATAAATTTATCTGAGTTAAGAAATTATTTGTATTTTTTAAGTCCATTTTTCTGTTTTGGAGGGAATTTGTCTTCTCGAGGAAATATTTAATGTTATATACATATATTTGTAATTAATCTTTATATTATATATTTTTCTCGTTATGTTATATATATATATATATATATATATATATATATATATGTATATATGGATATTTCCTTCTTTAATCATTACTTGTCATTACTTTTTTAAGCGTTGGTAACGTATAACGTTTATTATTTAATTACTGTACTTCTTAAATAATTTATATCCCCAAAAAGATCCAAAATATCAGTTACGCATAAGATTAATTGAATTTATTGTCGCAGAAACAGTAAAGAATAATCCGAGGCAGATCTATAGTTACACCTAATTTCAAAAAAATTTCCTGCAAAATGCAAGTTTTTTTATAATAAAGTTACTTAAGTGAAAATTTTCCGAACTTTTGTTTTATTTAAATGTAAAACAAAAATGGAAAGACATTTTAAACTATATTAATTTAAGACATATTAAAGTAAGCAAAAGTAAAGATTTTAAGTTTGCAATTGATTTTTTTTATTGGTACAATTAATATAAAATTACGGTAAAAGGAAATTTACAAACAAATTTTCGAATAATTCGATATTACTGCTTAGAATCTCTTGTATACACTCCTGTCTTTAAGTAACTTAAACATCAATATGTAAATACCTTTAGTTATATTAACACATGTACTTATATACCTCATGCTTCATTGATCAATGAGGTATTTTTAAAATTTATATTTGTATGAAATGATACTTCTTTTTAAATACCTCATAGGTTCTTGTGATAAATTTCTCATAGGTTCTTGTTTAATAAGGTTAATTAATGTTTACAAACTGAGTTAAACTTCAATTACAATTCACACACTTTGCAAACTCTGTGATAATTTCATACAATTTATTGAAGACCCCAATAAATATTCCAATTCAAATTCATAGATCTAAACTTATTACTTAAATCGGTAGCTTGTATATTTACAACTAATGAAAATATGAATACAATATTATAACGGACAAATCATTGGTAAGGAAATAACCATTTTCCAATTTATTATAAAAATACCGAATATTCTAATAAATAAGTTTAACCAAATGATTTATGTGCAAAATACTATTCCTATGTACTTTATCCACATTTATCGCATGAATATTAATTAGATATTGTTAAAGAGGGTTTTAAAACGTCAGTAAATACAATCGCAACCCAATTAATATGTAATTATATTAATAGTCGATGCATTATTGCATTAAGCAAACTAAATATACAACAGCGGATATTGTGATCAGAGTACTTATGCTGTTGATAATGGAGATTTAAAACCTGAATTATTATTATGATTTGCGCAAATTTGTCAACACAAAAAGATATAAAAAATGGGCATAGTTTTATAGAATGGAGATTAAATTCGGATGAAATTTTGGGAAAACATTCTGACTACATATTCTTATATTCATGTATTAGAATCAGACTAACATCCACGTTATTTAATATAAAAAAAAGGAAATAAATGTACATTTCGTTTTTATTTTTTAAAATTGTTCTTTTCAAAATGTCTATTTCTCAATTAAATATTTATTAAAAATGAAATGTTTATGAATCTTTAGAAATTTATTGGTATTTTTTCCATCACTTCCACATTTTCTTATTAGAATTTATTTTGAAAACAAAAGCTATGGAAAAACATAACATTTGCTGTAGTTAAATTATAATTTAATTTAAAAGATGTGATTTTCTTTTGAACTCTATTGAAGCAAATTATTCATGTACTTATGTCGTCATTAAAATTAGTGACCGTAATAAAAATGTACAAACTATGTATACGTAACACGATTGTAGCAATAATCATCTATAATTATCAAAATAACGAAAAGGGTGTCATTGTTATATTTTTTTTCATATATCAGCCTTTTTGCATCGTACTGCAAAACTTTTCGGCTGACATTGAAACTGATAAAGAAGTCAAGTAAAATTCATGCCATCAACCAATCTGTTATTAATATAGGCTTGTATATAAAGAATGCAAATTTCTTGATATACATTGGTTAAAAAAATAAGAATGGTGAAAATAATAATAAAAAACCATGAAAAAACGTATTCAGTATAGATTATTAGTCAACATGACTACAGAATCTAACAGAGTACATGAACGTTTTTAACATGCACTATTAAATTCAGTAGTCATGTTTTAGGGCGTAGACCAAGTCATATTGAAAATTAAGTTACAATATAAATGTATTACCATAAATGAAATTAAAAGCGCATTAAAAATTGTGCACGTAAGGTATAATTATGACTAAATAGTAAATTATTTATCACCGACCTCACAATGAAAATTGCAGAATAAATTTTCTAATTGTGGGCCCTTTAGTGTTAAAGTACGAGAATAGAGCAAGGGCGTATAACGCATATAGTCATATCATAAGTGCGAATAAAATATTCGTTAAAGATCGAAAACATCCCGAAACAGGAAAATAACACGCGCAGATTGGGCCTATTTTGGGTGTATTATATATATTTGATATTACAGATATAGAGATATTTTTGGCACTTCTGTATCCTTTAAATATTCCAAAAATTCCAAAAAAGACAATTGTCATTTTATGAGATAGGGTTTTTATTTTTATTTATTACAATGCAGGAGTTGGTAATGGATAAAACGTATGAGGTTAAACTAACCTAGAAGACTATAAAGTAGTTATTTAAAAATTGTTATTCTGTGACAGTGCATACTTTCGGTATGTTTCCATTAGGGTAGCTGCGTGCGCGCGATGGAAGACGCTGGGAAGAGATGCGTCTCGAGATGAATCGCATACGCGTAGTTCTCACTGATTTAATTTATACTTATTCAAACCGTAAAAACAAATGTCGCTAATGCCTGAGAGTAATTTCGCAAGACTTTTGTGTACTGTGATATTGTTATTATAAAAAAGTAATTACTAAGTTAATCGATAAATATATTATGTACTTAAATATTATTAAATATCGGTTTTAGGTACTAAATATGTCAATTCTAAATATAATCGAAAGTTATTACCAAAAAACTTTTACTAGCGGCGTACTATGAAATCCGCATGGAGTCAATTATGAATACTTACTTGGTCACCTATGCTTTTATAGTTTATTAATGTAATTTAACAGAAAAAGAACCATTTTTTATTGTAGTAATTACTAAATGCCAAAAAATATGATTAAAAGTTAGAGGTATTTTGAGAGACTCATATCTCGTGAAAGTGTCACCGTATCGAAAATATGTGTAAAAATTTATTTGTGGATAACTGATAAGTTTAATTGAACACTTTAAACAACGAATATGCTACATCATTATTTTTATCCGTATCGGTGGAAAATAAAACCGTATCTAGCGGGCATAATGCAAGAAGTTATGTGTAGATTTTAATAAAACTATTATTATATACTTTAAAGTCTCGGGTACAACTTACAATAGAAATCACCACGCTTATTCCTCGTGAGAGTTTTTTACTAGATTACACTATTTATCTTATTTTTGGCAAGTGTTTTTCCTTTTAAATAACGTATTAATATTTAAAAATTAGTAACTAAAGTGTCGCGGGCGTGATTGTTAGTTACTGAAAATTCTTTTAGATAACCGTTTATTTCCTTTACGCGTAATTCTCGGAGTTGCGACAGACAACATTGACAAAAGAGCAAATTTCTTTTGCCGCTAACTTCTTTCATATCATTTGTCTGTTTTGTCATTTTTTTGTAATGTCACCTGACTTTTATTTTGACGTTGTAATTTTAATATTCCATGATATCTATATTCTTCATTTTGGTTTAATTCTTTTTACAGGTACTTCTTAATAATTTCATTTTAACGCTATTTAATTAACTTTTTTCTTTCTTTTTTAATGATTGAGACTAATTTTCATATAAAATTTTGTTACACGTGCATCATTATATAAGGCTATTCTCGCTTTTTTGGTATATGTATATACGTGATAAAAATAATAATTTCTTCTGTCAATTATAGATGCTCGTTATTTTACATCATCTGCAGTCTTTCCTTTCCTTTCCCATGAACTTTGAAGTTTTTTTCTGGTTCTGTAAATATATTTATCAAACTTTATTTTAAATTACATAACGATGAATCGATTTACAGTTTTTTCTTGCTTTTTTAATTGTAATATAAAATTTTAAAATTATTGACATTTATACATGGATATTTTTCTAAGCTTGTTTGAGATATTCGTGTTATGTGTGGTCGTAATTATCTTCAGTTAAACGGCCATATTTACAAAATATACCCCTCTGCAGTAAACTCTAGGCCAACATAACATAAATATTATCTCAATATAGTTTCAGTTTCGAAATTAATTGTTTATTTCATAATTATTCTCTTTAAACCTTATTGTTGGTCTTATGAAGGTTCATAGAAGTCACAGTAAACTTTATATAGGCCATGGTTCCAGGTAATTTACTTAAAATACTCATTAGGCTAACCGTTTTGTGAGTAATTTTTGTAATCTTTTTAGGCACCTTTATATGCATATAGCGACCTAAATCGTATGCCTTTATGTAACATAAAGTTCAATCAAATTATTCATAATTAATGTTCGATCTGTGACCAGACGTACATTTTTCTCAATGACAAAAAAATATTAATGGCAACCTGAAAAATGTTAACTTTTGCATCTATGTACCTTTGCCATACATTTTATTATCATTCAACGCTTTTGTACCAAGATATCTTCATAATCCTAGCTTTTTTTCTTTATGACACACTAAAAACAATAAATCTCTATGACACACAAACACAAAAAAATATTTTGTATTTCATGTATTATTTAGTGAGGCTCACATTAAGTATTTATTAGCACTTTCTTCTATAACACTAACTTTGTGGCTAGTATTTTCCATCTGAATGGTTTATAGAAAATGCTCTTACTAAAAATAATAAAAAAATAAAGAAGTATGAAAGTTACGTTTTATTTTTGAACTAAGTTATCCTGGGATTATTTTTTTTTAAATTAAACTGGTCCTGAAGCTACAGGTAAAATTCAATTTTACTGATTACAGACGGATATATATAAGTGTGCTTTGGTGTGTTTCCCTGTAGAATTGTTAGACGAATTAAACTTTTGAAGATTAACTTGCAGTTTTGTATACATTTTGAATATATGTCTATTTATTGGCGCTACTGTATAGAACTAAACTTATATTTTTGATAGTATAAAGAGAAATGAAATTAAGCATAAAATAATTTTAATGGTTTCATCGGATAAAGCATCTGTACTCGTCGGAGTTATTAGCTAAACACCCCATCACAAGTAGTTAATACCATTGACCTGATTGGAATTCAATTTTACATGTCCCAAGATTTCCTTTGCCGCCTTTGTTGGCAGCAAGCATTTGATTTCGAGTGCCTCATTCGTAGATTAATGAGTTACGACAGTTATATGTTATCAATCAATCGTATTTAACGAATCAACTTAGATTAAATTTGAATCGATTTAAACCACTAGGGTCAGCTTAAGATTGCTTCCGTTAATTAATGGAACGTTAGCGGCATAGGTTAGTCGCCCACGACTCATCATAGTAGACAATGAGGATATACTACAAAGCCCACACCGCCTTTATTATTGAGGTGTTAATTGCTAAATCGTAATACTGGAAACGACGAAAGAACAAAATCTATTTCCATTATTTATTTTTTCATTGGAGTTGGGTCATGCATCGATTGGATTTTCCTTTGGTGGTATGACCTCAAGTCGAATTTTCACGTTTTTTCCTTTACGATTACGGAGCTTATAGAAATCTTTCATTAAAACCTAATGATATGACAATAGGTTCGTGTAGTGGTAGTAGTAAGGTTTCATAGACATTAACTATTTTTGTCAAAAGAATGGAGAAAGTTTTATTATTTAATTATAACATTATTCAATTAACGTAAAATATAAATACAAATGCTTCAATGTGCAAAAAGTACGCATAATTTTCGATGAAAGAAATTACAACATATTAAATTATGGTTTAATTTTTGAAGTTCTTTTTTGGTAATATGAAATACTTATACTAATAGTGGAGCTGAAAAACATTTGATATTTGAATATTTATTCTTACTTATTAATTAAAGACATCTGAAATGCCATCGGTAATATAAGGTGTAAAACTTGATTAAAATAATTTTGTATTTTCATCAAAATGATGAAGGGGGTTCAACGATGAATGGGTCTAGTTAAGAAGGAAGTTTTGAAAAGAAATTATTATGGATCAATTCGAATCAGATCGGAGTCTGTGTACATGTATGTAAGAAATATTAAGTCTCTTTTCATACCTTCGTCCCGTAATTACATTTTATATCCACATACCCAAAGAATGTAGAGGAGAAAATTATAATAAACTACTTAAACAATTATTGGACTTGTTAAAACTTCAGTATAAAAGTAAATTTATGCGAATTGATATATTGATTGAATAAGTATGCACGACATTGTAAAAAAAATATATTATTTCTTGCGTAGCTCTTCTTGCTTAGTTCTTTCCCCCGGTGTTCAATTTCTCAATTACTTTGCCAGGATAGTACTATAGTTATGATGTAACAAAATTTCCCAAAATATGTTTTAGTTACATGTAGTAATATTTGAAATGAAAAAAATCTCATTTATAATATAAGTGAAAAACTTAATTTTTTTTAAAATTAATTAAAGCGTGAGTGATGTCACCCAAAGTCGTTTTGAATACTCACATAAATTGATTCTAGACAGTACAATTAGATGATTCATTGTTTTTTTTTTAACACTGAATACATATTTAACCAATCTGTGAGACAAATTTAAACCTAGAACCAATACAAAAAAAAGTAATTTCAAAACTATAGGGTTATCGCTACTGTACTTTGATTTTACTTTTGTTTTTTTTTTACATTAATGAATTTATTCTGACGTAAATTACTTTTTTAGAAAATTTCAGGTTTTTTTCAAAATTTGAGAGATTATATTTAAAATTTTGTTTAATGGTGATCTAAGTCGACGCTTTCCAAGACATTTGTATTATTGTAAATGCTATTAGTATTGTACAGGAGCGATACAGTTGAAGCGACTCTTCATATCTAACTTCAGTAATTAATCACCCCATTCGCAGATCAATGACTTACATTTAGACGCTTAGGTCTTATCAGTCAATCGCTTTTAGTAAATCAATCTAGATTGAATATAAATTGACTTAAATCTGCGCGATCGGTGTAAGGGCGCTCCAGTTAATTATCGGACTGTTAGCGACACAGATCAGTCTATTGCTCATCAGATCACAATAAATAATGATTATATTATATAAAATCAGTACTGCCCTGATTATTGAGGCTTTAACAGCTGTCTCGTGATACTGGAAGCGATGAAAAGGCAAACCGACTTCCTTTATTACGTTCATTTATCTCCTTATTGGAGTTGGGCAACGTGCAGCTGGGATTTTCATTTGTGGCAGTGGCGACTTACAGTGCAGGTACTACGTTTTTGTCCTTTACGGTTAAGGGGCTTATGACGATTTTTCATTTGCACGTAATGGTGTGCTATTAACCTTGCGTGTTTAATCATTGATTATTGTCATTAAAGGCGGGTATTCTTAAGGTAGTGTTATCGACTCAGTAGCGGAAAGGATATGCTTCAGGCTCGAAAATTATCAGTAGTAACTATATTATCACGTTGTTAATACCCTACGGATATTTATATATGTATATATATATACCTATATAAATATATATATATATATATATATATATATATATATATATATATATATATATTATAATATGAATTCTTGTTTATAGAAAAAGATTGTAATTTTTTAATTATTAAAATTTAAGAACAGACGTTATTTCAGCATATATTTATCATCCGTCTATTGGTCTATTGGGCTATTCGTAATGCTTATGCAACAATGAGGCTATATTGATAGAACTATTCTAAAGTTTTTCGTCTACAAAGTATAAAGTTTATAAATTAAGTAAACAATGCCTTTCTTCCATTAACTTATTTTTTGTCGCTTATTGATAGGTTATATTTAATATTTTCTCCCATGAAGTCTTTATTCACCGCTCCAATAGCCTTATATTTGTTAGAGTCTCGTAACCGGACTAATTTATAATGCTGATTTCTGTCTGCTTTTATAAAAATTACGAGATTTGTGACACAAAAAATTTAATGAAATTTACGATTCTGTTCTCAAAGGTTTCGAAAGAATTATGTTGTTGTTGCTACGCTTTCTGTCTACCGTTTTATCTATTCGCCTTTCATGGGCTTCTAATTTCTTGATGGAATAATGTAGATACCTAACATTTACACATAACATATATTTCTTAGGTTTAACTTTAGAACTGGTATTTTGAGTGGTTAAAGATTATATTTTAGTGTTTATCTTTCGGGTCACTCCGTAATGGTGTTCATCAACGTGCTGACGACTATTTATTTTTCTCTTGGATATGTTGGATATGTGGATATGTTGGGGTGTTGTTGAAAAGAGCATTTTGAATAGAACATCAATCTGGTTTGTTTAATTTTTTTTACCCACAAACAATGAGCTTTAAAATTACAATTTTTATACCTGTTATTTTACCGGGTCCATCTCAAAGACCCCTTTACATATCAAGTTATTTTAAAATAGGCCTTAATATTTATCATATCCTATATTTAAACAACAAACACAAAAAAACTAAATGTGTAGTAGCAAAATATTTTTACCAAAATAATTTTGAGAAATTAATATGGTAAAATAATATTGATACTTTCAAATAGCTTAAAAATAATAGTTTGTCTTAAATTTTTAGTTAATTAAAATATTTGCCTGAACGGTCGGGGTGTGAGTTCTACTCGCATATGACTGGTTTATGTCTTTAATATATTTATTTAAAGTGAAAGTAACGTTACTTTATAGTAAAGGAATTTTTGGAAACCTTTTGAAAAAGTGAATTTCTTAGAAATGTCTTTATTTGAAAGCTTTGTTTTCGAAAAAAATGTGGGAGAGGTGCCGCACATTTCATTAAAATTTATTGACAATGGGACCAGTTATTTTTAAATAAAACTCAAATGTACGTTTATTTTAAAAATAAAATTTGCATAGATTACCCACGAAAGCTACCAATTGCAAAATGCTGCAAAAAAAATTTTCAAAAAGCTTATTAGTCGGCGTCTCTCCCACAACTGTGAGGAGAAATACCGATGGTATATTTCTGAGAATTTCCTTTAATTTTTCTTATTTTCTGGATGCCACAATCTACACACAGTTGTGCGTATATGGTGCATGACTCATGCAGCCATTTTTTTAACGAGCATTAAATCCAGTAGCTTTTATTGCTAGTGAGGAAATAAACTCCCCATAATTTTCCCCATATTCTTCGCATTTATTTTCAAAGTCGTTTACTGGGATTGTTTTATCCTGTTTGTGTCGTTTGGTTGTTTGACAATTTTGTGAGAGAAAAGTTATTTATTTTTTTTTATTTTCAATTTTTTTAGGTGACCTCAAAATTTGAGCGAACAGTTTTCATGTAGAGGACTTAAGAAATTAAATTGTTTTCACCAGTTTCTTCCAGTAATTCAATTGAACTGCAACGCGAAACATGGCCTTCCAATATCAATAATGTTTTTTCCTCCAATTGGCTTACGTGGTAAAAATATGCCCCTAAAGCATTTTATAAAAAGTTCGTTATTAACATAAGGCGGTTTTTTACTCACATACACATCAGATCTTTCTCGCATTCCATCTACAAATTCAGTCGAATCGAAATAGTTTCACCTCTTTCACGAGGAGTGATTAAATCCATATTTTTAGACTCCTTTTCTGTGACGACTTTGCCAGGTGTGTTAATTAATTTAATGCCACTTTTATCCACGTTGAATACGTTTTGAGGCCCATTAAACGAATTAAGTTCCCTCATTGTTGTCTCCAATAGACTGAAAAAGGGTCAACGCCTTTCCGATTCATACCAGCAGCTCTACCCACCGAGACTTCTTCATATTGACGAATAGAAAGATCTTTATTTCGTTCCAAAAACAAAAGTCAGCCAGTGATTGCCTGCTATTTTTGACTTCGTTGAAAATCTATGTTTTAATCCTGCTCTCTCAGTGAATTCAAACGCTAGTCTGCGAACCTCCATTCTAGTAGGAGCAAACCTGATGTTAGCCAATTTTTTGATGTAAACTGTTAAATGTTTTTTTTCTCCGTTCCAAGACTTGCTGAAACAATTTTGAAAAATAATTAATCTCAAAAAAGAGGGCAAAATTATACTTTTATGATATACTTTTACTTTCAGGACCCAGATTCCATTTAGTCACCTTTCCAGACAACATTCTCCTTGTCAATATGCGAGATGATCAGTATAGCTTTTGGGCCATTCGTTTTGATATTTCACCTTTTTTAAATTTTTCTATTGCAATTTTCAAGCTTTCATCAGTGCATTCAACACGGTTGACATCAGCTTTTTCCTAATATTTTTGTGGCATCTAAAAACAATAAGTTTACCAATGTAAATTTAATTTAGAATCATTGTATCGGCATTTCTTCCCAATCTGTGCGACAGATTTACTAGACTACTTTACAGATACACTAGCTTAACACAGCACTAAATAAATAATTCTTGTAAAAATGATACCTAAAATTCAGGAAGACTGCTGATATTAAATAAGTAAATATAAGTAATAGTAAATATATAACCTTCGATCAGAAAATATATACGAAATTTCGGCAATTAGTGTCAAAAGTTTTGATCAAAATATTTGGTATAAAAACACATAAGACTCAACGCGTACATAACGCTAATAGCAAGCGACAAATTACGCATGTGAATTTACCGTGGGCTGCCTTCTTTGCCCCTCTCCGCACCCCGGTATCTACGATGCCTGTGGTTGCTAAATTATTGAGATTGCGGCGTGTCTTCCCGCTGCATCTCTCTCACATTTACCCTAGATATTTGTAAATATATCAGAAATAAAACTTGAATGCAGTACTTGATAAATATACACATCAATATTTCTTCAATAAGTGTGTTTTGTGGGTCTATGCAATCCTAGTATTTTTCTATTTTGAGGTACATATAGAGAGAAAAAAGCTAAGAAAATATTTACATATCCTTAAACTCTTATCAAATTATTAAAATGTGAACGTATACTTACAAATATACGTGTGCATAATTTAGAAAAGTTAAAAATGAGCGTAAAATTTTATAAACTATTATATGACTAGGTCCGAAAATTAAAGTTCCTGTGTGACGTTTTTGCAAATTAAGCAAAGAAAGATTATAAAAATTATTGAGAGATTAGGTTTTATACATAATATATGCGTAACTAAATATACGATAACCAAAATATATTACTTTTTTCTTTATTTTTGGAGACCCATGTTTTTAATAACCAAAACAAATCACTTCCCAAGATACGATGTTATTTGGTTAACTAATATATTATAAGCTTTCATTTTTCAGATCTTTTATTGAATCTAGAAAAATTTCGAATACACCTGGTTTTAAGTGACTTTCATACATTGATTTAAAAACATTTTAAAGCTGAAATAAATTTATATTCAACATTTTATTTGTATAGTCTTGCTTTTCATTGTTATTTCATGTAATTTTATTTATTTATTTTACTCATTTACCTACTTTTATGTACGTAATTGATACTAATGACGGACTTAATGCTCTGAAAGCAATCAATTACAGCTAACCAGAACCCCAGTCCAGACCCACTCGACGAGCGGCCGGGAATCGAATGCGGGTCTCCACGGTGCGCCGCATCGACAAAGGCCATATGTCTTGTGGTCAATCCAAAACACCATGGCGACGATTGATTTGAAAATATGCCTAGTAAATTTCACGATAGCAATGAGAGAATCACACCTAAAAAATTAAGAAATAAAAAATCATAAAAAATATTTGACGTAGTTAAGGTGTGACTTAATTATTGCAATTGTTGGATTTTTGCGATGAATAAATGAAAGATAACTTTCATTATTGTGCCATAATTAAGAGCAAAGAAACCAATGACCTGCTCGTTCAGCGGTAAGGCTAAGGACACTGATAAAATAACACAGTTTCCTAAGTGACATAAATAGCTGTTAATGGCTCCTAAAATATTGAAAATCAATCGTTTCCTTCATATTCAGATCGGCGTATTGTGTTTAATTTTCTTTTTTTTATAAAAAAACTTGATATGCTTAACCGTTATGTTCTTCTTATAATTATGTTAATTTGGGACTCATTTTTAGGTTCTACGCTTGATAATGATCTAAACAATGTACACTTTGTTGATTACATTGAATTAAAAGCGACATTTATGGAGGTTTTTCTGAGAACTTTCAAATACATGCCCTTATATCGCGAATACTGCCGTCTAGTGAAAATAATTTCCATTATCACTGATTGTACAGTTAAGTAAATATATAGGTTTATTTCTGTCATTCTTTGTCAAATTGTATGTAAAAGAATAATTGTTAATGGATATGGGTAAATATTCGTAATTCACAGGAAAATCAAATGATAAATAGGAAAAAAAAAGAAAAGATATATATATATATACATATTTATTTATTTATAATATTTAAAATATATTCAGTTTTGACCGCTTCATTAGATTATAGAGAGGTTTACATTAAATATCGAACCGTTAAATTCCAGCCTAACCGGATGTGGTTGTAACCTTTATACCGAGATTTAATTCTATTACAATATTTAAGCGGATTATGATGCATAAAGGTAGAACCGTAGATTGTTTCGATCTACATATAATAATTGTTTATCCCACATCATTATCAAGGTCTTCCAATTAATTTCAAACATGTTTCAATAGCCGCTCATAGACGGGTTGACGGATTTGGTTTGTTGAGGTTAATAATGAATTTTTTAAAGTAATAAAGCAACATCATTAAAGATAATGCGGACATAAAAATATTAATATTGAAGCAGTTTTCTTACTTTCGTACTAGATCTGTATCGTGAAGCGTATGAATCTTGCAAGTTTGTCTTTCATATTACATAAATATAAACACTATTTGCAAACAAGATTATTATCGAGAATTTAATTTTGTACAGAAGCTGGAAAATAATGTGAAAATACAATATTTTCACCGAATTGTATGTTAAGTAAGATATTAAGAGATGTTATTATATACCCAATTGCTTGAAATAGGCTAATCCTGTATTTGCGAAAGACCAATAATATTAGATATAAAACTTTTTTATTTTTAGTAACAAAATTAATTTACATGTCAGTATAATTACATATATCTCTCGGCAGTAATAAGAAAACTTTCCAAAATTATTCAAATAGCACCAAAGTCAGTATTATAGTAATGTGTACTGAAAAAGAAAAACGAATTTTTTAAAATTGTAATTTAAGTTTTACTTTGACTTTTCACAAACGCTTGTCCAAATTTTGTAATAAAATTTTATCACGTTTTTTGGTACTACCAAGACACATTTGATTGAAACTTCAGACGTGTGCGGTCGCCATATTACTAAGCCGTATTACTTGTATGAGATATGGATTTAATTATTGTAGTGGTTTGCCCGAACGCGTTTGGGAGATACGTCTAATATATTCTTGTACTTGGTCCCGCAGTTCTACGTTATAGTACCGAGAATGTCTTTGTTAAAATCGAAATCCATACAATCAAATATCTAACATTGACGCCATTATTTGCATAAGCAAATTTAGGAACACGACGTTAATTTCCATTTTATAATAAATATAAAGATGCAGTAGTCAATGCCTTTTCGTCCTAAAAAATTAATTATTAATTTCCTCAAGAACGCGTGTATGTATAAAGTTGAAATGAATGCAAAATTCTTAGGTCTACAATGCCTTGGAATTTCAAAAGTTGCATATTTTCTACAATTTTGTTTTGAAGAAGGGTGTTGCCGAAATATTAAAAAAATATCAATCGCTGCTGTCCTCAACTTTTTACTTAACCGATAAACAATACAATTGACCAAATAAAAAGGTTTTAAAATATTTTCTTAAAATAAAATAGATTTAAACTAAAAAATTATATTCTTGATACGTTTGAATTAAGATTCTCGATATAAGTGAAGCGATTTTGCTTAAGAGTATTTTCCAATGTACGGCTGTAATCATAAATACTACCAAAAACATTCACTTAAAAAAATGTACTAATTTGTCGTCGGATCATTCAGTCAACAATTGAAAACATTGTAATCTAAAACATTGTGAATTTTATTTTCTATATGAAGCTTGTAACTAATTATTTTATAACGAAAATATAGAACATGCTTTTATACAAATACTGAGTTTTGAACTTGAAAATTTTTAACATTTAGTAGATATTTCTAAATTTCAGAATCTAAAAATATATTTTTCCTCAAGGTATTTAACCTACTGAAATTGCTTTCCAAATATAATATCATTATCTTTTTATAAAGCTCGCTGAGAAAAATATATATCGGAGGGTGTAACAACACGCCAAGTTAGTTAATTATAATGGACCACGGATATTATATAGTGCTTTTTTTAATTTGTAAAATCAAGCTTTTAAGTCAACGCAGTCACAAAATAAGGCCATTTTTTAAATATGCACCTTATTCCGCATCTATAAAATATGTAGTATAAATATATTCACATAGCGGGAAATTATTACTTGTGAATATTTAATAGAAATGCCGTGTCCCTTAAATATTTACAAGAGCCTAAATGCATAACAATCCCTCTTATTACGTTATTGTATATTTATATATATATATATATATATATATATATATATATATATATATATATATATATATATATATATATATATATATGTATATACATATAATATTATTAATCTATACAGGGAATATAGATTTATAATATTACAAAATATGGGCCAAATATTTAAAACAGGTTAGCAGTTGGTACGGTTTCAGTCTGAAAATTTGAAAAAAGATTGTTAATCAATTTTATTATTTTTTTACAAGAAAATCAATACTTCAAATTGCTTCTAGAATTGCTTATACTTTTGATAATAATCATAAAATTCAGTTAGCAATTGTGTAAATACTGAACAGAATAGATAAGTTCAACAATAGTCAATTTGTACCACATTTCAATGTCCAAAACTTTTCATACATATTGATTAATACAAGATTTGCTAACACCTTTAGATGTTTAGAGTGGACATTGTAATAAGTAAATAAGTCTAGTAACATATTGTATGCTACCTAAAGTAACTACTACAGAGGAAATCTATTTTAGACGACTTTAACAGAATGAAATGAAATTTATGATGGTAAAGGTCGTAAAGGATCGTCATGTCAAAGGGCGTAGATAGGTATTTTGTAACTGTACCCTTGTAATCCGATGTGAAGTTAAATTAGTATGACCAATTTTGAATACTTGTCTTGACATTTGTCGAGTTTCGCCGGGGAAATATCGTTATGTAAACAGTATATATTCATGTATCTCAATTATGCTTTAAATATTGTTTACTTGTGCAAATAAAAATTGTTATTTGCTGTTTTTACAATTTACTTTAATTCTTTAACTTCTTAGTGAGAGTCTTTACATGATCTATTTTATTATCTTATTATCAGATTTTCAACGTTATAAAACAATTTTCTCAGTCGTTCATTGTTTATCCGTGATACGTTTCGAAAAAAACTTCTCTTAACTTTACAGATTACAATTTTTACAATTATTTACAGATTTTGAATACACACCTCTTAGTTTTTATTATTTCTTTATATCGTTCACTTTAGAAAGAGGGATACCTTTCTTAATTTACCTCTAAAAGTTTTTCTCTCGTTCTCTAAGTTCATTAGTTCTGTCACTATAAAATTAAGTATAATAAAAGTAAGGTTGCAGATTCTTAAATGGTCACAAAAGTTTTCATGGCACAATATATTTTTTTTTTTTTAATTTATCATATCTCAGCGACTAAAGAAATTGCATATAGAATTATAAAGGTATTCCTACTTTAGTCGGTCACGGATAAATAACTTACGGTACACTGAATTGATTCTGCTTAATCTTTAAATAATTACGTGTGAAAATATTGAAAATATTTAATAAAAATAACTGTTTTAAAAGTCGCATATTTTCTGTAATTTTGGTTTAAAGAAGGCTCCTGTCATAATATTAAAAAAATCTGCATTGCCACTCTTCAACTTTTTACTTAACCGATAAATAAAAAAAATTATAGCGAAGAAAAAGTTTTTGAAATATTTGCTTAAAGAAAAATAAATTTGAAGTGAAAAAAAATCCATAAAGCGTTCGAAGTGAGATTCTCTACGGAAGTGGTATGATAAAAATTAATATTTTGACCTAATTTTGTTTTCTAATATACCGCTGTACGCATAAATACCACCAAACACATTTATCCAAAAAATGTGCCATATTGTTGTCGGACCATTCAGTCAACAATAAAAAATATTGTAATGTAAAACTTTTGTGAATTTCACTTTCTATATCAAGCTTGTATATATATATATATATATATATATATATATATATATATATATATATATGTATATTGTTATCAAAATGTAAAACATGTTTTTATGTAAATATTGAGGTTTAAACTTGGTAAATGTTGACATTTAGTAGATATTTCTAAATTCCTGATAGATACGCGCATCAAGGTATTTAACCTACTTGAACTGCTTTCAAAATACGATAACATTATTTTTTTTTGTAAAACATGCGGTTAAAAATAAACTTCAGAGGGTATAACAACACGTATTGTTAGTTAATTATAATGAACCACGAGTGTTAAATAATGTTTTTACATGTAATATCATTAAGTATCCAGTTTCATAAACGAATGTTAATCCACCTGAATCGTCCCTCCGCTCTAATAACGTCTACTAATTACATCAAATGAATTATTGATTGGAAACAACAACATGATAGACGTATTGATGAGTTATACTTTAGCCATTTATCGTTGATTCACTATCGTTGATAACTTCGATTAATTAATAACTAATCTAATTACACGTTAACATCATTTCTTTACTGAGGTGAAACGGTGGTGAAATTTTAAAACTTATAAAAAGAAAATGTTGTTTGTCTGCTTGGATTATAAATTTTTACAAAAAATGTTTCCGATCCATATGCAACTGTATACATTATCATACATTTTATGATATCGGAATAGACATAGGATTTATATTATTTTTTTTAAATATGTAAATAATGAACCATAATCATTTAAGTGAAGGAAAATAAAATATGCGACGTGCATTTTTAAGATACACTTGTAAACATTCGTATTAAATTATAATATTAAAACATTATGCGCCATATGAAAATAGAGAAAAAGTAATACAGCATTATCATTATTATTGATTTTTTGTTATTACGCGTTACATGTGGCTAAATTAGAACAGAGACATAATTTGAATTAATATATTCAAAATAAGATCAAAACAAAATAAAGTCTAAAAAATTATTCATGGAAATTTAAACACCAAAAAAGTCACTATTCATATGGCCAATTATTACAAACTATTACGTAAATTTTTAATTCATAATATTAGATCTATACTTGACTAATAAAAGTATAAAATAAACAAACTCTTGAAAATATTGTCCATATATTATATGTTTATACTCTAACCTTGATATAAATAAAACCTGTCAAGCTCTTAAGCATTTACAAACATTAAATGGTACATAATATTTTTATTTAACTATTTACAAAATTTTAATTTTTTGCAACAAAAATATATTCCATACTATATCTTTAAAAGAGGCATATTTAAAAAAAAGTTTTTTTTAAATTATGTAACTACAAATTAAAGATCTCCGATTTTTTCCTTTACTCGTCCTGTGAGACCGTGTTTCTTGTCAAATTTTATGATTCAACGGGAAGTACCCTATAAGTTTTGATTTACTTGCGAGTATCAAAATATGTGGCATATAAGGCCGTATTGTTTGTTATGTTTACTTAAAAGCTCGATTTTTACAGATCCAAGGACCCGTGGACCTAAGTACTTGATAATAATTTCGACTTGATACCTCCACGCGTTCCTGAGAAAAAGGTCTTGATAGACAGATCGGTAGCTAGACGGACAACAAAATTATTCTATGAGGGTTCCGTTTTTCCTTTTGAGGTACGAAACCCTAAGACCGGTCAAATGCTTATCGATACACGTACAAATCAGGATGCTCTATTTTTCTGCATCTATTAAAATTGTTGACGCTATTAGTGTGAAATATTTTTATTTCAACGCCAATGTACCTAGCTAGGCACCGCAGATTATTTTAAAGCTTAATATTTCAAAAACCGAGCTTAGAAATTAATAAAAAGAGTTAAGTGCGAGTCGGAATCGCGGCCCCGTAGCAATAAACAAAATTTAGCTTAAAAGTTTTTATTTCACAAAACCCTTTGACAAACAATGTTATTCCTGCAGTAGATAATAAAAAAACTATACAACACATCTCAAAAACTACACAAAAAATTTCATTAAAACCAATTTTCTTTAAAAAATTTTAGTAGTTCTATCTTAATTTTTTTTTCAGAATTTTACACACGTTAATTGAAAAGTTAGAGGGAGATACATACTTTTTAAAATTTCAGAAGCATATATCAAACCCACCATCGACTTAATCAAAAAAGTTGTTTTGGAATCTCCATATCATTTTTTAAACCTATCTAAATATACCACGTACACCGATGTGCACATGATTTTTTGTTGACACGTCTGTTATATGTATGGAGTGCTACCCATAATAATAATTTTTTTTCATAATTTCAATATTTCATTGTATAGCTGTTCATAAAAATCTCTATTAACTAAATTTCAGCTATAAAGTGCCAATAGTCTCCAAGGAGAATGACTACGGCATACGAACTGACAGACGGACAGTATTAAGGTTATAAAGGTTCCGTTTTTGCCATTTGGCTACGGAACACAAATTTTCTTTAAAGATTTTGCTACACATTAATTAAAGGCTCCATAGACAGCGTCTGCTTGCGAAACTCTAAGCACATAGGTTTAAAACTATAGAAACTACAAGGCTATAACTTATACGGACGGACAGACAAACGGACGGATATAACGAAATTATTAGCCTTCAGTTTTTGTCATTTGATTACGAAAATCTAAAAAGCAGTTACAAGTTTTTTACCCGGGCAAGGCGCCTATACAGATCGAACAAGTACTAATAAATATATATAGTTTAACGTTTCTGAGTTTATGGCTACTCGTATTTGTCTGTTTTATTATTATCCTACTTGAGTACTCAATATTGTTGCTGTCAAATAAATTTATTTTCCACATGTTTATACCTACAATTTTATTAATATTTCACTATACACTTGCACGAAGTCAATTTTCCATTTTTCTTCAAGCTTAATCATTCAGGACTTATATATTCGATACCTAATACTTTCCATTTTCGATTAATAATTCCATATTACGTAACGCACCCAGGAAAATAGTTGCTCCACTTTTTCACAAACTTTTTAGGTTTAATTACCGTACGACCCGTGCAGTTGTGTAACACCTTTTTCTATTAAGCCTCAAATCTATCGATCCATGCAATATTTAACGTCAGAGTTGAATGAATTATACGAAATAAGAAATGAAATAAAAAAAATAGTCTAATTCAAATACACAAAAACTGCGTATATTGTATTTACAAATAAACGACGTTATTACTATTTACTCGATTGTAATAACGTCGATGATTCCATTTCAAATCTTTCAATCAAAGGAGACAGGTTACTAACATATGATGGCATACCTTTGTCATAAAAATGATAAATATTTGTATATTTCATATTAACGTTTATCTGCTTACGGTGACAGCGTATGTAAACAGAGACTCAGCTGACCGTAGTCCGTTCACGGGGCGAATAATGTTACGTTTACGTTCCGAAGTAACCAGACCGCCGCACCTTAATAACTATGGTAAGCGTGCAGTGCTTCCTTTACTGAATTATGTTTCGTGGAATATTCAATAATGGATAGGATTCACCGTTTCACGGACGAGAAAGTATTCTTCAGATACGTGCTGAAAATCTTAAAGAACTCGTGTACAATTCAAGACACGAATAAGGATATTTTTATTTGTATGTAACTACATCAACCCTACTACGATTAATTGCGTGTGTATATGTATGCTTTTGCTATGGTTTCATATATTAAATGAATTTATATGAAATTTGGTTCGAACTCTATTAATAATTCAAATTAATTCGTGAATGATATGGAGCTTAAAGTGATATTTGTGTAGTAATATATATGAATATACATATATGTGTATACATATGTGTATATATATATATATATACATATATATATATATATATATATATATATATATATGGAGAGAGAGAGAGAAAGAGAGAGATATTAAATCATTTTATTCAAATACATATTTAAAATTATAATGTATCACTAACATTAAAAGAAATGAGAAGAGGTGGGTCGTGGGTGTAAAGAAAAAGGGTGATGGCAATGAATATGTGTGATTCGACAATTTTCCAGATCATTTTGAAATTGTTTTAATATTTCTAGAATTTTCTGAAAAAACTAGAACTTTCATATTGCAAGTTTGGTATTTTTGAGGTCGACTACTTTTAACCCCCAAATCTTCCACACCCTTGTAGTTATCAACGCTACTACCGTAGTGTACGATGGGTGGGTTAAGCCTACTACCACTCACAAATAAATGCCATTCGTCTGCAATATGTAGTTTTGGCAAAGCGGAATATAGGCACGCGTACAACCAATTTTATCTAATATATATATAAATACATACATATATATATATATATATATATATATATATATAAATATATATATATATATATATATATAAATACATATATACAAATAAATAATGTTTTTTAAAATTTTTCTAGAAAATATGGGAGAAAAATAATTTAATAGAGAAATAACATTTCATATTTTCAAAATTTTCACAAGGAAAATTACATTCAAAAATTTCATTTTTATTAACCAGAACTTTCAAAAATATCTGCTGAACTCATAAGCAGAGTAAGGAGTTCGCCGCGTCACCTCGTAACCCTTTGAAGATACAGCGACGTGCCCAGCGTATATGCACTGCAGACTTATCCTTGCATTAATGATGTATCTCTAAAACAGCATAAAATATGAATAAAAATTATTATTATGTTCTTGTTTTATTTTATCTCGATTTGTTACACCGATTTAACGACAACCTGTATGTAGGCGGATTTATTTGAATTAAATTATCTCATTGTCATTAGAATTTAAATTATCAGCGTTTAAAATCATTAAATAAATATGAACAATAAATAAATACAAAATATACACTCGTGACCATTTATTTCTATCTTTTTTATATAAATGAACTAGATTTTATCTGCGATTTGCCCGTGAGGACATTCACTTAACACAATGTAATTTACATGCAAATTTTGAGCTCTTTAAACATGCGAGGTGATTCAAATTAAATTTTAATTAACACTCATTTTAGTATTAAACTAAAGACAATGAGATTCGTTGTTATGAAATTAAGCTAGTTTTCCGTTAGGGAGTAAGCTTTGTATTAAATTGAAGTGTGCACTGGCTTTCTAACAAAGTTCATGAGAATCTATTTAGCCCTTAAAGGGTGATGAAGTAACAAAATTCAAACATAATTCTTACGATTGCTGTATTCCACGTAAGTGAAAACGCGGGTAAAGTAACAACCTTTAGCCTTTGCACTATTCCGCTACATATAATGTGCATAATACTGATCCCAACAAATTTAAACGGAATAAACGATAAATATCGGCCCTTCGAAATTATTTGATTTAAATTATATTTGTTATTAGTATTTTCTTTTCTCTCTCGCTTTTTGAATTTTGGTTTTACTTCTTTTCTTTGTGCTATGTTTCCCCTATAGGTAATAACGTACATGTAGTTATATGTCTCTATATAACACCTGTATTAAAAATAATTATAAATATTATTATCTCTTTTGTATGTGACTATATAAATATATATATATATATATATATATATATATATATATATATATATACACATATATATATATATATATATATATATATATATATATGTATATATATGTATGTATGAGTACATATTATGTGTATGTATGTGTTGTTGTTGATATATCAAGAGGTGCTAGCTGTAAACCGGCCGTGTTGGTGATGCTTATAGTATAACTGCACAAACCAAGCTAGTCGTTTTTTTATTTTTTTTGGATGATATATTGAAAAATTTAAAGATAAGGCGTGTAACTTAATTTTTAGTTTTTATTTTGTCATTAGCTCTAAGAAAATTTCTGTACATACTTATTATATTACTTGTTGTATTTTATATCGGCAAATAAATGATATTAATATTATTACAAGTAATTATTAATTTTGTTACAATTTATAGTTAATTGCAGAGTTATTGAATAAAAAAACAACTCACCAGTTTAAAAGTGTGTAAAATTTTTGATTTTTTTGCAAAAAATAATCAAGACAACCACAATATATTTCAAATCATGTGGCAATGCAGAAATTGAATTATATTGAGTTTATTTAATATTAAGGTCATAAGTTGGTTTCCTTTCTATAAAATGATCAAAGATTTACTCAATAGGGCTGACTTCAAAAATAATAAATTCAAAGGAACTTTTGCAAATTAATCGCTTTAATAAATAAAATGTTCCATCAGTAATTCTTAGCACTACGAATACACAAATAATTGTGATAAGTTTAATATTTCTTAATAAAGTTGTAACACAGACCTGTTCATAATTTATTAAAAGCATTAGGCCTGTAGCTTATTTCAATCTGGATTTAACTAAAATTATGTTCAAAACAAATTCGAACCCGAAGCTGACTCGCTTAAATTTTATTAATAAACGATTGCCGGAGAGTGGCTTGGTTTTGATAAAATGAAATCATACTTTATTAAGTCAGAAGAGAGGGAACCTTCTACAAGCGGCACGTGATTAGACCCAAGGTAAAATATGTGTATTGGAAGTAATACTATTCCTTTCATGAATTTGTACTTAAGACTGTTACATCCTTTGAAAACATTATAAGTCGTTAAATGTGCGAAGGCCTTTTTAAATGGTATTTCTGAAATAAAATGTATTCTTATTTTATGCAGTTAAAGTTAATAGTTCATAAATATATAAAAGTAGATAATATAAAATGTCGAGCACTAAAGATATACGTAAAAGCATTGACGCTGATTGTAATTATGCTGTTTTCTTTCATAATTCGCAAGCTTTTACCAAAGCAAGTTACGGCCTAAAATGTTATTTACACTTAAATTATTACATATATATATATATATATATATATATATATATATATATATATATATATATATATATATATGTATATATATATATATATATATATATATATATAAACATGTTTATGCTTTTTCGTTCATTGACATCCTTCTGGCTGAGATGAGAAATAACTTATTAATTTTTATGCAGTTTTCTAAGAATTTAATGGGCTCCTCATCTCGAGGACGTATTATTAGAGGCTGGGTTCTTTTTCATGAAATGTATATATTCAAGTTTTGGCACATATTTTGCACATGTTTCAAAATTTGGGTCTTTTTAAATAAAATAGCTTACATTTTATAACTTTAAAATACAACACGATAATATACCTTTGTCCTAATAATATTACAGCTTAGTGTTTATATCTTTTACGTCGATTATTATTCTTTGATGAAAATTATACACGTAAACATAGTTAGTTCACCCGCATCTGTATTGGATGCTTAATAACGTTAAGTCTATGACGCAGAATAAGTAGGTCGCCATAGGTCAAAAGTTCACGCCGGCAGGAATGTGAATTATTGGACAAGGCTATTTCGGGGCGGGTAATCTTGGACATTTTAGTAGCATGTATTTGACTTTGTCTTCGTGGCAACAAGTAAAACAATTATAAATCCTAAGACATTTTTTTCTAAAAAGAGGCAATAAGCTTAGGCACACAATTGTTTGTGGGTATAGTATAAAAGAAAAAAGATTTACAACTCATAAGATGTAATTAAAGAATTTTCCTACGTTTTAAAGAAAACTGTGAGAAAAATAATAAAGAAGAAAAATCATAAAGCAAGCGATGAGAAAAACTTGAAAAAAATCTTGAGAAAAATCATATAGACAGCTGTTGCTTTAGATAAAATCAGTCATGCTTTAATATCGGATTTAATTAAGTTATTGTTCTATGGATTACCACAGCGTGCAAATAATGTAAGGCTGGCTAGCCTGGACATTTTATTAAGGATTTAGCGATGTCTCCTAAAATGTAATGTTATAGGTTTCAAATCATCATCAAAAACATGCAGCTTTTGAACTCTTGAAACTGGTGAGAAGATACTGGTAGATTTAGTATACACGCTGACCATCTATTGAGATGTCGTAGAAACCATTTTAATCATTAAGTACAAATAAAAAAAAGACTTTACGAACACACGAGTGGAACTCGCACTACGAATGTTCTGTATACATTTAGATATTTATTTAATGGTACATCATTTTCCTATTAAACTAATTACAAAATTAAAACTTTGTGGAACGAAAATATATTGCCTATTAGATCTTCGACAGGCGCATATTTCAAAAATATTTCTTTATGTGATATACCTCTAAATAAACAATTTTTGTATTTGTCCCTTGACTTTTCCTATGAGACCTTACTTTTTACCAAAGTTTAAGATTGTAGGTCAATGAAAAGTATCCTATAGTTGTTGCTTTATTTTTGGGTGTCAAAATATGCGGCTTAAATGACCGTATTTTTAGGGTTCTTCTTTATTTACTTGACTTAGAAGCTTGATTTTTTTACAGCACAAAGGAACCTAAGCATTGGGCATTAATTTCAACTTGATACCTCTACGTGTTCCTGAGAATAAGGATCTTAATAGACCGTCAGACGGACAACGAAGTGAACCTATGAGGGTTCTTATTCCTTTTAAGGAATAGAACCCTAAAAACACCAATTTTATTATATATGATATTTATTTGATTCAAAAGAAGCGGATATGCTCATTAGTATCAAAAAAAAATTATGTAAGATTTAGTAACAAAGATCTAAACACACTGTCTCATGGATTAATATTTCACAGGAACATAGCCGCGAGTAACTCTAATCGGCGAAATATATGTTGCATAATTTGATAGTGATTTGTTGTTTGGTTGCAAAGTTATTAGGTAAGAAAAAACAGACAAATATACTTTTTGAACTGTAATATCGATAGGTATCTACCCTTTAAATAATGTTCGCACATATTTATATATATATATATATATATATATATATATATATATATATACAGTATACAGTTATACGAGTATGTATAGAAATATGTGTTAGATTGTCGCTGCAAATGATATGGTGGTTCAAATCTTTCCTATGTTAGACATGTCTTTATTTCTTAAAAAAGTCGAGAAGATCATTCCATCATCATTCTCTAACCTATACCACGATAGAAGTGTGAAAGTAAACATGAATATTTAAAAAATAGACTGCCAAAACTAACTACCGTAACTTTTTTACAATAGACTTGATAAAAGGAAGGCGCAAATGTCAACGCAAATGAAGACGTAAAATGCTAGACAAATCCGCACAAATTATTAAAAAAACTGTTAAGAAAATTTCCGTGATAATTTGATATTCAACAAGTTCTTTTTTAAGTTGCAATAGTTTAACGTTTCGAATTATTTTCAAAAACAAAAATACAAACCAACGATCAAAAATACAAACAAGTATACAAATATAATTGAGAGTTATCGGCTCTTTAATGTTTGTAATAATGAATCTAATGATAATAATAAATAGAAAGATAAAATACGACAAATTGATCTTAGTTTCATTTTATATTTTATATAAACAATTTTTAATTTAATTTAAAAATGGATATAAATTTATTTATCCCAGGAAACAACTAAATGAAACATTACTTTTTAAAAGGAGTTTTAAGTAATTGCTTTAACACTTTAAGCACATAAATAATTAATTTATGCACTTAAATGAAGCAAGCATTTAAATTCCTAAGTATAAAATCATTTATAATTGACTGGTATGGGTAAGTACTTGTAGAATATATAAATTTATGTTATTTAATAAATTCGTTTCATGGTGGTATCTAAGCTTCAGCGTTTAAACTGCACCAAGTTTAAGTTACAGCGTTTTAAGCTTCTCTATTGAAAAATAAACCCTTATATTTTTTTCATATAAGTCCGTTCACACATTCTGTCGTCCGTTTAATTACAGTTTCACAAGTTTAAAGTTTTAGACTTATGTTCATGGTATTTTGTGAGCGGGTGTTCTACATGGAAATGATGATTAACTTGTAGAAAGATATTGGAAAAAAGTATCACTGTATGAAAGGTGGGGAAAAATGTTTTAACAAACGTCCCATAAAAGGATAGGTTTCTTATTGAATAGGTCTTTGAAAAAAGATTCCATTTACTATTCTTTTTTAAAATTCCTTGGCGAAATATTAAGCTTTAAAATTACTCTAACTTTTCGACAAATGGTTAAATATAAATCTGTCACAAAAATTTCTAAAAGAATAGTTCGTCTTTGACTCAAATGTTGGTTAACATAAAATTAATGCTAACTTTGAATTTAATATCATCAACTTTACAGTCTGGTAACAATAAATTGAAAGTTAGCTTTTGCAAACTGTAAATTGCAGAAATATGTTTTTACAAAATTGAAAAATAGAAGAAATATGTTTTTACAAAGTTCCAAAATATTTGCAAAAATCGTTTCTGCCGATAACAAAAGTTGAAAGTTAGTGATTGTTTCAAGATGGATTATAGAACTTGCTATGTCTATTATCTAATTAAATAAGAAGGTAGGTCAACGTGTTATTATATTTAGTAAGTTTTGAGACTTGATACTAAAATTCAAATTCTTAAAAGCTCTTTGATCAATATATAGAATAGCACCGAAAAGCGACATTCCCATATACGTCACTTCCAACAAAACGGAACGTTGAATTGATCAGGTGGTGGAAATTTAATTAATAAATATAATCAATTACGCTGACAGCTTCCGTGCCCCTATTTTACTATTTTAGCAACTAGAATGATATTGACAAAATAAATATTAAAAATAATATTAAGAATTTTTATTTACAATAATATAAAATGTTCGAAGCGGTATTCAAATTAGTACAAGGTAATACATAAAACAATGGGTATTGTTTATAGTCGAAAAAATGTCACGAGAAAAGATGTAGTAATGACCATTTCTCGAGACATTTTTTCAACCTAGGTTAAAGATTAAAGACTGGTTCATTTGAATTTATTACTTTGGAACTTACAAACATTGAAGGAACGATATTCCCAATATCGTCTTTTCGTGCTTTGGAATTTCCAAAGCGAGAATCCACTAAAGAATGGGTTTATAATCAGTAAGGATATTTTAAGACATAAAACTTATGATATTTGTTTACTGGAGGGAACTTAAAGAAAGGGATGTTGCAAAGAGAACAGGTAAATATAAGTGTCGGTAAGCAATGATATGAATATACTGAACAAGCAACATAGAGAAGATGAGCATTAAAATATATGCATTAAACAGTAACAGTTAACTAAATTTAAAAAAAAATAATTTAGGCCAGTAAAATACAAAAATTTTCATTTTTTATACATAATACCAACTGAGTTACTTTCGTTCGCTTGCAGGGGTTGAAGCAGCTTCCTGTCGTCAAATTATAGAGCTAATTCTAATACTTTTGAAGCCTTTAAATAAACTCAGTTTCCAAGATATTTAAAACCAACGTACATTTATTATCACTGAATCAATTATACATTGAACGAACTTCTGGAAAATGCTCCTGTCATGTATACTATGTAAATATAAGTAATAAAATTGCAATCATTTATTATTTATGCTTGGAAAATATATCTTTTAAATTTCGATTAAGTATATATTCCATATTAAATGAATATGCAAAATCAAAAATTTATTACATTTAGTGCGAATAAGGATAAATTTGGATGTATAATCATTTTCACTGGTATGTGTTTGCAAATTTATTTAAAAATCTATATTTGGTCAAATTGTGTCGTTTGATTTTCAATGAAGAAGGAACCTTGTATCGATTTCTATTAAATATTGAATACATTTGGCGTTAATTTTGTAGAAATTTATTATTCAATATTAGGTGAAACTACGTGATGTAGTATTATTTCTACTTTCTTTAGCTCTTAAGAAAGAACTTAAAAAAAGTGGAAATAATACTACATCACGTAGTTTCATTAATTGTGATCGATTTCCATATGAAGTTTCACGTAAAACAACGCATGCATGTAAATAATCGATAGACACTGCCAGAACCGCCTCAATTATTTTTCAGCTAATATTGTTTTACAAAAAAGATGGAGAAAAGTAAAATTTTAATTGAAATATAAATTGATACAATGTTAATTACATATGAATCAATGTACTGTCTACAAAATATTATGCCTTATGGCAAAAGTGACTATGGAACTTCGATAAAGATACAGATCGGTTATTAGTATATGACAACAGCCATATATTAGTGTATGATATTTTTATATATTGTCATAAGGTCATAGTTGTAAGAAAATCTGTTATTAATATAGGGAGATATTAAAAAGTGTACAGCAATTTTGAATAAAAACTCATAATTTAATTAATAAAAATTAAACAATTGATAACCACTAGGCAAAGAAATTATTTCTATAGATGTTTGAATTGATTATAATATGTCATTGCGTAAAACAGAATTTTAGTTAATACTCCCTGATCCGGCAGACGTTGTTATGCTTTTTGAAACGTAGTGTCAAGTACCGGGTTCAGATTTTGTGTTTTTATTTTTTGGCACTAAACTGATATATATTGTGGATATGAGTCGCTTTGGTTGAAAGAATTTGTTAATAACTTGACTACAGCTTCCCTTAACAAATCCTACCATAGATATGGAACATCGTCTTGACGAAACATATTATTATGTGAATATGACCTCAATTGGTCAAGCCGTTCAGAAGTTACACGATCACTTACAGACACATCCGATGATTATATATAATAAATTTAAAGCTAAATGAAGGATGCGCATCTATTGTTACACTTTGATTGTGTTATTCTTGAGAACGATTAAAATGTATACAAGAGATACTCAAAAAGGTTAACCCAAGGAAAGAGTATTGACCTTTATTACAAATATGCGATCGTCTCAGACCCGTGTTGATATTCGCTCGTCAGCGCTAATAGCGGGTGTAAATCAGGGCTCACATGATTCTAGTTCAGTCACGTTTGTCGGCTTCGGTTATATTAATGACCTCATGTCGACAAGAGCTTTTGGTCACACATGAATAGTTTGTGGGGTCGGTCCTAAGAACGACTAGAATGAATGGTTCTTTCATCCAAGTTGTCATGAAATGTGCTTTTGTATAATTTTGAGTTGTTTTTAGAATTAGCCCAATTTTCTGTAATCTTTTTCTCCCCTATTTAAATGATAAGAACGACAGTGGATTTGACGGTGGTTTCTCATTTATAAATATAAAACTAGTTGACGTTTAAATTATAGAAATCCTATTTTAGATGAAAGTTTATTTGATATCGCTGTTTAACTGACTTGTTGTCTAGTATACGCGGGATGTATTTTGGTAAAATATTACGTGAAAACTAAATATACCTAATTTAACGAAACCTATACTTTAGAGAAAACATTCTTCCGCATGACTTTATTGAATTTTAATGTACCATAGTTCGTCTAGCTGAACTCAATCAAATATTTTTAAAAAATATGCTAAAAGGGTTCTAAATTATTACAGTCAACATTTTATTTTGATATGCATTGGCGTGTCAAAACACAAATATGATTAAGCATGTCAAAAGAATATCCGGCCAAAAAATATCGGACACGCTCATGTTAAGGTTTTGTAGTCTTAGATTTATAAATGTTATAACAACATGCAGGTTTAGAGTCGCACCTTTATAGGTCGTGATAACTTTTATTCTAATGAAATTCGTCATTGTTCGAAATGATTCAAAAACATGTTTCTATTTTTTTTTCAAATATTTTGAAACAATATTTTTGGATTTAAAGGGGAAGGTGTCATCTTGAGGTTGATTTTATACGAAAATATCTCAAACTCGAAGCACTAAAGTTATTTGCTTCCAAAACGTAATTTGTTGCTTTTTGAAAGACCTATTTATTATTTTACTTGGTGACAAATACTTTTAAAATTGTATTTCATATAATGAAGAAGAGGTGATAGATAACTTAATACAAAATTGGAGTTATAAAACTTGAAAAAATTAGGGTACATATTAGGGATCGATACTTAAAATGAATTGTTAGATTCCAAGTGTTAAAAATCTGTTTCTTTTAAGCATGAAGGGCTAATTAGATTTTGAATAATTAAGTATTGTAATGACTTTCATTTTTACGAAAATAAATTTTGTAATATTTTAGACTTCGGTTTTTGCTTTCATCATTTTAAAAACTCCAAATGTAAACGTAAAAATTTTAAAGGTTAAATATCATTGCTGTTGTGATGAAATGATCTGTGTTTTGTTTTTATTAATCGAATCTACCTACCTATCAGAAATAATAATTAATTTTAATGGGAGTTGGGTTCAAACAACGAAAATTATTTATAAGTATATTGCGTTAGACGGCTTTAAATTTTAGTTTTATCATTAAGTATCCATTATTATCTGTCAATTTTTTAAATATTGAATATATTTGGCGTTAATTTTGTAGAAATTAATTAAACACAATTAAATGAAACTACGTGATGTAGTATTGTTTCTACTTTTTTAAAAGAAAATTAAAGAAAGTAGAAATAATACTACATCACGTAGTTTCATTTATTTCATATAGACATTTACCTGCCGATGCTAACAACAATTTTAAACGGAAATTTAGCTCACTGTGTGACATTTACAGAAAACGGGCACGCCAATAACGCAAGCTGTATCTAATAAAGTACCCAGGTTACTGCACATTAACAGTATACAAACGACAAGAGAATGGTATTTTTCGGGACAGTTTCAGGTTGTTTATTTATAGTACTGCAACAATGGATAGAATTCACATTTTATGGACGAGCACTTCAATTTAATTATAAGTCCCGAGATATTTCTCAAGTGCGTGACAAGAATTTCGAAAAAGAGGGATAAAGATTTATAAGACATATATAGTGTTTGAGTGGCTTTTCTGTTTAGTCGAAGCGAAGCCTTATATTTTCCAGTTTAAAACAGACGCAATATTTTAGATTCTTTCAGCTTTATACTTAATTTTATGTTCGTAAGACCGTACGAATAGTATATAAAATAGGAATAATACAAACTTTTAACAAATATTAGTTATATTGTATATTAATAATACCTTTTAACAAATTTTAGTTATATTTTATGTTATCAAGAAACAGAACAGAATATGGTTATTTGCTCTTAATATATGTGACAAAATGGCATTATTTTCGTTAAAAATATAATTTCAAAATTTAATTAAAATATACTTAAACAATAAAAATTCTGAAAAATTGGAATGTTCAATTGGAAAATCAATTTAGTGTATAGGTGAGCGTGGCATTTTTCTTCATTTCTAACTCTCCTTTTTTACTAAATCTCAAAATCATTAGATGGAACGGTAAAACCTGACGAAATCTGAAAACCGTGAACAAATCAAAATCAATTTAGATAGATAATGTTTTTCACAAAATGTAAAATTCTGTATTGGAAAATTTTATTTCTGGCGCTGCCTTCTTTTTTATTATAAATAAATTTTATACACGTTTTGTAGAACAAAATCTTGTACCGTCTTCCAAAATTTAATTCATAGGCGACTGTACAATATCGCTCATATAGCTAAATTGGCTCTTTTAAGATATTGAATAGATTTGGCTCTAATTTTAAAGAAATTCATTTTCTCTTAGTTTTAATTCTCAACTGAATTAAACAAGGTGATGTTGTATTATTTCTACTATATTTAAATTCTTAACCACAACCTAGGTTTCGTTGTGTGACAAGATCTTCGGGTGGACAATTTGTAAAGATTCTTTAGAAATTACAAATTGCCCATCTGAAGATGTTGTCATACAACGAAACCTAGGTCGTGGTTAAAAATTTAAAGAAAGTAGAAATTATATTACGTCACATAGTTTCATTTAGTTGTGAATAAAAATTAAGTAAGTAAAAAAATTAAGTAAATAAAAATAATATTTAAGTACTTTTTCACATATGTTATATATATTTTTAAAGAGCACTGAAAACAAATGAAGTTTTAATTTTATTTTTAAATGTAAATATCTTCAACAAATTTTTAGATTTTTGTCCTCACAATTGACCAGTTGAGATTTGTACTTTACATATAAAGTCGAAGAGAAAATAACGGAGAGTAATTTTTTAGTTTAAACAAAATTAGTAACAATACAGGTAAAATGCAGTCACTTAAATATCGGTTTATTAACGGTAATAATATAAATCAAATTAGAAATAGCAACTGACGTAACTATTGCGAAAAACATCAGATACGAGAATGGAAACCGAACCCTTTAGTAAATAATACTTCACCTCAACTATCTTATTTGGGTAAGGAAAAAATGAAATCACGTATGAAAAACAGATGTTTTCATGGGAAAACACATATAATTTAGTAGCAAACGTTACGCTAAAACACTTACTTACGCAAAGTTGTTATGAAAGACAGTAGGATGTTAAGAAGAGAGCTTTCATATTTGTATTGAATTAATACAAAAATAGAAAACTTTCATTTCATATAATTTCAAAGCCTATAAGCAGCTTTGAACGAACAGAATATATACGGTCGATAATTACATAAGCTGAGTGCGAATAAGATAACGGTCGTATTTATACTGAAGGAAAGAAGAAAGAAATTTTAATTTAATTTCATAGTCTGTAAACAGCCTTAAATGAATCGAATGTAGAGAGACAATAATTATAAGGAGATATAATAGTAGAATAGTTTTCAATGCAATAAAGAATGAACAGACACAAGAGATAAGAAGTATTTATTAGGAATGATCAAGATGGAAAGTTTTATTAAAGCCTGTAGATAAAAGCCTTCATATTATGAAATTAAAAATTGAAAGTAAAAAAATATATTCTATTGCTATTAAAGGTTGTCACAGTACGGCAAAGTCGATATATAATTACTCTCTCATTACATATAGTGTCAGTACGATTTTAGCTTTAACGTTGTTTTCATTCGAAAACATATTGATACATAAGTTTATAAGAATTATATCATTAATATAATTCGTGGAAAGCATTATATATTTATATGTTCTGACATTATTTTATTATTCGGTATTTAGTGCCTGTTGAATATGGTATAATAAAATCATCACATAATTTGTTATATAGTGAAATAAATTATACATTGAAGTAAAAATTTAAATAACTCTAAAAAGGCGGGCTGACAATTAAAAGTTTAATACTATATTTGGATAAATAAAATTATATCGTAACCAAGCTATCGTTACTAAGCAAAGTAGAAAGTAGTTATTGGACTGGCTAATAAATAATGAATGTTGTGACAAAGAAATATTAAAAGTAAAATAATAGAATATAAATAATAAATCAAAAATAATATATGTTTCATCGTCATCGACTATCCTTTTTGTCTATTTGGCAAAGAATGAATATTGTCAAAATAGAAACACGCTGGTTCGAAATTGGGAAATTCTTGGAGATGGATTTAATTTTCAAAGTTTCTTTTTCACCTAAAGCTTACTGACCTACTAGACAAAAGTCGGAAGTGACCAGGTCCAGTGAATAAGAGGGAAATTAATATAATTAATAAAAAATAATTTTAATAATTTAAAATAATTTTAATCAAAGAACTTTTTCAAGGCGGGGCGACTATTATTATGAAGACGGTACATTTTGTCGTAGTGTAGACGTTTCCGACGGAATTTAATTCCAAAATTTTGTACAACTGCAGTAACCTATTGCGATAATGGTTGTATTACAACGAAATACAACTATTATGCATCAATATTTTGTCAAACAGACAACATTATCTATTTGTGGTTGATTTCATTTTTGGCGTGGGCCCGTTCGTTTTCTTTCAATCACTGTGGCTTATAATGCACATATCTAACCAAGTTCCTGTCTTCCGTACCAAAACGATTTAACCAAATCAATGTGAGCCAAAAAAGTGGGGAATATATGTCATGAGGAATTCAAATAATATATTTTTAGACTTTGCCGAACTCGTGAAAATCTTTCCCGTTGTACCGTGAGAGCTTCTTTCAAAATTAATTGTTAAAACCCTCGTTGAAATTCAGAAATTTTCTTGAATTTGTGATTTGAATTTTTCCCTATCAAAATCAAACTATCGACCAGATTTTAGTTAGTCCCCTAACCTGCAATCTTCTCTCTGAAACCATCGTCTAATAGTTTCAGAGAAGGTACCGGGAGCTACTCTTCGATATGTGCTGTGTGGTTTCTGTTGCAGAATGATCCGATTTAAATTCGTAATTCAAGCCGTAACGCACATGAATTTTTATGAATTTTTATGTCATCTTATTAAGGCCCTAAAAATGTTTTTTTAAAAGCTCATTTCTTATTAACCAACCGGATAATATTTTGCAACATAAGTTAAGTTTTTTTCTGTGGTAAATATACTAAAAATGAATTATAGAGCCAAAACGTTCATACTTTTACATAAACTAAAAAAAGAAAAAAAGACGTAAACTAAAAAAAGAAAAAAAGACTGCAAGTCGAATTAAAATATTATTTTTTTGTGTTACTGTTCAGTTTCGAAAATTAAAACGCCTCCGCTGTAAAAATTCATGATTGCATGAATACTTCTGTATTATACAGAGGTATCGTGATTTTTGGGAAAAGTGTAAATTTCTGAACTGAGGACAGAGAAAAAAATACTGTTTTTTTGGTGTAGCACGTACTCGATATTTTGATGTTACGAGGGCAAAAGATCAAGATGTTTATAAAAAACTTCTAAACATTAAATCTGTTTAAAATCGGTGCAACGTTTTAGGCGCTAGTCCGTTTGATGTGGACAATATTTTTATTGTTTTTAAATTACATATTTTCGCTTTAAAATCAGGCTCGATTAAAATTTTACTTTAGATTTTTTGACAATTACTATTCTTTACTTCTTTTGTGATATGAAAAAGAAAAAGAAAATATTTTTTTTTAACTCTGCAACATAATTGCCCTCAATCCATTGATTTAAACATGTCAGTATATATTACTAATATCGCAAACAAAAAAATTGCGGGAAAAATTGAATTGATTGAGGCAATAACAAGTCGAGCTCATTAAAGAAGTGAAACAGGTCAGGGTCAAGCACACTCCGGGATTGAATATAGATATTGTTGTATGAGACACTGGTAAAAAGCATTTCTTATCTATCTAATAGAAAATGGGCAATGACAAAACCCGAGAAAATCCAAACAATTTTACAACTAATATCAGCCATTTGAAACGACCATATTTTACAAACCCGAATACGACAGATAAAATTGGGTTTATTATAATGCGACAGCGTCATTTTCAATGAAATGTTTCGTGTGCTGGGACGTAACCATCGGAATGTATCCAATATTACTCTGATTATATTTAGATTGTAAAGTAACTAAGTTGTTACATTTTAAAAAATTAATTAAAGTTCAGTGAAGGGTATTTGATAGAATATAATTCATTGTTTGTTTATATCATATTACATAAAGTAATTGACATGATTTATTAAATTTACTTACACATGTTGAGAAAATTTTGTAAATGTGTAACATTAATTTCTAATAAAAAACTTATCGAACAATATATCAAATGTTCTCCGATTTTTTTCAATCTACCTTTGAGCAGAGCTCACCTATGAATACAAATGGCACACGCGATATAAATTCAACATTACATACAAATACTCTATAAGGTATGAGATAGTGCACTTAAACAAGTTGATATAAACAAACGAGCGGGCTAGATAACATGCAACCCATATTTATGAAAATATGGGTTCTATGTTATCTAGCCCGACTTGTATTTGTTTTTTCCCCATATGAAATAATTATATAAAATTAACAAGTACGAGTAAATTCGCATTAAGAGGTTTCTCTATACATTTAGGAAATTATAAATGTTTAAGGGCACATAAGACTTCTATTAAAATATTTACAAATAATTATATTTTAAACGCAATTATACTACCTACTATATATTTCACAGACGTAACAACATGGTGAATATTTAAAACAATTTAAAGTCTAAAAAAGTCGTTATATTCATTTTGGAATTTTTTAATAAGATTTTACCAAACCTTTTTCTTTTACGATTTTGCGGCACAGGAAACATAATATTTTTGTATTCTAAATAATTATTAATTTCAAATGACAAACCACATGATACACAACATTTGTTTAAATTAATTTATTTACCCCTTCTTTTATATTTCATATGAATATTCTGAAAGAGTTAGCTATTAAAAGGTATGTAGATTAAGAAGATGTATTACTGTACAGCATTTCAAGTTCCAATTTCATGTGATTCCTGACAAAATTAGCTGTGACAGACCGTAAGATAGACGTACACGTGAATGATCTTATAAGTGTTCCGTTTTTACGTTGGGTGTACTTAACCCTAAAAACCGACATAAACATTTAAAAGACCGTTTGGGTTGCTTTTCCAATTAAGAATGTTGATAAAGATATTCAAAATGAAAGTACATATTACAGTAGGTATTTGAGTTGGAAAATCACTCTTTGCAATGTTTTATGAAATCTGTAAAATTTAGAAAATACTTTTATATCATCGTGCAAGCAGTTTCGATATAAATGTTAATTAATACTTAGCCTTTATAAAATTTTCTTTAAAGTACTACATTTATTCCAAAGTCAATCTTTACCAAATTTGATATAAAATACATGTAAAAAGCAGGGTAGAAATATAAATAAACGATTTTTGTATAGAAAACAAGGTTATATTTTATATTAACATGTGATCAGTTGCATATAGAAGCATGTAAAAATAATTTATTTTATTAAATTGTCGATTATAGAAAATTTAACAAAATATTTTCTATTTACAATTTTTACTGTATTAAAAACGTACTAAGGAAAAAAGCGTTGTTTGCCTAAATAAACCGTTACGATAAATGCTTTTAAGTTCTTAAGTTTTCAAATGACAGTAAAATCAGGGAAGAAATGGGGTACAAAATTAATTGAAAGTAGTTTTTATTGGTGACAATAACCCAAAAAGTAATTAATTATTTAAAATTAGACTACCCTCATACACTAAATATATATTTAAAGTGCGTTATTGTTTATGTTTTTGGTTAAAACGAGGTATTTTCAGAAAAAAAGAAAATTTTTATATTGTGCTGTGAGAACGATCAGTCTTTTAGGTTTCAAAATTATAATAAAACTTGTGTATCATATATATCTGATAGTTTTAGTTTAAAAAAAAAGAGAAAAATAGGAAATACAAATTTATATTCAAATTCATAAACTTTCTGTCAATATTTAATAAACTATGATTTTTTATAAATTTATTTCAAGATAATAAATTCAGTGTAACTGCGTGGAAAGTATTACAACCACTTTGAGTATTCAATCAGACACACAGGAGAACTACAAATGAATAAATTCATGATAATTAAGATTATATACTAGGTATATAAAGAATCGGAATCAGATGTCGCAAACATCTCCTGAAATAAGTCTAGGCTTATAAAAAAGTTTATAGACAATTCTAACTCAAAATTGCCTCGTCCATATTTCGAGACGAGCCGACTGGCAATTTGTTCAAATAAAATTAAATGATAATTTATTGGTCAAAAGAAAAAGTAATTTATCATCAGAAATGCCACGCTATAAAATACGGTGTGAATTATTTCATGTCGTACAAAAGAATAGTCTACTTTTATCATTACGAATAAATTAGACATTTTTTTTTTAACAAAGGATTAATTATTATAATGTTTAATAAATCAAAAATATAAGCTGATAATTTATTACATCATACGTCATCTACGAGATTAGAACTAGAACTTTTTGGTATGCATACTATACTTTCTATAAGTTTTGTTTTTGTGAAAAAAGTAAAAGAAATTCCATAATAAAAATGAAAATGTAACTTGTTTACCAGCATAATTTGATAGCAAATATCACGCCGATTACTCTAATGCTAATAAAACCGCTTAAGTAGGAGCAGAACTTTCGTGCGCAGTTACTAATAACAAAATTTCAGACTCTGAAAATAATTTTTATTAAATTATTTACAAATATTTGTAAATTTATATATATATATATATATATATATATATATATATATATATATATAACTTTATTTTATAATTGAAATCCCAAATGACACATGATGTTTAAAGAATTATACCACTTGATTTGCATGTACTTCATCCTCCCCTGTAAACTCCATATCAATGCATTGATCTAAATATCAAGATATGGTCGAAGGAACATAAACCAATTGGATAATGACAACGTCAATTTATTTGCGCCATCTATTGCAACTAAACGTAACTACTTCATCAGGCACATGGCCGACTGTGTGCGACCGTAGATGTAATGTTGTTGTGGCGTTATCTTATTTTATTGCTTTTTAAATAAATAAGAAAAATTGTTTCCTATTTGTACGCATGTATATTGATATGACAATGCTTAAACAGGTTGCATTTAAAAGGCAATTATATAGGTAGATACAATGGCACTATATTACATAAATTTGTCAGGAATGATTCAAAATTAAGGTGACTTAATTATCTTGTGCCAATCAGTTTTAATTTATTTTCTGTATCGGGAGGTTACAAACTTAGTTGTCGGCGATGGTAAGACGTTTACGCAAGAACCGATATATAGTTCATCAGTGAGAAAAGGTCAAGATTTAAAAAAATAAAATTTATCTTAAAAAATTATCATGATATAATTTCAGCGTCTTCATACAGGTACATATCTACGGCTTTATTGTTTTAGTTTAAAATATTTGTTTATACTTAGTGCAAAATTAGTATTGTTCAAGATATATAGAAATAAACAAATTCATTCAAGATCACATTTAAATTCTATCTTACTCCATAAAAAACCGCGAATTTTCGACAAAATTGTTATAATAAAATTCAAAGGTTATTCCGAATATTATTAGATCATCTTCAATTACGTTGTGCTTTTCCGTTTTATATACTTTTAAAAAAATTCCTTTTTTTATTATTTTTACTTGATCCACAATTAAATGAAACTACGTGATTTAGTATTATTTCTACTTTTATTAAGTTCTTTACCACGACCTATGTTTCGTTGTATTACAACATCTTCAGTTGGGCTATTAGCAAATTCACTTTAGAAGTAAAATCCAATAATAAACTAAACTTCTTAGATATTGCAATAGAACGCAGAAATAATAAACATAAATTTAGTATATTTAGAAAAGACACATTTGCAGACTCCATAATTAATGGTCATTCTCAACATCCTTGGTCCCATAAGTTAGCAGCCTTCCATTCGATGATTCACAGAGCTTTAACCATTCCTCTAGAAAAACTTAATTTACGGAAAGAAATAAAAACTATGAAACAAATCGCAGTAAATAATAATTATAATCCATCAATTGTCAGAAAACTGTACCATAAAAAATTAAGAAAAATACTAATACAAGAAACATACCCGGTCTTACCAAATAATAATAATATTTACTATAAATATATCCCACATCACTGAAATTAGGAAAACTCTTAACTAATAATAAAAATATAAATAATACTACATGAGCTTATAGTACTTTTAATAACTTGGGTAAACCCCTTATTAATAATAAAGAAAAAATAGATAAACATAAAAAGAGTGGTATCTATATATTTAAATGTAACGACTGTAATAATGTATACATAGGTCAAACAGGAAGAGATTTTACTACAAGATATAAAGAACACATTGCCAGCTGGCGAAATAACAAACCAGACACGTCTCACATTGCTAAACATCTCATTGAAAATAACCATCACCCTCATACTGATAATGCCCCATATGTATTATAAATAAATACAAAAGGTATTAAACTTAATATCCTAGAAATATTAGAAATAAACAGACATAAAAAAGACATCCAGGTTAATATATTAAATGAACAACTAAATATAATATCGTCACCCTTACTTAATATCTTAGAGACATAATACAAATAGAAAAAATTGATACTACAGTACTCTTAAAATTGTTTTAGCCCAAATACACATATAAATATAAGAATATAAAATAAAAAAAAATTTAAGGAAATAAATAAATGAATACAAAAAAAATAAATAACAAAAAAAAATATGTATATGTATATATATATATATATATATATATATATATATATATATATATATTATAAGTAAATATATGAATAAATAAAACCGGAGATATGTTGAATTAGTGGTATACCCTTGTTCTTCAGATACCCTTGCTTTTGTATAAATATATTACCGAGAATAACTTCCATTTAATTTTATTACGTACACCAGAACATTTGCATTGTATAACCTCATATAATAGCTACAATTGAATTTATTACCTTCACTAAAATACTGGTATATCGTATAACTCTCGGAAATATAATAAAACTTACACCGCTCCTCTACAATAAACTCACTAACATAAGCAGAGGGAAAAATACAAACCCGGCTTCCGTTATTGTACTTTAAACATGAATGCTGTTGGATGTTCCTAAGAGTTAATCTTTGCTAATAGCCCACCTGAAGATGTAATACAACGAAACCTAGGTCGTGGTACAGAACTTAAAAAAAGTAGAAATAATACTTCATCACGTAGTTTCATTTAATTGTGAATAATACATTTCTACAAAGTTAACGCCAAATATATTTAACTTTTACTTGATTTAAAAATTAGTCACACATTTAACACAATTATTTTAAATTAGTTTCAGAGAGAGATAAAACTAAATCAAGTTATTTAAAAATATTTCAAACTAATAGACGGACATACAAAAATTCTAAACAAAGTTTTTCTCACTTCTATTATCATCCTATACGCTAAATGAACCGTCCTTTTCAAAATATTTTTCATGTACAGAATTTACTCTGTTACAATATTATTATTTGGAAGGTTAAATATCTGAAAGATTTGTCAATTCTGTTTTCTAACGAAAAGTTGTATTTTATTATATAATTTATTATCAAAAATTAGTAGTTCCAAAAATTAGTTTTTGCCCTACTTATGTTTAAAATGATTTAATAATTCACAACATAGTAGACATTGTTTTCGATAATTAAAAACACAACGTGTGCGGAAGCATGCGTGTCTTTCATCTATAGGTTTTGTCAAAAAGTATACGCGTTGGCTATATTTAATCACTAAATAACTTAAACTTATGAACATTTTATATTTACATTTCTAGTTTTAAGTATATCGATTTCGAGGTTTTTGAATTATTAAGTGACAGACAGATGGTTAAATACTAATTCATTTTGCTTCTAAGGTTTCCTGTTTTTTAGCATTAAATATGTAAAAAAATTACATGCCTTACAAGGTCACAAAGTCGAAATTCAGATAGCTACTGAAATTTCAATAAATAACAAAATATATGTATGAGAAATGATTAATAACCGAAGGTAACATAAGACAACCTTTTTTGAAATTCTCGAACTGTAATTTAAACATATTTTTACTATACAATTCGGCATTTATTGACTGTTTTCAGGATAAACATACTCACGAGAATCGAAATGTCAACTGAATTGAAACAGGTCTAATTTCGCCACTTCTAGTGGGACATTTTTGGTTGTTATGGGCCTGTCCTTACGAAGTAATATAAGTCTATGTGGCAATGTTTTTGAATGTTGATTTTTGAAATATACGCGGCTTTCTCTGATTTACCGCTATATCAAATTTCCTATTTTTACCTTAAGTGTATACTTTAGCATTTCAAGAAACGTTGTTTAATTGTAAAATAAGTAGTCTTGGAATATATCATAATACTTGACATCCAGAACAAAAATGTCGATTATGTTATTTGCATTCTAAAAAAAAGGTGTGAATATTTTTGAGTGTTAAATATTGAGATATGCGCGAAGCAATGCTTTATCACTATGTCAAATTTCTTATTTGTACATAAAAATGTTTCTGAGTAAACATTTTATATTCTGGAAATTTCAATAAAGGTATTAAAAAATAGAGATATTATATAAATATTAAATCTGTCTGGTGACGTCATTTGTATTTTGGCACGTATAATCTCTGATAACATACCCCAATAACGTATAATAAATGTCGCAAGACAAAAAACATATTTCCCGCTTTCAAATTTTAGTAAGACAAATTTCTGAACGATTTTAATTAAATTATTGTAAGTCGATACGCGAAGGTCTATTATTCATTTTAAACATATCATATATTTAAGAATGTTAATGTTATTTTTATTATGCCAACATATCGCCTAGTATAGCCTTGTGTACTTATAAACATTTCTCAAAAGCCAAGAGATGTATAGTATTACTGTTTTTGATATAATTTCTATTATAGAAATTCTGTGGATGGATTTGGATTTCGTATTTTTTATACAATTTTAAAAATATATTTGTGTATATTTATACATATATTACTTATATACTTATATATTTATAATTTACAGCACGTTAAAAAAATATGCTAAACGATTAGTAAATTCAGTTAATGATTAAGTAACAAGAATGAAGAAAACCTTCAACTCTGAATAAAAGGCGGGTATCTATTTTAATACAGTTACATTCGACTTTTTCGCAACGAACTAATGTAATTTATATAACCAGGATATGTCAAGTGAAATTGAGGTCGGATAAGTAACACAATATTCAACTTTGACACGAAAATAACATGGCTTCGCCTGGATATATCACGTTGACATTTTTCTGTCGAAGTTACTAGCGAGTGTAAACAGAAACTCACATACCTGTTGTCTAGTGACTTGTATATGTATTGCCTACTAATGACTTTATGTCAAAGGAAACTTTTCTACACATATGTAAGCTCGTACGATCGGTACTACGAATTATGAAAATGAGCGGTTTTCCTACCCGTTAACCCGGAACAATTTTTTGTCCTGTTTTGATTGATATGCGGCATTATCGGGTTTTAAATTAATGCGTTTTGAGTATTGAAGGGAACTGATTAAAAACAAGTCTCTTAAGTTTATGTCACTTAAAATATTTAACTGTAGAAATTAAATTTGATTTTTGTGAGAATATTTATTTACAATATAATTTAATAAGTTTTACCAAAAATAAATTGAGAAATAAAATATTTTTTTTATAATAATACTTCTTCTTATTGTATTAGTCACACTGCAGTCCATCCTATAAAATTAAAAAAATGGAACCATTATAGGATCAATAAGTTGATCGTTGGCCGTCCGTCCGTCTGTCTGTCAAAACCCTTTTTCTCAGAAACAGGTTGAAATATTCAGTTCATATTAATATTTTCTACAGAAGTCTACAGCGTTGCATTTTAATGCAATTTGTTTTTGTTTACGCTACAAAAAGTTATGGCAAAAAAAAAAAGTTATAAGCATATTTTTTATATAATAGTTTTATTCACAAATAAACAAAATCCTATTTACCGGTTAACTTAAATTTTTAAAATGTGAAAATGGAAGGTTCTTTAGCATAAGTAAAGGAGAATAAAAATCAAAATTTAAAATTTAAAAAACCCAAGACGTCATTCTAATTGAAAAACTTTTAAATAATTTTTTTGAAAGAAAGAACCTTTTAATATAATTACAAACCTAACAAACTATGTCTGGACTGCCTATACCTAATACTTTTCAATTTTATCAGTTCGAGACTAATTTAAATTCTCTTAGTGATGCTACAATGTAATTGATATTGAAAATAGAAATGGCATTGGCAGCCCCGACGGATTTTCTTGGGTCTCTAATTATATTAATAGGTTCTTAATTTCTTTCAGTCGGGGGGTTTTCAAAAAAATTATTTAATCGTTTTTCAATTACAACGACTACATCCGTCGTGTGCATTTTTAAAATATCAAATGAACTACTTCGTCACGGGCAATTTGCTCACTATTAAAATATTGAAATAACTACTTTTTTAGGTGAACCATGCGCACTTTTTCAGATCTTTAATTAAATTTGATTCTAAAGTATTTATAACATATTTAAGTTTCTATAAACCTATTGTTTTATTTTTAAGAGTAAACTCGGCTCCTTTCGGCATCAATTATGTTTTATTTACGATTATTATTTTATTTGAGCATAATTTAATATAGTATGCGTATACTATTGTATATATTCAGTTAGTGTTTAATATTTTATTTGAGAGTCGGTTAATATTACTTTCAAATACCATGGGTTAAGAAACGAGAAATAAATAAGAAATGTTGTCTCAATATATTAATTAGGGGTATGAAAACGAAGTGGGATTTAAAGATATGCGCATTAAAAAAATGACAACGCCTCCTTTCTATTTATTTTTCTAAGGTAATTTTGACATAATTTATATATTTTCTGCAACAAAAAATATTAAATTTCATAACTTTTAGGAACACAAAAACAAAAACAAAATTAAAGATATGACATCTCTCACGTATCTGCCATCTATCGTTCTATCACAGTTTTTTTTCTGAAACCTTTCCACATAGAAGTTTGAAACTTGGCATTGTAACAAAGTATATTAACCCTATACCATAGCTTACATTATAAAATATTTTATTTCTAAAGATATTGTTAAAAATGTTTGCATTATTTTTTTTTAAACCTTAACTATTTAACTGATCCCTACGAAATTAGACAGGTATTTAAATAGTAGTCATTAAGAAGAAGTTGTTTGCTTATTCTTTTCTTTGTTAGTCCTTAACTGCTTAACCCATCCTATGAAATGTTACGTACACTTAGTCGATGTCTTAAAATTCAATATTGTATATCAAAAGTAGAATTACTTTTATCAATTAAAAACACCATATCAAGGTTAGAAGCGTGAATATAAGCTGGAAGAATATAAGCGTGTAAATGAAAGCAACATGTTACCCTAGGACTGCCCAGTATGGCTCACAGACATCTTTTTTTTCAGGTTATCCGTCGATTCTGTGCATCTTAATCTACTTAGCCATTTTTAATGCCTCCACAAGGTCATTTCTGATTTCAATGCTCTTGGAATTGAAGTCAAAAATGTCACTACTTGTATAAGAAAAGAAGAAATTCTTCATTATTTATCTTCTTTCCCAAGCAACATGAATTTGCGAGTCAAAACTATAGTATAAAAATCTATCAGTAACTATTTAGGTATTCATAGCCATTTGTGGGTACATAGTATTTCTAATTGTCTTCTATATGTTGCACAGACGTGAAAACTAATTATAACAATGTATAATTTTCACGTGATTAAAAACCTCGATTTTTGAACTTTTCCCTTTATTTCTGCTACAAGATCTACCCCTCCCCTCCCCGTTATGCCGACTTCAAGAATGTAAGTCAACTGTAAGTGCCTTATTGATCTCAAAGATCATAAGATGAGACCATTGTATGTATAAAAAATATGCTCTAAGGGCCATATTTTTTTGTTATGTGAACCAAACATCTTGCGATTAAGTAGTTATGTATTACAGTAATGTAAGGCTAAGGAGCCCTAAAAAAACAATATACATAGCTATAAATAACTATACACTATAACTATATACATATTATATATATTTAAAAATGTAACTACAAACTAAATGAAATATAACAATATTTCACCATCTTCAAATGTACGATGTATGATAATATAAATTTACTTATTAAAATATTTTAGAGTTAGTTTATATAAAGTTACTTATCAAGCTAACATAGTATAAGTTACAACTCAAAGTGTTTAAAAATTAATATACTTTACATTTTGACTAATTTATATGCCTGATTAATATAAGCCAGCCGGTAAATTTTTTTCTGCTAAAGGTAGATAAGATTTTGGTGATGGAAATCATTCCAGTGTAATGGAAAACGAATAATATTAAAAATGAATAATTCCAAACAATTCAATTTAAATCAACATTATTCACGAGATACAAACGTCAGGTTAAATTGAGGTTGTTAAAGACTGATAGCGTAATTTTGTTTTAAAAAGTAACACGCGCGCGTTGACATATTTCATGTTGACATTTGCCCGCCGAAAATAATAGCGAGTGTAAACGTAGATTCAGCTGAATTCCGGTCAGGTGTAATGGAACCGAATGTGCTAATAACGTTACATTTACGTTGTAAAGAAACTAGATCTTTTTAAATTAAAAAGATATAATCTTCCAGCGAGAAGCCTTATTTCGAGGGTAGATTACGTCGTTTATAGACAGAGTACTAAGAAATGCACTAGATATAGATGAGTAACTTAATTATATATACCGAGGTAATCTCCGCGTGCGTGACGAGAATCTGGAAAAACGAATGTGAAGATTTACAAGATGTGTATCGTGTTTGAGTGGCTTTCCCTATTAACCGAAGCAGAAAATGTTATTCGAGTATGGTTTTGAATAGCAATGGTATGCGGTTTGTTGTTGTGTCTTACTCATTTTTATTTTTAATATTTATTTAAATTTTTTTTCTGTATAAATTAATATTTTTCACAAAAAAAATTGGTCTGTTACTAGATTTGATCCTAACAACAAGTAAAATGGAATAAAACTATATAATAACAGAACTACATAAAAGTATTTAAGCTGCCAGCTCAGTTCAAAACTTTTCTTTTAAATTTAGGTAAGATACCTATTTATGTGCCAAATTTCTAGTTTCTACGTCGAGTAGGGTTTCGATGATCGATGAATCAGCCTGCGTCAAAATTAAAAATATTTGAGAGTCTGTATCTCATAATACGTCATAAGTTGAAGTGTTATATGATGTTTCTCATCTCTTTGTAGAATGAAAGTTTGTAGAGTCTTAAATTGGTTACATAATCTTTGTCTTAAATTAGGGATGTCAAAAGTTCCTCGAAATATTTTATGTAAATATACATATGCTTTACATAAGGTTGGTAAGAATTTGCTATCTCGTTGCTGCGTGCATGAATCACGTTTATTTCTGAACGACAATAATTTATGGAAATTTTATATACATTTTGAGAGGTGAGCGTTATGAAGAATCATACGGAAGTAAAAGATTAAATTTAAAAAATCGATCAGTACTACGCAAAATACCGCAATCGGCTGTTTATTATGAAGTGGGACGAAATACCGCCATCGTGTAGAAAGATACATTCATTTCATAATTAATATCTTCAAACTTTCACTAGCATTGTCAGACGTACCGTATTTTGCTTGAGTTTTCATATTATTAGTTATATTTTAAGTGTCTTACTGGAGCAATAATAGTCCTGTACACTATTGTTTTCATTACTAGAATTCACAGAGAATAGACTGCATATTCAGAGATACTCGTCTGTTAATGATGGGTGAATTACAATGGCAATAAGCTTTTCTATTCAAATCAAAATTTTATTCCTCTTCAGATAAAAGTAATTTCATTGCAATAGAAAAAATAATTATCAATACATTCGTAATATAAAAAAACCTATCAAGCACGGATGGAACTCACACTAAGAGGGTTTCGCACACATTTAGCTCTAATGAATATCTAAGAGTACGTAAAATTTCTATTAAAATAAATATAAACATTAATTTTCTCCAATGTGAATATATTGTTTATTATGTTTTTCACAGGTGTAAAATTAGGATAATTTTTGAAGTTCTCCTGTAATCTTTATCACATTTTCCCTTGTCTTTTTCCATTATTTTGTTTCGTTGCTTTCGGAACTAGACAGAGGAAATTTCCTATTTTTGTATTTTTTGGAATTATTTTCAAATGCGTTTTAAAATTACGAAAAAAATGTTTTTATTTTTAACAGAAGTTCTTGAAAAAAACTTGTTTTTAATTTTATATATTCTACATGAGGTACAACGTTTTAACAAGTTTTTTGGGACCTTAGTGAAGGACTCAAAAACGTTTTTTTAATTTATTCCCCTTGTTTAACCCTTAAATCAACATTTTAAACAATTTGCGTAAAAATATGTGGGTTAATAGATGTATTACTATGCCAAAATTGAAATTTCTGTGATTTTCCGTGAAAAATGTAAATAAATTGACTAGTACATCTTTCATGGGCGTAAAAACACAGTGCATATTTCAATAGTTATAGCATCTAGAATCATTGTTTAATTTTCCCGCAACGCTTGGGCTTCTAAAAAAACATATTTTTCATAATTTTAGGTTGTAAATTTTTATAAATTAGCGAGGGGTGACATATTGGTTTTGCATATTTTTAGTATGTATATGAAGGTATAATACTTATAATTATAGAAAAAAATATTGGGAAATCTATAACCTAAAATATACCATAATACAAAATTTCAAATTTTGCTTATTATCTTTTGGTGCATCAGATAAAAAAAAATATCTCGAAACCTTTCGTGTAAATATACATACGGTATACACACCAAATCCGGTTTGTTTCTAGACGATAATAGTTCTTGGAATTTTTACAGTTTATGATGGCAAATGAACGTTATGATGACTTTTACGATAGCAATAAATATTTGGGATGTAGGTTAGCACTACGCAGAGGGCCACAACGTATTTTCAATATATCATGCATCAGAAGGAAAATCAGGAGCTAAATTAATTTCATAATTAATACTTCAAGTTGTCACTAACGTTGCCAGACGTTCTATATCTGGCAAACAGCTAACATGAACATTTTTGTCCAGTATTTCTATTATTCGTGATGAATAAACGAAATTATTCTTAGCAATTCAACAATGTTATTCATAACAAATAGTTGCAAAGCGAGTTAGCAGTATTTTTCTGTTAATAATGAGTAAATCAAAGCAGCAAGTAAGCTTCGCGATCTACACCCCATGGAAACTAATGAATGTATAATTAGCCTCTTCAAAAAATATCTTACAACAAATGTGGAATAGAAAAAAATTCTTTTACTTAACTTTTTCACCCAATAAGTACGTATTTGTCATCCGCAGGTGTAATGACATTAGAGCAAGTAATGAAACTGACCAAATTTAAAAATAATTGGAGTGTTTTTTTCTATTATAATGTAATATTTTTTAATCAGTCTGGTATTATTCTTCTTTTTCCATTACATTAAATTTTGTATCTTACGGTATTCCACGGACCTTTCATTATCCACTATGGTTGTTAAAGCAGATAATATTGGCTTGTAATATTCCTATTTGATAATCTGAATCAGCTCCCCTTTTTCTATTAGCGATGTTAAATTTTGGAATAAGAAAATATGAAACAGTTTCTTCACACATTTTATGACCATTAAATCTGTAATCAGTTTAAAGAAATATAAAGACAACAGATAATTCTTTTTTTAAAGGCCTTATATTTTCTAGTATAAATAAAACAAAACATGTCCGTACTTTTCAAAGTATATGTGCGTAATGAAATTATTCGGTTGAAGAGGCTAATTATCAATATCTCAACCATTAAAAAAAAAACAGAAAAACTAATAATGATTTCGATGAAGAAGAAAAATGGCATCGATATTAATATTTATCAAAATAAGGAAGAAAGTGTAATTTTTAATTATGCGAAAAATTCTTGATTTGATGATAAATCTGAAAGAAAAAAAATAAAAAGCTTGACACTTTGAAAACAATTGTCTTTTCGTAAATCTCTATGTTTATTTACGTGTCTTAAAATTTTGAATGCCGTGAGTAGTAAAAGATATATAAAATAACTGAAAAGTATTTGCGTCTGTCAAAAAAATTATGACATAGGTAATCTAAATAAAAAAAAACCCTAATATTTCTTCGTAGTCATTTAAACATACAACGTCTAGCAAAGATTTCGTAATGGTGAAATGGTCAGAAATATAGTAAACGTGTGCATAGGGTATACAATAAAAACTAATATTCTTCGGATCTATATTAATATCATGGCTCTGAATAAAGAGCAGGAGTCCGATATTCAGGTTTGATTCAATGTTTCCCGTTAAAGGAAGAATGTGGAACATATAAAGTAAAATTTATTTCGGAAAAGGGACACGATATTGACTTTTTTCGTAAAAGTACTATGGTATTGCTCGAATATATCACGTTGGCTTTTTATTGCCAGCACTAATAGCGCATGTAAAGAGCTGTTTACATGATTCCAATCTGGTAACTTGTTTTGGCGCCGCGCCCTAATGACTTTATGTCGAAGAAAGTCTTTCGCAACGCATCAAAAGCTCATAGGATTGATATTACTAACCACAATATTGAGCGGTTTCGTTCGTTAATTTGGTATCAGATTTTTTACTGTTTTGATTGACGTACGATTGGTGACGTTGGCGTGATTTAATTTAATTTCTTTTTACGGAGGGTGAGAATATTGGCGAGTGTCTTTTTTATTTAGATTTTAAAATTCTAAAATACTTTTGGCCAACTATTATTTAATTCTGGGAATTCGGTTTTAATAAAGGTATTTAATTCAGTTTTTTCATGAATGTTTTTATTAATGTTTGTTTATGGTGTTATGGGTTGTATGATTTTCATGAAATGAATTACATGAACAAACTTATTTTTGTGTAAAATAAACTTAGAAATTTAGTAGGCTTTAGGAGCATTCTCTTGCATTAATAGATGAAACGCTGAGTGACTATATAACAGCGCTTCACCGATATATAACGCTAATTTAATATCATTTTTCGATCAAATGATATGCATATTTCCAAAATTCAATGAAATAAACGTTTAGAATTTAAACTACATGAAACTTATGGTAAGGTTCTTTATTTTCATAAAATAAAAAAAGAAAGTTTTATGTTTGCCATAAATGACTTTCGCATTCAGTTACAAGTGCGTGTGAGTAAATATATTATAAGCATTTCTTATTATATATGATAAAATGTATATAATTAGATGTAAGTAAATCATTCACGATAAGAAAATTTTGTATTAAGTCCATGAGCTTTTCTTCGCATATTTTTTGTAATTCGTCATGAAAATATTTATTAGGTCTTTCTCCTTAATAATGATTAGAATAATTTATAGATTTTAATCAATTACGTCAAAATAAATCATTTTAATATATATCATATAAATGGTATATAAATAAATAAAATAATAGGAATTACTACATATTCACATTTTTATTTTGTTATAAATAGACACTAAAAAATACATAAACTACAATAAGTACGATTCTAATAATTAAGTTGAAAAACTTCTCTTTAGGAATAATATTATTTGGGTAGAAACGTTTATTTCCATAGACTTTTATCTATAGTAACAATTGAGTTTTGAAATATTATCGAAGAGATATAGACATTATTTCCGCTGCAGGAAACGGAGGCAGTTTTTTCCTATTTAATGTACGGTGTAGTATTTATTCTTTTCAACGTTTTATTTAGATTCAAGGTGGTACGATTTTTTTTATTTTATTAGTTAATAAAGTAGAGATAAAAAGTTATAAAAAAGGAAGTAAAATAATTTTAATTTCTCAACAAAAAAATTGTGCGTAAATAGTTATTATAACAGCGAGTTAGTTTTCGTCGTCTAAGCGATATAGTTGACCATTTTTGATCATGTTGTAAACTTCTTCGTAGACCAGTTTCATACCAGAAGTCTGCTGGAAGAGCTTACGGAGGAGTGTCAACTGTCCGTGCGAGTATTCGAATTTCGTAAAATCTTCTCGTAGTGGATCTGTGACCCATGTAACGTTTCGGTTTAGACTATGCTTTGGTATACATACCAGCCAATCAATCATCTATTTTTATAGATACACATGTATGTGAATGTATAAGTTTAAAAAGATTATCCACACATTCGAAAAATATTTTATTCACCTTATGTCCGATTAAAACCTCAAGCTACGATGGTTTATGCCTGACCCTGAAAATAAGCAAATAAACTTTTCTCTTTATAAAATCAATATGATGAGGAATGGGGTGTAATTGCTGTTTAAAGAAAAGTGGAAAATTTAACAACTCTGTGTTCCATAAGTAATTTAACAAAATATAATTTTTCAATTTATTAATTCCACTACAACGAGTATATGAATTTGATACCATTCATTATGTAAATGAAGATATCATGGTGGTTGTGTATTTTGTCAATAATCGTTTCGAACTTCTATTTATCTGTATCACAACTACATAACTAGTATAATGTTACATTTAAATACATACAATTTTCTGGAAGAAGCTGTAGATTTTGAGAATCTTGTTGTATTTAATATTTTTTTTTTAAATTTTTTCGCACTCTATTTTGTGCAATGCCATTGGATATTTATTTTGAATAAATATTTGTTGGATATTCCTTTTTTTATTTTGAAGTCTTGTTTATAAAATGATGAACCTGAAAATGGTTCGTATATCATTTGTTTAACTGACGCAAAAAAAGTTATTTTCTTCTGGCTATATTTAATATTAAGTTAATATCATGCAAAATTATTACGAACATGGTATTATTATCGTTTATATCGACTTATTCGGTAGGCTCTCGAATATTACTACATAGTAATATTCGAGAGCCCTGAATTAATTTTAACATGTATTTAACTTTTTGAAAGTTTTATACTATTTGAAACGTTTATTATTTGTTAAACTCGATGTAAATTGAGGTTAAACTAAGATCAGTATGGTTTGAAACATTTACATGAAACATAAGTAATTTATTGGAACTATCCTTGACGATTCGAGTGTGAAATTTTTGGAAATGGGTGGGATTAATATTTTTGAATATCAGCCCTTTAAATCTATATTTTGAAGAAGAGGGTATGGAAAAGTTCATGTTCAGTGTGTCAAAGAAATATAAAAGTTCTTCGATTTAATATTGTCTACAACAAAATGTATTTGCAGCGAAGAAGGGACGTACTGTAAATATAAAAAAAAACGGGAAGACGGTTTTAAATGCAATAATTGCCTACACTTTCCTTGATTAAATTGATCAATATAATAAAATAAAATCAATTTTACAATTACAGATTGATGCTTATAAATTTAGGAATACAAAATATTGTCCTTTTTACATTCTAAATTTTTATCATAAATTTACAAATAAATATTTATTAATAAATAAAACCTCTTAAGTTCAGAATTCATTAATCATTAAATATGAATTATATTTATGTGGTTCTTTTTACAATTTAAAATATTTGTAAGTTACATAGGAGCAAAATGTGCATGGAAATGCACTCGGATGTTATGCACGTGGAAGCTAATTTTAATTCACATGTCTCTTTTTATTTAAGGTTTCTTTTATAGGTTGTCATATAGTATCGCATAGAAAATAATAAGTTCTATTGAATCTTTAAATGTTGAAAATAATGTTTTCAATTTTATATTTTTATTCTTATAATTTTATATTTTTTATTGAAAAAAAATTAAAAATAATTTGTGGTAGTTTTGTCTACAAATACATAAATGATTTAAATACTGTGTTTAAATATATGATAGAACGTAATGTTTTTGGGATTCGTATAACGTAACATTAATTGTCAACTAGTAATTGTTTTAGAAATATTTGGGGCAAGCTTTTTGAGAAAATATTAATAACTTAAGAGTAATTAAATATGGATAAACATTTCTATTTCCCAATATTCTTGTTTAAGCGAGAACTTTCAGATAAGAGTTTCCGCGCTCATACAATTTTACGATACTCTCTGCTAAATAGTTGTGCTGAAGATATTTCGTATAAGTAAATTGTTTAACTACCAAATATATTTATGACCTAGGTGATGTTCTCCGCTCAATTTCCTTACAACGATTTTTACTTGAATTCTTGAAATTATATTAAGAAAACGAACGTTTTGAGCAGCATTTGAGCGCATCTTCATCTTCATATATGGCCATCTTCATGGTTATCATTCGAATGGTTTTATTTGTTGCTATTACAATACAATTTAAACGATTGTCACTATTATGGCAAACTGAGGACACAAAGTACGTAGCGAGTTCTCTCAACAAAACTCTGTAATACTAAAGAAAGTACGCCTTTGTATGTTTATCTTTAAAGCTGTAATGTGAACATTGTTTATAAGAGTATGTTTTCGAAATATTTGCTCTCAGTTTGACGAAATATAATATAAAATGAATATTTATGACATTATTTGATAAATAAAATGAAATAAAATTATTCCGTAATTCAAGAACTACAACAGATTAAAAAATGATGCACGCGGATCTGAGATATTAGAGTGAATTTCTATTTTTTAACTGATGGGACAACTAGTATGGAAATCCGCAATGTATCTATTTTGTGCGTGTTTTTTGTGCGTGTTGTGATTTCTCAAATACTGTTGGTCGTAGCGACCGATACCAGCGGCAGCCAATTTTTATTAATAAGTATATTTTAAGTAAATACACGCTATTGAGACAAAATTCTAATTATATTTTAAAATATTATTTTTATTTGTAGTTGGATATATAAGCTAAATTTAAAACCAAGTAAAATTAGCAGTATATCTTAAAAGTGAAAAAAACACTTATATTTCAAATATTATGCTGGTATTATAATACATAAAAAAAGTAAAAATATATTTATACCAAAGTAATTTGTTTTTAACATTAGTTGGTCATAATATATTAGGGGTTCAATTCTACACGGAGTCAAAGTGAATTTAGCACTTTTTGATGAGTTAAATATTATGTTGATAAAATTTTATATTATTTATCAGATTTAAGCTTCTTTTTAACAAAAATCTGATGGACATAACTGTAATTTTTTTAGAAAATGTCTAGGTAAACATTTGTAACACTAGTACATACATATATATATATATATATATATATAGATATATATATATATATATATATATATGTATATAGATATATATATATATATATATATATATATATATATATATATATATATACATATATTTACATATTACTGTGAACTAGAAACAATGCTATCAACCATAATGGTTGACTGGAAGAGATTGCTCATGTATCAATAAGTTCGCCATATGTATTATACACAAAAATTTATAAATAAATACATTATTATTTTAAAATAGAATAACATACACGCGTTAAGCTACTTTCAAGTAAAATAATAAACAACAACTGTATACACTTGAATTATTACACTGATTATATATATGCGCGTATTATTTTAAATTATACTCAAATACAATATTAATCAAAAATATTTCTTGAAGTGATGCCCTCCGTCTTAGACAGTGAGCTTGCTTGGTTTATGCTGCAGGGATCAAAGTTTACCCGTAACAATGAAACAATATGTTTGATGGCAACTGGAATATGTTATAAATACTTTAGATTAAAATTTAATTAAATACCTTAAAAAGAAAGTGCGCACCTAAAGTAGTGAAATAATAAACTTGGTCGATACCGAAAGAAGTTGTGTTTACCCGCTTCAACGTCACCGACCCGAGCTTGACGGCTCAGTTTCATCCACTGCTCAAAAAAATGCGCAGATGCGTCTAAAGAAGTTTTCACTTCAAAGATAGTACAAACGTGGGTAACAATTAGATTAGTTTATTACACAGTTCATATAGGATAGTTAATTGAATGCTATTAAACAAAAAAGTCAAACGTAATATTACTTATTGGAAGTAATGTTATGTTTTTGAATAAATTTCAAATATTTCCTTAAAGAATGAATACAGGTATAACTTACGAGAACGATTGCGGAAAGCAAAGTAAAATTGAGGTCAGAAAAGTGACACACTTGTTTTTGATTGACTATTGTCATAAAAAGGCGATGAATGCGCGCAGCATATTTCACGTTGACATTTATACGTTAGCGCTAATAGCGGATGTAAACAGCGGCCGCTCACATGGCCGCAGTTCGGTCACGCATACCGATGTCGGGCGTTAATGGCCTTATGTCCAGGAGAGCTTTTCCCTAGATATCAAAAGCTTATTGAATACTACAGAGACCGGTGTGATTGGGTGGTAATTTTGTTAGTTTGAATTATTATTTTTTGTTATTTTCGCGGTTATACCACGTATTATAATGGTTTAATTGAATTAAAAGCTTTTTTATTTACATGATTAGTCCTAGAGTTTTATATAAAGACGATGTTGTAGAATAATGAAGTTTTTTTCCTAATTTATTTTAATTTTATATTTTGTAATTTATTCAGGCAATTATTGCGATTTATTTCGCTTTGAAATTTTCTTTCAATACGTCAGTACAAACAAGTGTTTATATTCATTTAAAAAGCATTGTTTAGGATTGTCTTCAGTTGAAAGTGCCTAAAAATGTAACCATATGATAACGACTATTACAACAGATACAAAATATAATTATCATTGAATGGTAAACCTGCTTAATTTTTTTTTAACGGAGCTAAAATAAATTCGATATTTATGATATTTAAAAACACTTCAAGCGGTGTTTTATCAAACATTTAAAAAAAGATTTAATTTGGTTGGTGTCGAATCTCGCTTTAATATAAATAATATATCCAACCTAGATCGTTAGTACCTTCCGTTCCCGCCTTCGCGAGAAATCAGAAAAAGGCCCATTTAATTGATTCAACCTGATCCCCTCTACGTCAGAAGGCTTCACACGTTGACAAAGGTCGGTAAATTTGAGAGTACAAATATTTATGGAGAAGATATTCGACTGAGCGCTACCTGTGTACGAAAATTTGGCTGTAACGAGGCGCATAATGTAAGAGTTCCGACATTGCTGATTAAACGCAACTTCGCCCATCTCACAATGGAATAATGTAGGGATTATTATACATTTTTTTTATTATTTTTAAATTTTTTATAATTTTTTTTATTATTATACTATTTATTTTATTATTTTTGGTCACGACCTAGATGCTTATGTAATCACATTTTCTTTCTTGCACACGTTAGTGTTAATAGGATTAGGAAGTGAACTAATAGATTTAGAAGAGCATTATGAAGAGCATTTTATATTTGGTAAATCCAAGTTTAATGTAGACGTATAAAATTTAAGGAAATATTCCTCTAAGGAAATAGAAAATATCTTATTTGTAAATTACGTAAGTAATAAGCATAAGAGAAATTTTGTTTTATTTGCACGATTGTACTTTTAAATACCGAAATAACTCTTGTAATATAGAAAAACCCTAGATTATATTATTTAAAAATCCTGAGAAAAAGCGTCTTTTTCTTCTCCAAAAAATAAATATTAAAAATTATATTATTTTCTTCAATTTAAGCCCTTTAAAACGAAACTTCTTAGATATTTTTTATCTAAATTAAATAACGATTGTCTCACGAAAGAAAGAGAATCTAAAAGAAAGCTAAAATGGTTATCAACTTGTGACCTTAAATACTTATTTGTCCATTATAATACTTTTTTCATAATTGAAGGCCACGTTTGATACAAACAATTATTAATACTAAGTTACCTATTTCTACTCCCCGTCAATTTGATAATAAAAGAATACGACATTCTAGATCTCATTTATAACATTAAAAGATCTACATACTAAACTCTGATTTCAAAGATTTATAAATATTGGACCAAAATAACCTTATTTTTAAACATTTTTTTTTAATTTTATTTTTCGTGTGCTAATATTGCTATTATACAATGAATACTATTTATTAATAACAAGTTATATAAAGACGTTGGCCAAATATCGAAGTGTTTTTCAAATAAAGGAACTTATGAAGTGTTTTTGTAATAAAAAGGGTATTAAATTAAATGGTTTTTATCCAAGTTATAGCTTTATAATATAACTTAGATATCAAATAGTTATTAATTTAAGATCACATGCCAAGAATGGAGAACTTCCATTAGTTCGTTAATAAAATATAATTAGATATTTAAGCGAATTAATTAAGGTTTGTTTCGACTTCAAATATTTAGTTATTTGAAACGTGGTCCCTTTAATAAAGTTATTTTTGCTTTACTTGAACAACAATATTATAACACAGAGTTATTAAGGTAACATCTTGAAGTTAAGTTACTCTGAAACTAATATTTTGCAAGAGAGGCTAAGGAGCGGTTAGGAGTGTTCAGTTTATACAAACTCAAATATAGAAATTTGTGTAATGAAAATACAACGAAACTAATTTTACTCATTCCAACTTTATTGTTAGTTTACTGTTATATGAATTTAGTGGTATCCCACAAAATTGCTACTAAATAATATTGAATTAGACTTGGAAAAGTTTTTTTATATCTTATTCCATATTTTTACCTGATTTTCTCCTTAAATATGAATTTAATGCTGGATATGGGTGGCATTTTTGATTGAAATTGTTTGGTTACTAGACGAAAGGCGGGATATTTTTTTGTTATGCCGTTACCAAAATTGAGACATTACATTTGCTATACTTCAGTATCACTTATTTCTATTGTTTTTTATGTATCTCTCGTATCTGTCGTACGAAAATCACGGCAACAGCGTTTACTTTCTAGTAAGTTTACTGGACATCATTTTGTTGAAATTATGTTTGCGACAGCCTCGTAACTTGTTGTTTATTATGTGTCTCGTAATTTGTTATTTATTATGCGTATTTGTGTTAATTATTTATTATATTAAACGTTTAAATAATAACAATGTTTTTTTTTTTCTAAATAGCGTTTTTGTAAAACATTTATTTATGAGATATGTGAAAAAGTCCCCCAGATACACAACATATTCTTGAATTTTGTTTCGTGATTCAAAATTTTGTCAGATTTAATGATGTGGTCATATAACAAAATCTAGGTCGTGGTGAAGAATTTAAATAAAGTAGAAATAATACCAAATCACGTAGTTTCATTTAGTTTTGGAAAATTAAATTAAAATCAATTTCTTCAAATATAACGTTATATTTGAAGAATAAGGCCAAATATGTTCAATATTTAAAAATAAAAACAATAGGAATTTCATATATTAGTTAATTATTGATATATGTATTAATATTATTAAAGATGCCACTTAATTTAAAAAAAAATATGAAAATACTTATAAAGCTTCATCATATCGATATCAATTTATTTATATCATATAAGGATGACATTTAACTTTTTATTGATGCAAGAAACCTTTGATCCGCATTTGACCGTGTTTTTCCGCCAATTTTTCCCAATTGATAATTTGGTACCGTGCAGAAATTTCAAGTTCTCAATTAGTCGAAATTTCAGCGTTCCCAGATATTCGAATATTAAAACAGAAGTCCAGAAGAAAAAATAAAATGAATGAATGAATGAAGAACAGAAGAAAAAATAACATGTTAAAAAATTAGTCCACGCAAGTTCGCACAAAAATTTTATTTTTAATCCGCAACCTCACAGTTTCCTTCACTGAATGAGGCAAACATAAATTATACAGTTTAGGCCACGTTTTACGAAATGCGGGTCGGCGTACGGCGGTCGAAAAGTGAGAGGTAACAGTGATGCACTGTTCAATTCGTGAAACCTTCCGCCACAAGTCGTCACGTTACGATTTTATTACTTTACTTTCTGCGTGCCCAGCAAAAATATTCTTGTTATCAAAATTAAAAATCGTGAATATTGAATATATTTGGCGTTAAATTTGTAGAAATTCATTATTTACAATTAAATGAAACTACATGATGTAGTATTATTTCTACTATCTTTAATTTCTTTACCACGACCTAGGTTTCGTTGTATTACAACATCTTCAGGTGGGATATAAGCAAAGATTGGGATATAATAAAAAGTGGGATATAACAAAATCTTTGCTTATATCCCACCTGAAGATGTTGTAATACAACGAAACCTAGGTTGTGGTAAAGAAATTAAAGAAAGTAGAAATAATACTACATCACGTAGTTTCATTTAATTGTGATTAAAAATCGTATTGCATTATAATCATAATCTAATATTTGGAACTTGATAATCGTATGTGAGGTAAATAATTTTAATATGTTTAATATATACCAATACTAATAATTTTAGCATACTTATAATTTTAATAATTATAATTTTAGTTCCGTATCTCAAACGAAAAATAAAGGGACGCGTATTAGATTACTTACATATCGTATCCCGTAGTCCATCCATCTATATCACTGCTTTATTTCGCAAAAACAGTTTGACTCAGAGACATTAAGTTTGTGATAACAGTAAATAATTTTAATCGACGTACATTTTAGTAGACACTAGAAAATATTTTATGGAAATTTTAGAGGGGCAAATAAAGTAGTTGATTATTTTTTAAATGTCCCGTGTTGTCTGGATTATTAAGTTAAAAAGCCAATTGTAAGGATTCGAAAACAATTTTTTTCACAATTTTATAAAAGTTCAAATGGTGTATAAATGGCGGTGAATGACGCATTAATTGGCGGTAAAGGTATATATTTTTAAATATTCGTTTTATTCAAAGTGGATTACTTTATCAGTATATTTAACGACATTCCTTTGTTGTCAACTTTACATGGAAACGATACAACTTTCATAGAAACGAAAAGTCGCGACACTGTTTTCTAGCTACACTTTCTTTGCGTAATCATTTATTTTATGAAAAGCACAGAATATTATATATTGGTAATAATTTAAGAATAGTTAAAATTATAACACATCAAAAGGAAAACCATGTTATTGTTTTAACATTAATATTATTTGTTAGTATATTGCATTTTGAGAACTTCTAGGATAATTTATATTAAATTTATCAAAATATCTAATTCACATAAAGGATAAACTTTAACTAAATTTCTAATAAATCTCTAGAATATTCCTGTAAAAGTAATTCATTTCTTTTATATATTTTTGAACCAATAATCCCATTTTAAAAATTTATAGCGTATTTTGATATTTTTTTATGTTAGCCGGTGGGCTAAATAGGCTGATAAAAATAATTAAATTTTTGAAGTTTGTATCCAAACATTCTGACAAAGTACAAGAATTCTTTAGCGATGACGGGCATAACCCATACAGTACGCTAAACTTTAAAACATCTTATTCCAGGGTGAATCAAACGAGTTGAAGTAATAAAAATATTGTGAGTGAGAAAATATATATGTGAGGTTGGAAAAGTGGTGAAAGCGGCGTGGAATTTCTTAAAAAACATTTTATGTTGACATCTACTATAACGGCGTATGAAAACAGAGGTTCATCTGACCGCAGTCCGATCACGTGTACCGGTGTCGGACGCGCTAATAATGTTATTTCGGTGATAACTAGGCCGACGCTCGTGAAAGGCTTACAGGGCTATCTACGTGCCGTAACTGCCCCGGTTCAGCGGGTGTTTATCAGAATTATCTTGAACCGTATTTTTATACGATGTTGAGTAAAGCACGACCTTGGCATTCCCTAATTTAATTATGCACGTAGCTCAAGTGCTAGATCGGAAAAGTTGCGAGTGGATGGATTAATAAGCTATCGGTGAATATTAGTAACCATATAGATTATTTGATATCATGCTAGTATTTTATTGGTTATGTTTTGTTTATTTATTTAAACTAATATTATAACTAAGGAAATGTGTCTTTTGCTAGTAAGTGGAAGCTAGGCCAGTATGAAATGAAGTTTACTTATTTAATTGGAGTGCTGTAAGATTATATGTCTTAAAATAGTTATGAACCCTATTTTTTATAGGAACTAATTACCGCAATCATGAATTCATAACGTACGCGGAAGACCGACATTTCTATAATATCAATGGAAATACCTATCATTTCATTAAGCAGATCATGTTGTCAAGTTTTAAACAAATTATTTCGAAATTGCAGAAATATGGCAAGCTTACAATTATCTAATTTATGTAATATTTAGTGATTATTAATAAATTATTTACTGAACGCTACGATGAAAGATCATGAAACAAAAGTTAAATTTATGCATCCAAAAATCTTGGCGTTATAATGTTTGCTAGTGGAGAATTGAATGATTCAAAAGTTAATATTGTGATGTGAATTTTGCATTTTTTTCCTTTTTTTATATGACAATACTGCTTAAATATCATGCACCAAAAACTAGTTAATATTTAATTTATTTATGAATAGTCAAGTGCTTGCCACGCACGCTAAATTATTTAAAGTTTACGGAACGCTTTAAAATTGTTTAAAAAAAAATTAGTAAGCGTCATTCGTTCAGGATGGGACTATAAATATTCTTTTGTATTAGTTCCACATTAATTTAAAAACAATTTAGGTATTTTGCATAGAACTGTTGAAATCGTTTAAAAATTAACATAATAATAAAGTTTTGGAAAAAAAGAAAATTTCTTTACTTCCACAAAACGCTTTGGGAATGAAAATGTTTTAAGATGTAAGAAATTTACATTTTTGCTGCTATTGTTTTTGAAAACAGAAATGACGGAACTACTTTAAAAAAATTTGAGAACATATAACGGAACAAAGATGTGTCAGAAAAAATAAATAAATTGTATGTAGCTAATTAAATGATACACATTTTACTTAAAATGTTCGCAAATATTTTTTGTTCCTCTTTTACATAAGGTTTTAAAATAAGTTATAGGCATGAAAAATGTTATTTTGGAACATGGAAAATTGTAAGAATTATGTCACACGGAAATGAAGGAACAAAATTATAGTTTTTATAATTTACCCGTAGATTCCTAAAAATGACTGAATACTATTAAATATAAAATATATTTTTTTATTAAGTAAAACATATTTCTATACGTGCATGTAGTGCCAAATATATTTTTATACGTAAATACGCAGGAATAATATATGATCGACAAAAAAATAAAAAATTCGAAAAGATTCAAAGTAGCCACTAAAATATTTAACAAAAATTTTTTGCGGTATATTTGAAAACCATATGGACGTGTTTTGAAATATATTGCATAAAAAAGGTCCCTATCGAGACTCTTCTTAAAATATTCTTCATGATATGCATGGTATTTGGAATTCTTCATTCTTTTGTTATTTTCCAATTCCATTAGAATTATATTTCAAAATTTATACTTTCCAATGTGATTACTGTCTATTATTTTCATGATTATCAAATGTAATTCGTACTACTGATTAATATACTTTCATCAGGATGTCGTAGGTTATTGTATGTAGAATCCTTTTGAAGCCTTACAGTACCATTCTTTCTGATTTTTGAATGTGTGAAATGTAGCAATTTTTCTAAAGTAAAAGGTATGATTTCCTAATAAATTTTGCTCTCATCTTTTCAATTTTGTTTATATTTTGTTAACTTATTGTTAATTAAATTTATTTTTTAAAGAAATATTGTCTATATTTGTCTATTTCTTAATATATAATTTAAAACAAAAGCTCGGAACTTTTCCAATTTCAAATTGTTTGTACGTGCAGCCTTAAAGTTTTTGATAGATATTGTTTAATATATTGTAAATTTAACGGCCGTAAAAAAGTGACTTTATCGCCATAAATGTATTATATCCTTGATTTCATAAAATTGTTTGCCTTTAAAGAAATAAATATTGTTGGAAAAATCCGATTGATAAAATAATTAAAGCTACTACCGAAACTTATATATATATATATATATATATGTATATATTTATATATATATATGTATATATTTATATATATATATATATATATACACATATACGATATTGCAAAATGATAAGTAATATTTAGTTGCTGCATCGCAGTTACTAAAATATTAAATCTTTGACTAAGAGGGCACTGGTTGGAATTCGGTTTGAATGTGGAAAATATTTTCTTTGTTGTAATTACTTCTGATTTCTGTACCTCAGACATATGTCATGACCCTCTGCACGGTCTATTGTTGTATATTACGGTTTTTTTCACAATCACCTTTTTCAGAGCTGCTTTAGCTGGGCAGTCGAAAATAGAAGTAGGTATTTAACATCTGGGAAGTTTTTTGAGTTTAATTCCCCTAATATCACGATTGATTCTGTGAGTAGATCTCAGCCCGATATTAGTTTTATAAAAGTTGATCTTAGTGAGTTTATGTTAGTGATTTATTGGTTCCGTAGAGTTCTACGGAACAGTCCTAATTAAATGAAACTACGCGATGTAGTATTAATTCTACTTTATTTAAATTGTTTACCACGACCACAGGTTTCCTTGTGGGTAACTAGCAAAGACGTTGTAATAAAATGAAACCAAGGTCATCAAATGTTGCTTGAATTCTCAGGTATAAAATCCCTACTCTCCGACTGCAAAGCTGTCCATAGGCGAGTATGAAATTATTTTGACCTGAAAATCTATTACACTTTACAGTAGTTGTGCATATGAACATGACGAGTTTCTGTAGCTACAACGTTGAAAGGCATAAGATAGATTTATTTTATTCTCAATTTTGAAAAATAACTCATAAAAATACATCATTGCCGTTATAAACATTACTTTTCATGTTTTAGCAAATATTGAAAAGTGAAGTTTTTATATATTTTTTCTTAATTACTTTCACATTTTAATATAAAAAGTCCCCATTCGTGCGTTTAATGTTTCTAAATTTTAAGAACGCACATATCTAATTACTTCGAATTTCATTTTATGATAAAGTTCACTTCCGAAACTACTATATAAATGAAAATAATAATACGCAGGCATTTCCAAATCAGGGCCAGTTATCGATTTACAAATATTAACATAATTTTTACCATTTACACATATTATCCAGTCTATTTTCACAGACGTATAAATATCGTAAATATCTCAAAAACAAAAAAAATTTAAATTATCCTTATAGTTTTCCGGTCAGCTTTTTTTCTACTTACAAAAGTAAAGTAAACAAAATCGAATATTTATGCACTCCCACTAAAATTTCCTTATGAACATTTTTGAGTGTTCATTTGAAGATATACGCGGGGTAGTGTATTTGATTTAGTAGTTCTATAATTAGTCGTAAGTTTAATTCGATGTTACCCGCATAGAAATATATTTTGCTATATATTGAACGTCCCAAACAACCAAACTCTTTACAATCATTAAATATGGATTAAACTGAAATCCATAACCAGCAGAACCATCCTAATACATAAATGATACCGAATAATATTCATTTATATATTGGGGCAATTCTGCAGCTTATGGATTTCAATTTGATCCGATAACCAGCAGAACTGCTTGAATATATAAATTATACTGAATAATGTTCTTTTACATATTCGGACAGTCTGCTGGTTATAGATTTAAATTTAATCCGATAACAAGAAAAACTATTAATGAGTGTTGTTCGTATAATTTACAGCAAGTCATAAAGATTAAACGTAACGACAAGGATATGAAATAAATGTACCTAAAATTAACATTTTTTTAAATACTTTCTGATACTACCTATTCATATTTAACTTTACTGAAAGTTATAAGGAACCATTTCAGTTTCATTATACAATCACAAAAACAAACTGGTAAATTTGTAAGTTGCTTCTAACAAAATTTCCACAAAATATAAAATAACTTTGTAATTTTAGATTTATTAAAATTTTAGTTGAAACATAGTAAGGGGCGTTAATAACATATTTTTTAAATTAAGCCATATTTCGCGAATACTCAATTCAGCTGAAATATTTATTAATAAGTGAAATGTTAATTATTTACATTTTAGTGGGACCAAAAGACTATAAAATGTTATTAGTGAAATCGGCAAATTACTGGGTAACATTACAACCGTACATAAAAGTAAATAAGTGTGAAAAGTCGAAAGACCGCAGTGAGCCTATTTATTTGTGAATGAAGTCAATTAGTTTCACAGAAAGAAGGAACATTTTATATACATACACACACACGTGAGTATATATATATATATATTTATATGTGTTTATGTAAAAGTGTATACTCATTGTACATAGTGGATTCTTTCTGTACCGCACTTGGAAACAGATCCGACCCCAAGAGAGTATATTTTCATCCGATATGTTTAAACTCAAATTATTTAGTGGATTAAAATGAATCATTACAATTTTTTTTAGTTTTATATTTTTATTTGTATACACGATTAATTGATTCTTGCATAGTTGGCGTATTTCCGAACAATTACATATAGCGAAGAGATATACAGCTGTTTTCTCATAAAGGGATGATTTCATTTTAGGAGATACGTTTTTGTGAATGCATTTTGATCGTTTTTGTGTTGCTAGTTTACTTTCAAAAAAATTGCTAGATCTCAAATCTATAAAATTTTACATCGATCTTCAAACAAGACTATCAGTGAAAAAGTTCATAATGCTTGAGTAAATTATATTACGTTTTAATTATAGGTAATCACAATAATTACGTTTTAATTATAGTAAATTATAGGTAATCAGAGCAATTTTGAAAAACCTAATGTCAACTTAATGTACTGTCAAAACTAAATGTACTATCATTTAAACTTTTCCATGATAAAGATCAAGAGAATACTTTTCCTTTCCCAAATTTTTGAGATTTTAAAAATAACATTTCTAAATTTATATTATTAAATTTACTTACAGGAAATTCCCTCAAAAAGGAACCCGCATACAATATTTGTCATGCTCGTCCATGTGTTATAGTTGTTTTCATCCATGTGTCTCAGTAATTATTTTACGTGGAAACCTTAAGCATGTTGACGCACAAATACTTCATTTTCGCTCCTCGAGTAAAATGAAAAAAGAGTTAATATTTTATTTAAATTAATAAAGAACTCGTCTTAAATTCGGAGTAGATTATCAACGATTCAAACCTCATTTAATTTCAAATACCTTGAATTAATGTTATCTGTTTTACGTTGATATTGGAAATTGTTTCGGTTTTATTAATTACGGAAGTAATGAAATTTTATTAATTTTTTAAAATTTTTCTTAGGTAGGATTCCATTAAGCATAACTCTAATAATGCTTGAGCATGCGATATCATTCATTCTTTCATGTTTGGAAGTGTTTCGAAAGAAAAACCTAGAAAATCTGACATTTCTTGCATAAATACCACAGGCATAAAAAGTGTTGAGATTTCATGTAGCTAGAAGCTAATAACCCCAAATATTGAAGATCTAATTATATGGTGTTAGTTATAAAAGAAGGCTTGCGAGAAGTAAATTTTTATATTTAAATTGTTTACCTGTTTTTTGGTCCAACTTATGATATAATCCAAAGCGCTCTGATAATGGGGTGTATTGTCAAAAATAGCTAAGCATCTCCACCCATCTCTGATTTGTAGTTGTAGAAGTAGTGTGGAGTATTGTTTCGCTTTTGAAAAGACAATCTGTTATTCAGTTGCTAGTTATATTTCAGGATAGAGAGTGGTATTTTGGTTCCAGTAATATTGAGGATCTCTTTGTCATGTGAGAATTTGTCTTAGCAAAACGATTTATATTTTATATTGATATTAATTTTAAGCAGATGTGGAGAGGAGATTTTTTGGAGTATGGGTTAACTCTCATTCGAGTCGTTTAATAAACCACAATAATTTGCTCCTTTGATTATTGCTTTATAAATGGTGCTGAAATGAGATGATATTTACTATAACCTAATCATATATTTTAAACTACTGAAGCGATATTTAATGGAACTCTTGATATTTCCTAAACTGAAATTTAAAGGAAATGTTCCAACCCGATTTGCAGTTTCAGAGAAATACTTCAACATGCATTTTTACATTCGCGAAATTTGGTGTTTTTGTTTAAAAGCCCATATAGATTAACTCCATAATATCTTGCATTTTTAGCAATATAACCTACATATGGGTTGACAACCTCGTTTTTTTTTCAAATCGATTTTTGTTTCTCGTCTTCTACACTCTTTATTCTCCAGAGGTATACAACAGCAAGAAATTAAATTCAAGCTCGAAGTTGAAAATAACAAAATTTATAAACCTTGGTATAATCGCAGCTTTGCTAGAAAGTTTAGTAGACAAGTGAAGCTTAAAAAGACACGACTAAGCACGCTCGTAAAACCAATAACAGCAGTGCGCTCTCAATTCGTTTCTACCAAACCTTACGGCATTGCAATTTTATTACCTTTTTTTGCAGTCACAAAATAGATGTCAGATTAATAGAACTTAAAAAATATATTACATTTCTGATTTTATCGCTTGCCGTTACAAGACCCCTTTTCGTGAGCAGAATGAATAATTTTCAAGGTTTGCGCGTTTCAGGTATGTATATATTTTCGTTACATCTTCGATCCGTTACACTTCCTTCAGGAAAATATGGGTTGTAGTGGCAGGTTCAGGTGAAAGAAAAATAAGAGTACTATTTGGAACATATCTAAAACAAGGCGTTTGAGTTAAACAGATATCAAAAAAATTTTAAATTAATTTCACCTTATTTATTTGGGCCAAAATAATAACTTAAAAGTGTTTTTCATTTCATTTTGAAATTTTTGCACAGTGTATTTCTCATGAGATATAATTTTTTTTGCCACGTTTTTACCTTACAATTTCATTGTCATTTCTACGAGCAGTATTTGTTTCATTAAATTTTTAATTTATTTTTATTTTATTTTTTGTTGAGTTTTCATGACTATTATTTCAGTCATATTTACTTTTTGACAAAGCCAATTAAAAAGAGGAACTTTTCCTGACCGCAATCAGGTTGTATGCAATAGTAATCACTTCGTATTGACGTCAAATTTTGAAGCTTATAGCATAAGCGATCGGTCAAATTTCTGAAGTTTTGGGTTAAATTATTAGTGATTTTACCATACATTTTGAGTGACTGTCCGAATCGGCGATTTGGAAGCAAAATAAGAATATTTCTTTATGAATAATTACCTGTATCCCTATAGATAAAAATTGATTATAAACAATGCCGTTACAGAGGATATACTGATTTAGTGTCAAGTTTAATTTTTAATTAATTTTAATATTAATATTATTGAAGAAAAATTAAAAATAACCTTTTCGTTTTCTATTGTAAATATGCCGGTTATATATTGTTACGATTAAAATATGCCGAGAGGCTCGAACGTTTTCCCATTTTTTTGACTTTATTTTTTGGTGGTGTGATGCCTATTATGCAAAGGGATTTTTAATAATCTTTACTAATTGATTAAATTGACCATGTTGTTAAATTCTGTAAAAGCCCTAAATAACACTTTAAAGTAAAACGAACTATATTGTTTACGATGATTACATAAGGAGTAACGATAAGTTACCAGGAATACACTATGTTCATTCGTAAAGTAACTAACTGGCGGTGTATTACATTCGCAAAAGTTTTCCATAAATACAAAGTTCTTAAAGCTGTTTATCTTAATGTGGAAAAATAAGCATAGGTAATTAAAATTAATCTTGACTTAATAATTAATCTTTTACTGTTAATAGTTTATCGACTTTAATTTTTTAATTAAAAGTTGAATGCCCTAAACTTATTAATTAGAATATTTCCAGTATTCTAATTAAAAGTTTTAGAGTATTCGACTTACTAAAATATGGGCATTCGTAGATTGAGCTTCCTCGCTGCACTTTCAATTAGCCCTTATTAATCAATGAGGTAGCCGTATTTAAGTGAAATGAAGTTGTAATTTGTTTATTCAAAGAAAAGCATAATTATATAATAAACTTTTAATTGTACAGAAATCAAAATGTATTTATGAAAAAGCTGTTTCTTTAAAAGTTTAAAAATATAATAAATAAACATTAAGTTTTTTTCTCGGCTTTGTTTTAAAAAAATTACTTCCAAATAAAATACCAACAAAAAATGTTAAGTGACTGATCAACCAGAAATCTTCATTCCATAAAAACGTGAATGTGAAAAATGGGGGTAGTTCTCTTTGAAACATTATTAATACAAAAGTTGAAAAATCAATCAGCACCAAATCCTATTAATTATTTTTTAGGATCCTGTATATGTATCCGTCATTACAAAAATATGTTTTCCCAAAATGGTTTATAAGGTAGTTCCAGAGTTATTATTGAAAATATCCACGCAGCTTTTCTCAAAAACAATTTAATGCAGAATTATGAAATTTGGCTCAGCGGTAAAGCTTGAAAAAATGTATATTTTAATTCTAAGTTCAGTAGCGATTCTTTTTTAATTCCTTATATCGTGTGAGACATTAACTAAAAGAGAATGTTATGAGGATTCCATCACTATTTGTTCACGATTTTATGTAAGATGATTCTTGAGGTATTATTTAAAAAAATCCATCAAAAATATGGTACTCCCTCATCTCCAGAACTGCTAAAATAAAATTGATAAAAAAATATGATTTATGTAAACATTAATATTCCTTAAATATCTACATATGCCAAAGTGTGTACGGACACGATACGTATAGACAGTTCAAGTTCTATGCATTCTTAACAAATTTTATGGCATGCAGAATTCGATATATCGAATTATGAAGTAAATTTTTAATATAGTTTTAAGCTAGAATTTGGTAGGTTATTGTCATTGCTTTCCACACAATTTTTATTTAAATATACTTAAATTTCGTATGAAACATTTGTAATATTTTTGTGGCCATTTCTGTTGTTACATTTTGGTTATTTGCCACCAGTAAATATCCCGTTTCATTTTTCGTTTTTTTAGTCCCTCCTTTTAATTAATTATATTATCGGCATTTATCTTTCTACTATTTTCTTAATCGTCTTTTTTAACGTTGAATGTGGAATTTTTCCTAAACATTTTCAAACTATTCTGTTAATTTATAATGGCTTCATTTATAATAACATGCATTTTCACTGGCGCTTAAAGGTTCATCAAAACCAGTGTAACGTTCCCATGAGGTAAATTAAAATCAATAATAAGCTGTGATGATCGTAGCTTGAGATTGTCTCAGCCTATTAGAAAAATTTAGTAAAATTCATTTATTTTGAGGTATTAGTTGGATATATTTGGCGTTAATTTTGTAGAAATTCACTATTCACTAAATCATGTAGTTACATTTAATTGTGTATGAATTATTGATAAACAACTTAATGGATTTTATTTACATGACTGATTTTGAGATAGAAATATAAACTTCTTATCGAGATAGATTTACAAAAATTAATGTCGTTTTTTTTTATCCAAAAAAAGGAAATTAATAGCGGTTGGAATTTACTCTTGACACTAAAGCAGAAACACATGTAGTTGGTACATCACGAACTTTTTTATTTTGTTGAAATCAGAAACTTTCCGATATATCATGCAAAGCAACTTGTTAAGTGTGCTCTTCTCGTTAATTCGTAGATTGAAAATATTTTTTAAAGAAATGTTTAGAAATATATTGGCATATATTGATTATGAAAAATGATGTTTTTCTAACTGTTATAAATTTTATGATCGTGGAAATAAAATTTTTACAAAATATTATTTTTGTCTTCTCTATATTTATGAAAAGGCAAATGACATTAACTTTGTTATTTATATTTCTTTCAACTTTTCGATATTAGTATTGTTGAAATCATTCATTTTTATTTGTTGTAGAAAAACAATTAAATAATTTTAATTTATAGTTTTCGAGTTTTTAGAATGTATCAGAATAGAGTGCAAAATCTTATCGTAAATGAGTAACGCTTAAATTTGGAATTTTACTTTTAGGCAATATTCCTTGACGAAGAATCTATATTCAAATCTTTCAAGAAGCTCTATTCTATATTGAATATAAAGTTATTGGTAAGTTTCTAGAAAATTTAAATATTATAATATTTTTAATAAAATTGTTTAAAGTAGTTTGTATAAGTCGTCTTTCCGGTAGACGTTTTTGAATTGTTTGGTTTCGTTGCCTTTGTTTTTTTAAACAAGTGGTTAGAAACATTTTTTGCCCTTATTATAATGAAGAAAGTAGTTTTAAAGTATTTTTAAAGAAGTGAATTATAAAACTTACTTTATTCGTCTCTTTCTATCCGTCCGTCGAATTTCATTTCTTCAAAATTATAATTTTAACAAAAAATTTTAGCTGAGTGAATATTTTCAAAATTGGTTTGTAATTGACGTGGTTATATGGGAAATATAAGAAGTTTTTTTATATTTTTTTTAAATTGAGAGAATATTAGGGTATTTATTACATTTGATAATGTATAAGTTAAGCATGCTAATTAATTTGTTTAATTTGGATTATTTAACAAAATTTTGACCAAATTTGGACAAAATATTGAAAAAAAGGAAAAATATACAGAAATTCGGATTCGAATAAAAGTTTTTTCTATGTCTTTTGGTATTATTATAAGTTTTCTTTGATTATTTCTAATTTGGTTGTAGAATTTACGATCTGGATAAATAAATATTGGGGCTCCATAATCACATAACTTCACAATTACGTAGTAAGGGACTGATTAATTCTTTTTATAAATTTGAAGGTAAAAACTCAAAAGTAAAATTCCTTAATTGCGGAAATATATATCTTGACTTAAACAATTAAAATAAAAACCGTTTGAGTACCGACTTGTTGTATTATATTTTTAAACACAAGCACACATTCATCGATTTGGGAACATTTCTTGAGAAAAGATAATGGACAAAACGTCGAATGCAAACATTGCAACTAAGTATTAAGAACTCCTGTTGTTTAATTAGATTTACATGCCCACATGCGTTCTAAGCATATTCATGTAATGTCATAACAAGGTTCTATAAGAGCCAGTACTGAAAATATAAAAAAATACTCGAAATATACCTTCAATAAAGAAAATTAAACTTTCAGATTATTGTCCAAGTGTTCTCATGAAGGCTAATATGACCAGAATAACACCAAGAGATGAAATTTCACTTTACCAATTTTTTACTTCTGAAGACCTAAAATATGTGTTTAAATAGTTTGGATATGATTTGCTATAATTTTTCATAATTATAACCAAAATAATTCTAGAATAGAGCGATGCAACAAAAAGCAAACTAATTTAACAATATAAAGAAATGAAATTCGGGAAGCAAAGATTTACTGCTACTCTTAACGAATGTATTTCCACTCAAAAAAGGAGATATTTAAAGGTACACTTTTACAATAAACATTTTGATCAAGGCTAATACAACAAATTGGGGTTATTAAGATTAAAATGTTCAGTGACAATTGATAGAGCTACTCAATTGTTAGAATAGAATTTGAGTGCATTTAATTTCAATAACGATAACATAATTTTTTTCACTAGAGACAGAGCCAGTATAATGATGTACGACGACAATATGGAACAGACAAGTGTAAGAATAAGCACCACCATTAATTGTGTTGTGCTCACGAAGTACAACTTGCCGTGATTGATGTATTTTGTATGGCCCAGAAAACTCAGGTCTGCGATCTGAACTTAAATTCGAAGGTATTGATGCCGAAGAAGAAAATTAATAAATTGATGATGAATCTTCAGAGATAACTTTTTCTTGAAAGATGACTTCTAGAACCAGACTTTTTACATAAGGATATTATTAAAAATATAATGGGGAAGGCTAAATCTTACCGTGAATCTCCTTTAAAAAATGATATATTAGAAAAAAAACATTTCAGAAAAATATGCTAAAAACCTAGATCCTATATTAGACTCTATAAAGACATGGAGTAGCGTCACAGGACGCCTGGCAGATGTGAAAAATCGTGTTTGTACAAGTAATATGCACAAAAGACAAGATTATTACAGAAAATAAAAATATGGCATATTGAAAAAATAAAGTATTACGAATTTCTTACAGAAAATGGTGACTTTATTTAATTAACATTTATTTACAATTAATACAAAAATAAAAAACAGTGAGTCGTCACGGGACGCCTGGCCGATGTGAAACATCGTGTTCGTACAAGTAATATGAGTAAAAGACAAGATTATTACAGGAACTAAATATAGCATAATGAAAAAATAAATTATTATGAATTTCTTACGGAATATGGTGACTTTATTTAATAAACATTTATTTACAATTAATACAAAAATAATAAAGCACAGGTTATGTGTACCGTAGTAAACAACAGCGTCGAACTGAGTGAGGAGGGGGTCGCGTAGTCGGTTACGCATGGTGACACGTCGCCATACCGTGCACTCTACTACATATAGACTATATATATACCTTAGTATAGCGTAGCGACCAGTCGCCACGGCAAGCGTCGCCACGCTAACGATCCGGTTTATACCTGCGCCTATAGATGTTTCACATCAATGTGCATTATGAAGCATTCATAAAATTCAAATTAGTTTAGATGTAATAAAACCTACATTGAAGTCTTTGTACAGCCATGATTAAAATTTATAAAAGCAGATGCCTTGTAATGATTAACGTTTAAGAAATCAGATTTTTAATTAAACTAACTTATTGAACAATTTAATGTATCTCTCTGAAAGAGAATAAGATAAAGATTTGGAATTGCATCTAGTTTTTAAGACGATTATTATTAGGCCAATTTTTATGTATTCAAGTAATGGAATTTCCGAAACTAAATTTCATGAAATTCTAATCGTTGTTTTACTATGAAACTGGCTGTTGTGTATAGTTCTGATGATAATACAATAATTTAATGATATAAAAAAAGATTTTTTTTATTCTTAAAACAAAAAAGACTAAAAAAATAACAGAATATTTCCATCAATTTTTCACCCACTTGCGATATCCGAATTATTAAAAATTTTGCCCACGGATCAAGAACCGATGACTACACAAAAATTTCACGAAATTAAAAAATTACAGTCTTAAAAAGATAGAATTCTAGAAATATAATAAAAAATTAATAGTTTAAAAAACTAGAATAATACACTTTTACCAATTTTTATGAAAAAAATAAAATGTACAATAATAAAAAGCAAAAAATAATTATCGAACTTGTTTTCTCTATCTATTCCGTGAGGACCTTGTAAGCGATGTTTGTTATTGAGTACAATATTTGAATGTAAAAACATTGGGCGCTTTTTCTCTAAAATAAACGATTCTGCTTCTTAGATTCTGAATGAAAATGAATGAAGCCAATGAAAATGTATTTTAGTTTGATGTCAACATAAAGCGTTTTTGCACTTACATATTATTCTCAATAACAAATATGGCTTACTCCAAAAGTTCTTACTGAGTAGACAGAAAAAGAAACTTCGATAATTATTGTTTTCTTTTTGGTGAAATACTTTGTAAAAGCGGGTTTTTTTGTTTTTTATACTATTAATTTATTTACAATATTTTCATAACATTAAAGAATTTTTACGGCGAAATCCATCGTCAACTGAAATCAGAAAATTTATTTTACAATTATTGGAAAGGCCGAAATTTAAGTAAATCCAAGAGAGTCCATGCAGACGCAACTGCAATAACCCCAAAATGGAAGTTGTAACCATAAATAGTGATGATGGGGGCGAGGAGTTAACCATCGCAGAACACTTGAAAAAGAGATACGTAAAAATACGAAAGGAAATAAAGATTCCTCTAGCGAAAATTTATATCTATAATCTATTATTTAAGTCGAAATGTGCATTTATGGTAGTGCTGCTACGCGGACACGAAGTCTACCTACTAGCCTGCGTATAATTATTTATTTTCTATAACGCCTACAAGCGTAGAGGATGAGTGAGCTTTTTCTTTTGCCTTTTATTTTTGCAACAAACTGCGAGGCTCTTAGCTGCTGAAACGTCTTATGTTTTAGATGTAAAATGTAAAATGTGACTGCATAAATTCAATCACATTTTTAGGAGCAAAAAAAATACATGTAATTTATAATATTTCGTTTGCATTTTTTGATTATTTATTCTTGATGATTTTATAAACATTACTGGTTTTTTTAATAAAAATATAAATATACCTCAATATTATAGTTTTAATGATTTGCTTCTTAAAATTAAAAATACATGTTAATTATGTAACCAATAAGCGTTTAAATTAATGATTATGTAATCACTTAATTTAAACGCTTATTGGTTACATAATTAACATTTCATTAATTTTTAAAGTCCTAAACTTATAGTTTAAATGTGTTAATATATTTTAATTATAGTAAAATGATTTTACTTCTGTAGACGGTTTTGAAATTGCTCATCCCAATTTTGTCTGTTTCTTTTAGTGCAACATCAGTCATATAAATTTTTAATGTGAGCTATATTATTTTTTTACGTTAGCTAATTTTTCATTGACATAAATTTGCCATAGTTTATTATTTTCGAGGTCTTCCTTTATTTTCAATCGTATTTATATTAAGATATACAATAATTAAAGGCGTTATTTTATTTTATTTTAAGTGTGTAAATTATGAAATTTTTTTTAAGAATAATGAAATATTTTATATTTAAAATTTAAGATTAACGTCCATATAGTACAGGTAGAAATTATTATTTTGACATACTTATTTCTTATAACTTTTAATTAAATTAATACTTTTTTAACTTTTAATTCCTTCCAACTATTTAAATTATTAAAATTTCCTAATTAATCATTACGTATTTTAGATCTAGGTTATGGTAAAGAACTTAAAGAAAGTAGAAACAATACTACATCACGTAGTTTTATTTCATTGTGAATAACGAATTTTTCCAAAATTAACGCCATATATATTCAGTATTTTAGATTTAAAACTTCAGAGTAAAATTCATATATTTCACGTTGAAATATTTATATATACATCTTTATAATTAGTTTAGCGTAATGTTTTCTTGTATTTTTCTATTTTTATGAATAAAACATGCATTCTAGTTTCATATTTCTTTGTCCTTATCAAAAATATTAAGTTATAATAATATTCTATAATCACTAAAAAGAATTATATATATTATTGTGGCATTAAAGGTAACTAGTGTTAAGACCTAACATTCAATGACTGAATCAGTCATGGGATTTTAACCCTTATTTGCTTTAAAGATACTTAGGTTTTTGTATTGTTCAAACGAATATTTAAATGTGAAATAATATTTATGATTTATCAAACGAAGAAAACTTTAATGTCAGTTCAAGGGTGTAAATTTGTTTAATATAAATTTGTCCAAAGTCGGCAAAGAACATTAAAAATGTTATATAAAGTAATATATATGAAAAAAGAAATATATACAAGTAACATTTAAACAAATATGTTACTACAACTTATGACCTGGATATGGTAAGCAAAACTGAGGTGAGAAACATAACACGAGGTTGACCTTTATCATAAAAATGCGACAGTTCCGCGTGAGCATATTTCATGTCGACATTCGTCCACCCGCGATAACGGTATGTTAAAACGGAGGATCACCTGTCCTTGGTTACGTCACGTGAACGCACTAATGACTTTATGTTGAGGAATAAGTAGGTACTTTGTATTAAGAGTTAAAAAATCTGTAATTACTAAATTCAAGAAGAATGTTTATTCATAGCTAAAGATCATATCAACAAACGGTCTGACGAAGTTGTGGCCGTTAACATTTTTTGTAAACGAGGTAAGTTGTATTTTTAAAACAGACAAATCATAACAATTTCACTTTTATTCTATAAAATTACTATTCCCAACTCTACCTTTCAGTCTTAATATCTTATTTTAATATAGTGTCACTATTTGTTTGGTTGGATTGACTTATCAGTAGGTGGGGCTTTTAATAACTGACGGGAATCACTTGACTTTTCCCAAACGACGTCTTTATAAAGTAATTTCACTATCAATTTCACTCTATTTTCTTATTACTTCACTACAAAGAATATTTTTTTTGTTTATTAAATAATTTACTCACAAAAGAACATTGTTTATTTATGTCATTTACTTACACAAACATACTATAAAATATCGTTAATACATCATATGGAGTATAATACTTTTTTATTAGAATAGGCATGTTGAGTACACAATATTATTATTTTTGGAATTAAAAATAATAAATAACTAATTTTCCCAAATATTCAGGAACTACAGTGGAATAACAGACAATTTACTTTATTTCAATTTTGGGTAGTTTATTTGGGTCTATTTTTTATTTATTTGAGTTAATAACAATAAGGCAATATTATAAAAGAAAATTTTAATAATAAATTTCAATGTATCTTAGTTTTTGTTATAAAAAGTGGCATGTCACTGAATTGTTTAATCAAATCTTTGCTCTCTTGGAATAATTTGCACACTGTTTTTTAGGAAAGCTAATATTTTCTGGAGATGAAGTGAGCGGATGATAGGAACTGAGTCAATATTAATTGGTTTCCTAAAAATATCCGACCACTTTGAAGTTATCGTTCTTTCTTTAATTTACATCTTTTTTAGAATTGGGCACTATTTATATTTGAAATAACACAGAGCTTCATAAAGGGAACAAATTTTAAATTTATAGTATTTCAAATATTTTCAGTTAATATTTGAAGATTTACAGACTTGTTGTTAACCATATCCTATTATCTACATTTTTCTTCCATATAGTTTATCGAAACTATTCTTTTAAAAATGATGGTAGTTTATAATATGTCATTGCAGCCAAAGAATTAGAAAATTCTAATAAATAAAAATAGAACCTTTATTGATATTATAGAGAATAATTCGAATTAATTTGTTTCATACATGAATTTTATAACAATGAAACTAATTATTTAAAATTGTGCAAATAAATATTAATTATTTAATATTATAAAAAAAATTAATATTAATAATTGAAGTATTTTTCGGATAAAATTTAATTGAATTTGTAAAAAAAGAATTATAAATATTTGTTACCGTAGATAAAATAAATTTACATAAAAATTATCAGGCTATGAAAATTAAAGCTGCATTTGAATTATTCACGCAGAAAAAGTAGCCTTGAAGTAGCTACTAGCAAATGTACTGCTTCCTATTCTTTACAATTTCGTGTGGAAACTTGGCAGATGTTACAATTATGGCGTGGCTTAAATGCATAAAATATGAAGTCAACCTGTACATAGTTATTATACATGGCACAATACTGTTAGTTTTAAAGAATATATCAAACTATACAATTATTTTAAAAATATTAAAGAAACACAAATTGAATTTCAGGACAACATAACTAATTTTTCTTTTAATGACCGAAGAACGCCGTTATTTTATAAGGCGAATATATATTACTGTATATTTTCTTATACATCAATTAAAATATATCTAATGCCATTTGTGCAGAAAGATGCTAGAGATATAATTACATGACTTTTGCCATGCTTCAACTGTGCTTTTAAGAATATCAAATATTTCAAGCAGGTATATTATAGCATAGTAATTATAAGTAAGGGCAAAGTTATTGTTATTTTTTCTGTGTCTTCTGTTCATACGTTATTTTAGACGTTTAAAAAAACCACTACATTTTAAATTAAACATATTAAACAATTATTTTTTATAAAAAACAGTAATGTATTTATCTCACGCTGAACCTTCTACGAATCTAAATTGTTCTTTTTTATTTCATTACACCATCAGATGACATTTTAATTTGTACTAAAAAGAGTAAAAATATATTATGCATTGGAATACGTATATACGATTTAGATCCTCGTCAAAATATTGACATGTCTAGAGAACTCTATACAGTACAATAAATATAAAAAAATAATTCATCCAATAAAAAGTACCACAGATGTTAAAAATAAGCATCTTACTTAATAAAATTGAATAGCCGCATTCTAATAAGTTGTTTATGAATATTCGGAAGTCGGCGATAATAGCACGTAAAAACTGGAATTTACTGATCTGCAGTTTCTTTACATCAACATCAAATGTATCAAACTTTTTAACATCAGCAAATAACGAGATTAAGTGAACAATCAGTTCTTTTAAAACTGTTTTAACAGTTTTTTTAAATTTTTCGTAGTGACCGGCACCCATATTAAAAAGGGGACCTTTTAGGAATGTTTTGACTATTGTAAAATTGCAAGCGTTGTATCTATTGATGGCAAGATTACTACATTTGACGGTTGTATCAATAAATTGTTTGAAATACATATTCCTCTAAAATCAAATAAAATTAGGCGGAAAGCTGCTTCCTGGATTAATAAGACCACTAAAATAATTGTGGCCAACCTTGAACCAAAGAGAGGTATTGTATTGACTCCAGTCCAAATTAATAGGAGAATTTTAAAATGCATAGAAATAAGTATTCGTAATGGTGTCAGGAAATTATTATAATTCTACGCCATTACGTGTTTGTACTTGTAGTAATATTGAGAATTTTTTGAATTCTATAGGTATTGAAAGTCCTATATTGATTCGAAGAGTTAGTGATTGGATCTTCATCTGAAACACCCGTCAAGTCGACAATTGCGGACAGTACCTCGTATTCATTCTAGCTTAAAATACCAATTTACGCCAACGGGTAAATTGGAAGCCAAAACGGCTCCTCATACGAAAAAATCAAAACCCATGAGAATTTATGACTTAAATATTAATTCTCTTAAACCTATCCTAATTCTTTGTAGCTCTGGTCATCACCGACATTTTTAAACTCTTTTTGGCTACTGCTACCTTCCTTTGCAAAAAAAACCTGCATTGGCACCGTACCTAAAATATTATCTCCTTCGCAACCTAAAGTTTTACTATCGGAATTTAATCGCTTCTAACTAAGGTCTTCCATTGCATTTTTCATGGTTAGCTCGTTATTTTTTTCAACGCTCATAAGTTTGCAAATTACTTGCGACTTGGTTCGCCAACTGCATAACACATAAGTCGCTATTCTGGCATTTCGTGATTTCAGAAGTGCATTAAACTTTATTGATTTTGATACACTTCTAATTTCTGTGAACTTGAGATTTGTATTTTGAGCGGACCGATCTTACAGCTGATGTGTCTCATGGAGGAGTTCTTTTTCTTCTCTCCTTCTTAAAATTTATTGATTATTGTTTTTAAAAGTCTGTAGCTATTATCATCCAAATGCAGAAGATCTATAAACTCATGCATATTCAGACCTTTCTTCCTTAACAAAGATAATTGACGCTCTTAAGCGAAGCTTATTTTAAGTGACCAGTGGGCTCATGTAATGAGTCTTTGTGTTAATTCAAGTAAATAATTTTATACGTAAATAATTTATTATTTATTTTGAAACCAGTTATCCCGCCATTTTATTTCACAAAGTTATTTAATTGTTTGATTAGTCAATTATATAAGCACCATTATTATCTATCAAGTATCGCCAAGATGTGTGCAGATACAAAAATTTTCTTTATCCTTTTCTAGTATCCTTTGGGTTTGTAACTGAAAAATTTTTGGTAAGTTCACTCTTAAGTGGTCTGGGTCATTAAATTTTTATCACGTTTGTGATTCAATAAAAATTGAAATAGATTGGTCCAGTACTGTGATTAAAAAAACATAATTCATCTATGCAAAAGAATTTTATACACGTTACTTTAATATGTGGAGTAGAATATTGTCATGAACAAATATATTTTATATACTTTGCTCTGAATTTTTAGCGACCTCACAGTAAATATTAATAGCAATTAGCAGGAATTCCCGGTTAATATTTCAATTTATACTTCACCTCACACTTAAAAGAACCTTTTATATAAAGTAATAATTGGTATAGGTAGGCATTTTCCTCAGATTTCCAACCCTGATTCTTACAAAATTGTTTTGACGGGAATTAAATAGCTCCATGTTCACTTTTCAACTTTAACTGAAAAATTGAAATAAGAGCATTCTAAATCCTAATTGCAAAATTTCAATATCTTGTTTGTTTTTTACTCGTTGAAACTTAGTTACCAACTGAAGATCAAAAGATATCATTGTTGGTGGCCAAAGTCTATTAACCGTCCTAATTTGGTTTCAACTTGTGCCAAATCGGTTAGTAATCTTATTATATATATCAACTGTTAAAGACCAGGGTTAACTGACTGATCAAAACTTTAGCTTGGCAATCTCAAGTAAAGCATGTTAGTCATCGTGTTTTCAGGATGACCATCTATCTCAAGTACTTTTAAAAAAGTTCTTCCTACTAAAATAAAAAAAATTATTTGTTAATCATTCCTATTACCACTAATTATTTATGAAGATGTGTAACATTCTAATTTTAAGGAACAATATTTAAAAAATTTAGAACGTGTTCTAAATTTATTCAATCAGTCAAAGTTATACCTCAATAAATAGGAATTTATTTCTTGTTCAGTTATTTCTTATTCTTGTTCAGAACGACCCGCAATCAACGTCAACCTCAGACATATCTTCTTTATAAATGTAGATGGTGACAATTACAAATTTTATTTGTGTGAATAATTCCAATAATTGACAAGTCTTCTTAATGAAATAGAAGTAAAAATAATCTCATTTGTTTACACATGTTATATCATATTACTTAAAAAAATAATGTGTTCACAAAACAATATCTTCATGAAAAAATCACGAAGAAAGTTAAAATTATGTCTTAAATTTAAACAGGATTTAGGAAAAGTCGGTTTATAATATTTGCATCAAACATTTCGCTTTTAAAAATTTACTTTGCAAATACAGGCTACTTCTCTTAGCTTATTGTAAATGGTTTACAGCTCAGGTCAGTCACGTTTCAATAAAACGAAATACTTATGTAATACAGAATACAGAAGAAGGAAAATAATTTATTACAAATAAAAATTAAATATAAAATAAAAACAGTTTAGAGTTTAGTTATTTCTCGTAGTTAATAATAGTCGTAGCTAGGCCTTATTCTCATTGCAATGATTTTGAGGCATAATTCCATTTTTCTCGACGCTCAAGCGGGAGTCATTTGGAAAGTGTAAAGTAATGATGGAACAGAGGCAGAGCCATTAAAAGTTTGTAGATTTTGGCTACTGTGTCTCTTTCAATCATTTTCCGAATATACATTGTATCGATCAATAGTTTTAAGACAATATCTGAGTGCCGATCGTAATATGATTATTGTTTTTCAATTACGAACTTTCCATACTTCATTTTTTCTGACGTTTAAGAGGTTTATTGAAGATCGGAAACTTTATGTCATTCAGAGGTATAAAAATATTTCTTTAGTTTGTCGTCGCGCAAGGAAATGGATCATTTGTGAAATGTATATTGTCAAAGTCCCTCCCTTTTGTGACGTTTATCGCTTATTTCACAAAAAAATATATTCAACGTAAAGTTTCGGCGAAAACACGTTTGTATAATATTTAAATTACCATCGGTTTTGGTATAGACTGAAAATATTGATCGATGTTTTCTTTTGACTTGTCGATTTATACGGAGCGTATAGTACATGAATACCTTAAATATTGAAATGTACCTAATATAGAAATTTTACAATGTTCTATCTGGAGTTACATAGGGGAGAAAATTTGTTAAATCATTTCGTTATATGCCAGAGCCGTTAAAAAAAAGAAATATTTCGTAAGACGTCAAATCTGTTACTAAATTAAGTATGTTATTTATTTAGAGTGTTTAACTTTGACTTTATTCACAATACTTGGATATTTTTTTCCTTTTAGAGATATCGGAAGATTTTAAAGCGATAGGTCATAATTATCTGCTAAGAAATTACTATATTACCTGCTGATTTTGTAAGGGCGAAAATTTGTTTTCTTTTTAAATCATTATAAAGGAAAGTTTTCATGAATTCTTATAATTGAAAGTAAATATACATTCTTTTTTACACATTTATGTACCATAATTTACCCAGTAATGGCACATTCTTTTAATATGAAATACGCGTATATATCGAGATATCAAAACATTTTTTTGACTCTCGGGACAGGTAAGTAATAAATTCACGGAAATCCTCTCGCCTTAGTCCGACACTTAGGCGGGCGGAATTGAGGGCGCAACTATTTTATGATATGTTCTTAAACATAGATAAGTATATATACATATTAACATATGTAGAACATTTACATGAATACATTATTAATTTTTAAAATGATTTCTTTTTAAAATATGTAAATGATTGTCTTAATACTCCTTTTTAATGATCGCGTATTTTTGTAAATGCAATATATTATACTATATGTTTTACACCTAAATAAATGGCTAGGTTATTTTAAATTTGACAACGATTCAATTTTATTGAATACACTCAACCGCACATCTTACTTCACATTTTAATGTTAATAACCTTCTCATTATACATCATATATCACGCTCGGAGAAGCAAAAGATACGTTTGATTAGCAAGCAGATTGATGCGAACAGAATACAGTAAGCACTTGTACCAAACAAATTACAACTCATCACATTTTTACGTCAAATCTAAGGTTCTTTTAAGAAGACGTTTCCAAATAAAAGTAGTCACCCTCAGCCGAAGATCTGATGCTTCAGTAAAAGTAATCGTTCAAATAATAATGATAGGATCGTTCAATGAAACCAATGCGTAATTAATGAAAAACCTAAATAAACTTGAAAGCTTTGTGTGCGATTGAATTTATTTTTAATTACTGAATAGACGTTTTAGCTTTTCTGTTATTACACTTTATTTAAAAGCAATTTTCTATTAAACGAATTAAAAATGGAAATGAATTTATAATTGGAAATATTGAAATGAAAGTTGTAACCATTTTTCGTTTAAATTGTTGAATTGATACTTGAAACAATGAGTCACGGCTAAAGAAAGTTAATAGAAATATTTCTGCTGTATATTCTTATTATTTAGAAGCGCTACACGTGGTTGGAATATTACTAATACCTATATTAAGATATACTTTAAATTTTCTTACCAAAGTTATCCTGTTGTTATGGTGGTTATATTGAAATAGCGTTGACAATCCATATTAAGTTAATAGACTTTGAAATTAAATGGGCTAATTTCAAAACGTAATTTGAACAAAACTTAAGATCTTGCTTATATAATAATATAAAAGTTAATAAGTTACAAATAAAAGCTTCTTAATTTAACTAGTAATTAATTGAAACATGTCAAGTTATTTAATAAGAAATTTGTTAATAATTTAATTTACTTTTGTATTTTAGAAAAGTTTATGGTAATAAAAATAAATTTATTATAGGAAAATTATTTTCCTTACAAAACAGTTAATTTATATGGTCTGAATATTAAACAATTTGTTCCTTATTTTTATTCGGCATCGTTGTTCCATAATTATTTATTTTTGTATGCAATTAATATAGTTGTGTACTAATCCGTAATAAATTAAACATTATTTGATCAATCCAGTATATAGCAAACACATGACTTGTTTAAATATAGTTATGAATTAGATAGGTACTCGACTCGTTTATATACATTTTTGAGTGGAGCTTGACTAATTTATAGAAAACTCTGAATCAGATATATATACATATGTAAATATATATATATGTGTGTGTGTGTGTATTAAATATTGCAGTGAAACTGTGAATATTATTCATAAAAGACAAAATAGATGTTTACTAATTTATTAATTTTTGATATACTATATCAAAAAAGGATCTTTAATTGCTGAACAAACTTATTTTAAAAATTTATCACAAATTTGAATTAATTTACTGCGAGATAAATACTATTACAAATGCTTTTATTTGTTTTGTCGAATATAGTATATTTCATGGGCGTAAGACTTAATGCTATGTCGACAAGGGTTATGGCCTATTTTATTATCACAGAACTTTTCCTCTTTAATGGATAACATTATTAAGTTATTTTTACTTGTTTAAAGTTAACAAGTTACGCTACTTAAGTTCAGTACAGCAGAAATAATTTTTAATAAAAGTTTCATTAAATTTTTTTAATGGATATTGGGCTAAAACTAGTATTTATACAAAATAAATTTGTTTATTACAATTATCGCATATGCAAATTACAAATATTTAATAGTTGCTTTAAATGTAGCACAATCGTACACATCAGTAAAAATCGTTGAATACGATTAATTTTTTTTTGCTGGACTTTGTTTTCAGTTTAGTTGTATTTTCTTTGCAGCTTGAATAATTCCATTAGTTAAAATCTGTTTGTGTTTTTTTCAACTCACTTTCATATATTATATTAACTTTTATTCGCACGTGATATGGCTTAAAAGTATTGTACTGATTTTTTTACCGAAATTAAAAAAAAATGTTATACTTTATCACGACTGCATAATGGAAAATCATCAATTGTATTTAAGGTTGAAAAATTATTAATATAAATATTAGCTGACGTTTGTTTTTATATTATTACAGTCTGTAGACTTTGGAAACACCTGGCGTTTATTCAAACGAGGTATTTATGGAAACGATGAATGATAAAACTGTCGTACACTTTTTGTAATTTATTTTATAGTCAGGATTGTGATTTATATAAATCTATTTCTGCCTATGATTAATGATCCTATATTAATAGAAATTATTTGGATACTTTTAAATAAACGGCAATAAAAGATAACTTAAATATAGATGCATTGTTTCATTTTATTCGTTATTTGTGTAAAATATATAATTTTAACCTACGTTATAATATAAGTATTTATTAAGCAGTATTAATTTAAGAGAGACTTCAGTTTGTATCCTAGAAAAACCCTGTGATTGCCTTCTTATATTAGATTGAAAAGCAACTTATTAATAATCAAGATTCTTCATCGATTTATGAATAATTATAAAAACTCCGCGGACGTCTCTAATAAGGAAGAGAGTTCAATTTACCTCAAAATTGTGTTTTAGCGAGTAAAGAGTAAAAGATAAATGAAAATTTAACGAAGAAAATTTGGAGTGATCATACTTCATGAATTGAGTCTAAGGCGAAAAGCGAGAGAAATGATCCAATGTCTGGCTATTTTGGTTCCCTTGCATATTTTAGCTATTGTCTCTGTGTGTACATATTTTTTCTTTCATTTTCTGTAAGCAGATTTAAATATAATGTTTATATTTGTTTTACTTTTAGTAAAATTTATAACAAATTCATGACATGCACTTATCAAATGCACATATATTTTCGTGACTTTTAATTTACAATAACAATAAAAGAGATCAATAAACTTTCATAAGAAAAATTAAAGTATTCAAAAGTATAACGGATCAACTTAATTTTCTTCTGTAATTTAACTTTAAAAAATTTGCTGTATACAAATTTAATATACATAATTTTGTAAATTTTACGATTGTAAAAAACTAAGACGTAATTTTATAAATTAAGACTAAAAATACAAAACTTTCCCTTCTTTTATTAGTGATAATCTAAAAATCTAAAAAAGGGGGCATACGATGGGACATGTATTAAAGAAAAATTATCAAGAACAAATATACATATTCTATTTAAGTTTACGCACGAAACACTTATAATGAGCGTTTAATTAGCTGAGTTATTATATAGCTGTCTAAATCTCGTACCTGGTTCTCTATATTACATATTCTCTCTATACAACTTTTTGAGATTATCCTAACTTTTACTCACTAGTTATTTGCATGATTTTTTTATATATTTGACAAAGTTGTACACTAAGAATGATATTAAAAAATTTTCCTGTTGTATAACTTTTGACGGTTATTCCGGAGTAACTTTGCTTACTCGTTTCAATTTAAAAGATTCATATATTTTAATTTGGTTTCTTGAAAGTGTTCTATTCAAAATTTCAAAATAGAAACAGCATTACTTGTACCTATAATTTTATAAGTGACCCATCCTTTGCGTTTCTTCGGAGAATAATTTATACTGGAGACAGGAAATAATTGGAGCAACTTATGGGAATTGGTTAATTTTATTAGTTATCTATATTTTATAGGCGAGAATAATTTAATGACTGTATTGTAATATGCTTTCTGGTAAATATATTAAATAATATTGAGAGCGTTTAGTAGAAAATATACACTGTTTTAATGAAGGTTAAAAAATATTTGATTTTCAAAAGATCTTTGATAAAGCTCTTTATATTTCCTGTGTTAATTAAAAAAAATTACATCGATTTTAATAATTTTATTGAATATTCATTAAAATTATATGCTTCAAAAATATAACTAATAAACCTTGTGGTTAAATGTAGTTTAATAAGAAGTGGGCCAGAGTGAGGTAGTAAATTCAGCAGTTAAAATTTCGCCCTCTTATTTAAGTAACTTAATTAGTCCAAACCGGTATACATTTTGTGCCAGTTTAATACCTTTTTTAGGACGCGGCGTTTGTAATGGACTTTAGATTATTCTGAAATTAAATTATATTAAATTTCTGACAAATAATTGCTATTCAAATTTTGCCGTATTTTCACTTGTTTGTTATTTGCAAATAGATAGAGTAATACAGGAAAACGACTTGCCTTTTAAAGTTAGTATTTTCATTTTGAGTTTGTTGTGTTTTGAAAAAGAATAAGCAAAAATAATATAATAAGAATATTTAAACGTAATGGACGTATGCAAAAAGGATATTTTTTATAGTTTCCTTGTAAAAAGGAACACTCAAATTTCATCACGACTTTCCGTCCATCTATCACAACTTCACAGTACAAAGCCGTAAAAATATCGAAATGTTTTTCGAAAATGAGAAAAATTTTTCCTAAAATTATTTTTATTTTAACTTTTTTCGAAGACTTGTTAATATCTATAATGCTTTTAAAATTATTTGTATCTAAATTTACTTATTCACTGCTCTATATTCTATTTACTTGTTTATAATGGAGGAAAATCGAAATAAATGAAAATTATAGACAATTTATGATCTAATGTATACAGATTTTATAAGGAGTAGCCATAGAATAAAATGCCTTAAGAAAAAGTGTTTTCATTAAAGGTGATAACAATGATAATATTCATGGAAATTTGTGAAAATGTATATTTATTTTTTGAAATAACAAAGATACTTATATATCGATATGGAATATATCGATATATTCTAAATTTATTGATATTTCACAATTTAAAATTGCACATCTAAAGGTTATAATATGGTGATGAAAGGGCAAGCGATGTTTTAATTAAAAAAATACAACACTTGTGGTCTGGCCGTTTTACATTCACTCTACTTTTGCAATAATTTCATCGACACTTCCTTTCTTCGTAAGATAAAATACGCATAGAAATGGCATAGATATTGAATAATAAAATTCACTTCCGTTTTATGCACTGATGAGTGAGGGCGCCTCGTCGTTGTTTATTGATGTCGTCATATATATGAGGTGTATTCTTTTAGTATGATATAAATATGAAGTAATAATTTACCAAGGGTATGGAAGGTATTCATAGTACATAGGAAACAATTCACAAAAAGGGTTAAAATTATCTAACTCATAAAAATTGTGATTAATAACAATTTAAAAAATAAAGATTCGAAATTCGTCTTCATAATTTTCCAAATATTAAAAACTTATCGAGTTTTAAGGATTTAGACAAGGACGGCAGTACTGAATTATGATTACGTATTGGTTTGCTCCTTGTGTATTATGAGGGCGAATGAGACGGGTATGTTTAAAAAATTTGCTAATAATTTTTTTAATAATTTCTTGTAATTTCTACTATTGGTTTTAATTTACCTTTATTTTTATTATACTTTACTGAAACAGTAAATTTAGTAGCAGTTCCCCTATTGTTTGATTTTAAGTATTATTGACATTGTTTATTTTTCAATTAATGGAGAAGTTATAAACATTCAAATTTATTGATCATTAAATTTCAATGAAATATTGAGTAACTACATAATATATATTATAGTTTCTTTTTAATCAAACCTTTAAAAATTTTTTTTAATTTTTCGATTTTTATTGTTGAATGTGGACTCCTCTTCAATTTTTATAAATATTAACAGCCGTTTACACCTAAATACGTCAGCTTTACATATGCCGTCCATTATACATTTTAATTGATTTTGTGTCAGCTAAAAAGTCAAACACGTCCACTACAAAAATCAGGTGCCAAAGCGTGTAAGTAAATTTGTCTTTAAATTTTGTAAATTCATAAATATAGGAAGTTATTCAAAAAATTATTGCTTCCAGTCTTTATTAAATTAAATATCATATTGTAAATTTAATGATCTAATGGAGTGTCGATCATTAAAACTGGCGGATAACAAGAACATTGTTATTAATGAGCAGCCAAAATAACAGTATTGTTTTTTTTGGGGGTTATAATTTCCGTGATGGGAAAGATGTTTTTACTTGTATTTATGTGAAATATGTTAAATCTATTTTCTGCTTTATATGTTATATAAAAATGGAAATTATTACGCCAATTTTAATATCAATAAACGTCATATAAACTTTTTAACAGATAATATTATTTGAGACGGGAATATCAATATCTACTCCTACTATCGGTTTACATTACTCCATTCAGATCCATAATAAACGTGTAATTGTAAAACGATTAGTACAAAAATTGTGACTGATATAGTAATGTAATGTTGTATCTGGAAAATATGATAGAATATATGGTATACGTTCTAGAAGCTTTCATGAGCAAAAGTATATAAAGGTTGCGGTAAGCTCTCATTAATTTATTAGCAACTAAGACGCTGCATTATTAATATGCATAAAATATGGACATTGTACACTCCACAAGTGCGAATCTAGTCACTCTGCTGCCGAAACTATGCGTAACATATGCCAACGCGTAGCTCCTCAAAAAATATCTGAAGCTCTTGTAAAACGATGGTTCCAGCGGTTTCATAGCGGCGATTATTCTCTGAGTGATCAACCATTTAAATTTTTATTGAAGAAGATAGCGGAACAAGGGTAATGATTATAGTATCGTGGAAGCACTACGGCTAGCAACTGAGCTCTGGTGCTTCCACGGAATTATAGAGAATCATTTACACCGCTTGGGAAAAGTTTGAAATACGGTGCGTGGATATCACATGAACATAGCACGAACCAGCTTTACCACCGCGCTGAAATTCGTTCACAACTTTCGACTTTTCAGCGAGCCTTTCGCTGGTTAGATCATCTTATTTCCCTCACCTGCTATATCCTCTAGACCTTGCACTCACTGATTATTGTTTGTTTAGATTGCTCGGAAACGCCTTATGCATAAAAAGTTTTGATGATGAGGACCACAAACGACAGTACGTAGACCATTTTTTTTTATTCCAAGCCACCTGAATTTTATACAGATGTTATCCACACCGTGCCAATGCATTAGAGACATGTAGTACAAAATTATGGTCATTATTATATCGGCGAATAATTAATTCTAAATTGAAACATAATAATAAATTGTAACATCAATTATTACTTATTAGCGAAACCAATATCTTTAAAATTAAATAATAGTTGGAAAACATATTTTTTTGGAAAAGATTTGGTTAAAATTAAAATTAAAAATATAAAGGTTGAGCCCAAAATATATGGGCTCAATATACAGGTGTAATCGTTACCATTTGAGCAATGGAAAATGAAGAAGAAATTATTCCATTTTCCACGATTTATTTTCGGATATGCCTAGCCAATATTTGAGAATGAAATGATATGTACTTTTGGCTCTGTGTGATATACTTGTAACATTCAATAATTATCGTTATAAGAAAAAAAAAACTATTTACTTTCTAATACAAACATTTAAATTGTATATAATAGTTTTTGAGAATCGATCAAATAATGCGGAAACACATATATAATTTTAATAAAAATAAAAGATTCCTTGATATATATATATATATATATATATATATATATATATATATATATATATGTATGTATGTATGTATCATAGTAAAATTTACAACCACTTCGACCATTTGTAAAATGATATTCATTTTATTTTATTTTTAATAAAGCAATAACAATTATTTTCTGTTCAAATAAAGTTAAATTGATTATTTGAAAGCATTCTACAAATATTTGGCTATTTAAAGAACACAATCATATTAATTTTAAAAAGGAGGAAAACTTTGAATGTTATTTTTTAAGTTTCACACGAAACGGATTATCCAATTGACAACACTTTTACACTCCAATATCTTATCGTATCCAAAGAACGTAGGGTATACTATAACTTTTTTAACGTGTATATGAGGGATAATGAAGAATGAGTCCCAGGTACATTTTTGAGTTAAAGTTTAAAACCATAACATCGTTCACTCGAGTTTATTCAAATGTTAATTTTTTAATAAACTCCCTGCAACCATTAAAGTTTTGAAAGAATTAGTACTCCGAGCACAGTGAAGAACATGCTTAAAAACAAAGCATATTTTATAGAGAACGAAACGATTTTAGTAATTTTAATATTGTTATTGGCATTATTACTGTGACTTAAAATTTCACATTTATTTGAATCTTTTTACATTGCTATTATTTACAATTAAATGAAACTACGTGATGTAGTATTATTTATACTTTCTTCAAGTTCTTTACCACGACCTAGGTTTCGTTGTATTACAACATCTTCAGGTGGGTTATTAGCAAAGATATGAGAATCTTTGTTAATAGCCCACCTGAAGATGTCGTAATAAAGCGAAACCTAGGTCGTAGTAAAGTACTTAAAGAAGGTAGAAATGTATTATTTCTACTTTCTTTAAATACATCACGTAGTTTCATTTAATTGTGAATAATGCATTTCTACAAAATTAACGCCAAATATATTCTATATTTATTATAGAATATATATTCTACATCTGTTATGATTGTTATTATTATTTCATAATAATATGCTTCTATTTGCTAACATTTCATATTTAAAGTTTAGTATTAATTATTACTTGACTGGCAATATAATTTAAATTTTGGCGTTACTTTTGTAGTTATCATAACTTTTTATAATAATAATATTTACGTTGCATTTTTATTTTTAATTTTTACACATATATCAATTTGTCGCTACCCCGCACAATAAACTACCTATAATAAAGTTAGGTAATTCCAGTATATCGATTAATTGACAGAAACTGGGTTCGTGTTTTTAATTACCTATTGTGTCCACTACTTGTTTCCATAAAAATGCGGCCAACTTTCCTGAACTACTTTAGTAATGAGATTTGAATTTTAAATATATCATTTACTGGATCAATATATACGACCTATGAAAAATATCGTAATCAATTTCTTCACATATTGATTGAATTATAAATAATTTGTATTACTTTCTATCTTAATATTTCATTTTCTCTACGCAATATGTATGTGACAACTAAATTTAAAATGGAAAATTAAAAAGAAAACTATGTCAAATGTCATAACAAGTGTAGGAAATTAAAAATGTAATTTTTTAAGAGAGTATTTATAATTTTACAAAAATAACACTGAACTTTTAAGATTGTTTGGTGGAACTCATTTTTATCATACTTTTACGATTTTGCTTTCCCATAAATTGTCATGTTCTAGGCTCAGCTTTATTTTCTTTGTTAGTGGTGATTAAAAAAGGTATTATTTTCATTTTCTTTTAAATAGATATGATACAATTATATACAATTTTATTATGTATCTCAATATATAATACAATATTAGAGAGAAACCATGCATCAAGCTTAAATAACTGGATGTATTTTAATGAAATTTTGCAGTTTTATGCCAAAAAGGCTAAGTCTAAGTTAAAACCTGAAAAAAATACTCAAAAACATATACACACACGCGCCCACGCGCACGCACGCACACATGTGTGTGTGCGTGCGTGCGCGTGGGCGCGTGTGTGTATATGTGTGTGTGTATGTAACATAGCAAAACTTTTGCCCCGCAATCCGCGGGTAAAATTATAAGTACGAATATAAAATTTGGAAAACTAAAAGACATTTTGACAGAGAATGAATACGAAGCAAGGAACTCAATAACATTAAAAATAGCGCTATAATTGATGTAGGACATAAAAGAATGTTATATAATTCATAATAAATCAATCAATAAAAAAAGTGATCAGATAATTTCAAATAGGCATACAATTTTACGATTAATTTATTATCACTGCAAAATGTGGAATAAATATATAAAGACTGACCGAATTGTTATGCATTGCCAATTTGTTTCGAAAGGAACCGATACGATAATAATAATTAACGAATATCGAAAAGTGCAGACTTTGAATTGTTAACAAATGATACGTTCTCATTCATACATTAGTATGTACTTCTATCTTTCGATATTATATAAGAATCATAAACTACAAATATATAAGAAAATAATATAGACTACAGACATATAAAATTGAAATAAATTTTTCATGCTCAATATCGTAAATATGTGCTTTATAGGACGGAGTTTTCACACAAGCGCGTATAATGGACCATTACTACCATACCGACGCTAGTAAAGATCTATTATATACCTTCTTTGCTATTTTTATTAAAAGTTTTAGGAGTTATTGTACTCGAACGCGTCATTAATACAGTCGGGAAAGGATGAAACGATTAATGCTTGCTAGCGTTACCAAAAGAGCTTTGGCAACGTAAGCAAGCGTTAATCGTTATTCGTGTAGCATATATATCAGTAGGTAAGTAGGGTACAATTAAGCATTTCTAATTAACAGTACGATTAATTTCATGAAAATTCTGTTTAAGTATTTTCTCTGCTGTGTAATGAAAGTAATTTATAAATAGATGTTTAACTAGTAAGACCAATATGTGTGATTATTCATTGATAAAGAACTCTGAAACTGATTATTCATTGATAAGAAGAGTAATATTATATTTCTTTAATAACTTCTTTGTTGAGCATCAGCTTCTTTTGTTTTAATTTTATTGGAGTTTTCATTAAAATGTTGTTGTTATTTTTTAACAAATTATGTCGCGTAAGACATTAATAACGATTGAGTCTTAAAGAAAATGCACATGGGTTGAGTGAGTCAGGCAGATTAGAAACATCTATTATATTATGATTCATCGGTTTATTTTGAATAATCCTAAAAGCATAAAATTACATATCTCATAAATAACATATTACCCACATGAGCAGAGAAAAATATCAAAATTGAATTCTACGCCGTATTACGAGAAACATAATTTTGATGGTTGAAATTAGAAAATATCCATACCGTTTAAAATAATGTTAACGCATCCCGATGCCTAAATTAAACATATAAAAATATAAAAATATAAAGGAAACATTTTTGTATTGAAATCGATAGGGTAGAGGAAAGGAATAGGAGAGCATAGAATAGGAAGGTGTAAGATAGTCATAAGAGGCTAATATAGGAATAGAATTTGTGACAAATTTTGACAAGGCAAATTACCATTAGGTTTCTAAGGTCAAAATCAAATTTGTAGCAGAATTTAACACCATATGTAAAAATACAGAGAATGATTAGTGATTCAATAAGTAAGTCAAAGAAATTAGAACTTAACATTTTGAATTTAGAATTAAGATAAGGTGTACTACTGTAGGACTTCGAAAAAGCATTAAATATACAAATTACACCTGTTGCCTATTTCCGTCCATTTGAGATATGATCTGAACGTAGATTTGAGATATTATCTGAACTGAAGCCAAAACACAAAGATCTACATAAATTTAAAAGTTATAATTTGTTTAATCAAATTTTAGTTTGGTCAATATGCAAATACATAATAACAATAATAATATAACTATTTGAACATATTCTTAGATAACTATCCTATAAGCAAAGATTATTTTCTGAACTACAAGTACTTAAGCATGTAAATTTAAATAATTGCATTACTTCGTAAGGATTTATATAAAGGCTAATTCACTGGATATAAAAAAATCAATTGCGCTGTATTTAACGCTACAGAAATATATCATCGATTTCATTATTTACGAATTGAATTCTTTTTACACCCACCAAACATTTTGTACCGATTGTTCATTTTAGGACCCGACACAAATAGCGACTGGGCAGATAGCCGCGGCAGACCAGACAAAGGACAATCGATACCCCTGTAAAATTTAAATACGTGCGACTAAATTCTATGAGCCATTTTTTATATCGCTTGCTCGGTATTTTCTCTATGATTGTTGAAATTATTTATAATTTTTCCCTCATATCTAGGTTTTTTCGTGTCGTACGTACTCCATGTGGCTTTGACATATTTATTGGCATTGTTTGTTTCAATATCTGGGACTGCGAAACTGTTGTTAATCAGAAAATCGATTAATTATTTTATTGTATAAACCTAATTAAACTGGTTCTTTGTAGTCTAAATGAACACACAACTGTAAAATACAAACTTTTTAATATAAATTTACTTATGATAAACAAGATAAAATTATTATAATACTGGTAAATTTTTTATACGTTGTTTATTATTTCAATACAAGTGTTTGCATATAAGTTTAAAACTAACCGTAAGTTGCTACGACTATTTTGTCAAAATTAATATCCCTATTACTTACATCTTCCAAAGACATTGAGCTTTATGTCAATGGTATAAGCCGGTTTTACACCCAAATCTGAGAAACAAGCAACGAAATTGTTCGTCCTTGTAAAATTAGTACAATATTAGTTTAGTACATAAAATAAATATATTTCACATTTACATACATATTGAAAATTATTATAATAACAATCTGGTTTATTTGTCGGCAAATTTTATTGACTTTTTTTAGCTGTTTTTTTACGTAAAAATCCTCAAGTTCCTCCATTTTGCTTGCTTATATATACGAATACATCTTATTATTCTAAATTAACATTCTGTTCGTGAGAAATTTGCTTTACATTCGAATGTAATTTTTTGTTTATCTCCCATGTTTCATAGCGCATTAAGTGACTTGATAAATTCTGGGTTGTCTATGTTGCTATATGTACCTCACTAACTATAGGTGTTTTGAGGTCAACTTCATAGCTTTAGAAAAATGATTGTGTCTAGACAGTTTGGTGTTATTTATTTATATGTTTTCAACTTGTTTATACCTCAAAAAAATGTATGAATAAATTAGGCGAATGGTGCCTTTACTCTTACTCGACTTTGATCATAAAAACATATTATTATTGGGTCTATGCATATGGGTCAGATTAAACAATTATTAGAAGGTAGTGTTTTAATTAGTTTTAGATTTTAAAAAATGGTGACATAAAATGGCATATTGGTAGAGAAATAAAGCAAGAGAAGTTACTCCAAATCATTTGAGAGCAATGAGCTATTTATACACCATCGTTGCTGCTTATATCACTTCAGTGGGATATGTCGTGAATTATTTTTTTTAATTATTGTTTATATGACAGACAGCTTCATTGACCGATGCTTAAAAATATATACACACCATGTTCCTCTATCATGCTCATGCATCACTGTTTTAAAGACTTTCTATTTCAGAAACCATGGAAAGAACTAAGGGAGTTAAAGTTTCCCTAATATTTTTAATGGACGATGCCACAGAGTATAAGTCTGAAAGTAAGAGGAAATTTTATGGTTCTTGAACGGTTTGCATTCACAATATATTTTTTTGGAATTCCGCTCTGCGTTCATCGAATATAAAATATATTTGGAAACATGCGCAACACGGTTTTGCCTTTTTATCAAATATCCATCATGGTAGAAGCGAAATAAAATATTTAAGCTTGAAACTTGCAAAAGTGAGCTAGTTATTTAAATTTTGATGATACCGATATAAAAGAAACATAGTAGGATAAATTATATCATCTTAGACGATGCAATTTATCCTAATTTTTTTTATATCGGTATCATATAATATATGATAAATACAACTGATGATTTTAAAGGTTCTTTATGCACTATTTATATTTCATTGCAATATATTATTTCCCTTTTGACGGGATCGTTAACTAATGATCTCGTGTTTGACTAATACTATATACAGAAAATTCCCTTTCACCACTTGTCAGCAATTATTAACATTTACGAGAATTTGAAAAATGAGCATAAATATTGTTTTTCAGGGTGTAAATAATATATCAGGTATAATCCCTAATTGTTTAATACTTTCGTATAACGAAAATAAGAGATTTCATATTCATATTTTATATATGCTTATGTAAAATTCATGGATACAAATACAAGCATCTGCAAACGTTCTGGATGTCATCTAAACTTTTAACTGATGCAGTTAGATTGTATTTATGAGGCGACACCGTTACGTCCTTTCCATACGCTCCGTAGGCGTAAGCAGCGTTTGTATTGCTCGCAGTATTTGCAACGACGATAGTCGTAATGCATCATAAATAATCACATGTTATTTACAAACTTAAGATGGTCGCTGGGTATAAAATTAAAAAAATCTGGTTAAAAAAGATGTTCGCTAGGGATTTCGTTTGTTTTTTATTATTTTGCATCTGCGTTTTTGAATATGAAAATAGGTATCTGCTTCGTCTATAGAAAGTCTGTGTCAAAATTATCTAAATATTTTCCACTTTTAGAGTTTTCCATCTAGAAAACAATAATATCATTCACCTGTCAGTTTGGGTGCCGAAAAAATTTTCCTGAGAGAAGGTTTGACGTACAAAATTGAAATTTTGTTTCAAATTTCAAGGGGCAATGAAATAAATGATTTTTTTAAGGATCTTCAAAAGAAAAAAAAACCTTCATAGGATCACTTCGTTGTTCGTCTGTCTGTCTATTTGTCATAACCCTTTCTTCTCAAGAATACGTAGACGTACCAATCGCAATCACTGCAATCAAACAATACGGCCAATTATATCGCATAATTTGACACTCGCCAATAAATTAAAACCTATGAGGTACTTTCCATTGACCTAGAATAATGAAATTTGGCGAGAAACACTCACAGCACAAGTAAAGGTAAAAATCCGAAAGTCGGTAATTTCTAGTCATACAAAAACAAAAAAAAAGTTTTTTTTAAATATGCGCTTATGAAAGATAAAGTAGGCTATATATATATTAGTTCTAAGAAATTAAAATCTTGTAAAGAGTTTAATAGAAATGTTATGTACCGTTGAATATTTATAATTGTGTAAGGAACCCTCGTAGTGCGAGTTCCATTCGTGCTTGACAGGTTTTTTTAATTCGGTATGTCGTGTGCATTACTTGGCAGTTCGCGTGAAAATTTGTTGTAAATATTTTATCAACCTTCTAGATACCAAAGGACCTAGTGTATCGTCCATATTTACATTCAAAGTTTAGTTTCACATATTCCAAAGAAGAAAAAGAATGTCAGAACGGAAATGAAAAATAAATGAGAAGAGCAAATGAAAAATTATATTAGTTGAATGAATTTAATATATTTAGAAAGATGTAAAATAGATGACAGGCTGCTACTTCACACATTATAATTGATATATGCCATCTTAACGCTTTACTTCACCATAGTGAATAATATCTAGAATAGATAGAGAAGAAAACAGTTCTCAAAATACTATTTTAAGAAGATTTTTCCTGAAAATAGATATATTATTTATTTTCTTATCCTATTCGAATATAATAAATAATTATGATATCAATCACTATTAAAACAATTTTACTTCGAGCGCCGCAGCATTCTCGTATGATAGTTTGTAATAATATTCGTGTAATTATTATAGATCCTATGAAATATTATTTTAATTATGAAATTCATTATGGGAATATAATTTTTATAGTTTAATAATTTAATTTGTTGAATATTTTCATACATATTTTTTATAACATCACCGGTTACAATACAAACGATTTTACTGGAAATCAATGACACTGTGCTCAGGCGGTATAATTTCACTAGACGCACAGTTTTAACTTTATTAGTGATTTTAACTATTTTATTAGTACGAGAATGTATCTAGAACCCGATTTAACTTATATTTTATATTACGATGCTGTTGGAAGTAATTATTTACAGGGTCTTTATTCCATTTTCTCATGGGTATATGCTGTTGTTTTCTTAGTTTTTGAAATTACGATATATCAGTCAAGCTGAACACAATTATTAATTATATTATGTAGTTACAAATAAATGACTCATTTATTCAGTTTCTTTGACGATTGTATTTCAAATGTATACTCAAATTTGAAGAACTGTATCTCATGTAATTATGAAATGATTAGCACAATTAATGACATATAGCAATTAATATTAGCTATAATAATATAGGAATAAAGCGGATCGTGATAGTGCTAATAAAATATCCTGCTAGCATAAAATAAACGAAAAGCTTTTAACAAAATTTCAATAAACTTCTAGAGAATATCGACTAATAGGCGCAATATCTACGCAACAGTGTCAGTAACTACCCACTTTATATAATGACAATAAAGTTAAGTATTCCTAGAGATACCTAAGCAACAGGGTTTAAAGTTATTGTTTTAATGATCAATGTAATTGAAGGAAATTTAAACTTTGCTACAGATTAAATTATGTAACATGACTACAGATTAATTTTTTCTGACTTTGGGAATGGATTTAATCTTTTCACAGGGAATATTTTATATTTACATATAGCACGCATTGCACGTTTGTTGTTAGTTTAAAGAATTAATATTTATACGAATAAATATATTAATGTGCATGTATATAATCCAACTAATGAAAATACATTTATTAAAACAGCATATGGGAACAAAATTTTATTTCGGGATATTTGTTTAAAAATAGACTGCATTGTAGCAATATTTGTTTTAACGGCAATGATAAAATATATATTTACTTTATTTTCGAAGGTTGTAAACTGAGTTGCATCGTCGTTGGATAAAATTTGCTGAGCAAATGCCGACGTAGCGTTTATCTTTCCAACAAGGCGAGCTGAACAGCAATCGATACTGAATACCCATAACGACGTGTTTTACGATGTTATTTTATATACTCGTGCGTTTCTGTAGTTAAATACACTAAAAATATGCTGTCTATATGTTGTCAAATTTCTTCATGCAAATATTTCTTCGAAACTCTGAAAAATCAAGAAGGAAAATTTTGAAAAAAAATTATTTTATATCACAGAAATAGAATTATATTACCTAATTTTAAATTATAAAACACGTGCAAGAAACATTAAACTATTATTGGTACACAGTGGTTCATAGACTATTTTTTAAACTACAACAAATTTTGTAGGATTCAACACCGAATTAAAAGAAATACGACTATAGCCCATCGCAGAATGACAAAAGCTGGTAAAGATATTTATCTGGCTGAAGTAAGGAAACCTTATAATTTCATTACCAGTCCATCCGATTGTCTGTTACATTTTATTTACAGTTTCAAACCTACTAGCTAAATGTTTATGTTGCGATTTTACATGAAGATCTTCTATTAGTTTTTGTTTATTTTGATACACATTTACGTATCAAAATAAACAAGTGAGAAATGATTGGATAGGTATTTTAAAATGAAAATGAGCTTCCATTCACCGTTTTGCGTTTTTAAACTCCGTTTCAGTGGCTTTAAAGTCACGTGTAACTTATTTCCAGCCCTCTATTTTTTTTAACATGAATGTAAAAAACTTTAAATAAATGTTAACATTTGATGAGAAAATCCAAATGAAATTATTTCGGTTAACTCGTTATAATTCCAAGAGGTAAGATAAGAGACAAATACGAAAAGCTAATTTATACATATTTTATTATCTTATTACATTTATTCTGGCTCGATTCCTTAGTTTTTTATGCCACTAGGGTGACTACTTCTAGAACTTGGGAAGGTTAGCTCCATTACATACGTATTTTCATTTACCTGAAACAATTTAATAATTTTTTTTAGTTCTCTGTAAGTGAACTCAGACGCACAAAATAGCCATAACATTTTTCATGAATAGAAACTGTTTCTTTCTCAGTGCTATTTTTTCACAGTGCACAATGTAATGGATGGTCTAAGAGGTTTTTGTCCATTTTTGACTAGTTGCTTAAAACAACCGATAGGATGAAATAGGAAAATATGCCTGCAAGTAATTAAAAAGAAAATATAGAAAAATGATTTTTAAATTATGAAATTTTTTTTATTATATTTATATATAAATAGCTGCCTTTGTAATTAAGTTTAATTTCAAGAAAAAATATTTTATATTGTGTTTTAATTTGTTTTGTAAAGCAAATTTTGGTCAAAAATCAGAAAAATATAACGCCAAGGAAGCCTTAAATATACTCACATAATATTAAATAAGCTTTGTTAATAATGTAACGATGACGACAGACTTAATACTCTTGATTTCATGTTCCTAATTTATTATCATTTAAGATTTTAATAAATTAATGCTATGGAACTGGCTAATTATACATATTTTAGCATATTTTTTACTTCGTTTTGTTTTACTATTATAATGAATTAATTAATCATAATATAGATTGGAGTTCATTTCGCTGCATTTTCTAAGATTGAATTCACTCTATGGTATTGATTTTGGAAGTTTTGTTCGAAATTGGTGTTTCAAATTTATTTTACGCATTTCAAATATTATTGCTTATAAATCTGTGTGATTAATTCATTAATATGTCAAATAAATTAAGCAGTTGGAAATGTGTTTTAAGTTATTATTCAATGTATTTTATATGACGAAATCATTGGCTCTAGGTAAAATCACAGTCCAATAAATAAATAATATGAAACGATCTTTTTTCATATACCTATGAAAACAATTCATTTAAAAATACATTAAAATATATTTAATTTGATAATAATATTAAAAATAATGCATAAGAACATTAAAAAGACAATACCGCCTCTTTTTTCATATTTAATTAAATGATTTAAACTACCGGAACGAGCAGAAAGTAAAAAAGTGTAACGTAGTATTTTCACATAAATGTAATTCTCAACCCAGCGTTGATCAGCGCATATTATATAACAAGGATTGCAAGAAAACCCAATATTTCTTTCATACTTTTCCATGTGATCATATTTTAATTTACGAAAATAAGTTAAACAACAGTAAATAACAACAAATTGTTAGGTCATGAGACATTTCACTTACCATTTTTACAGGTGAATAATTTCACATGTATGAGGATGTTATTTTCAGTAAAAATTTATTCTTGTAGAGAAATCAACCATGCCTTACGAGATAATACTGATATTTTCTAACGGGTTATTTTTGTAGTGATTGTTAAATATTAATTTTTCACGCATTCACTCCATTTTACCAATTTTTGGGAACGCTTTACTTTTTCATAATTGTGTCTTACTTAGTTATTTCATGCTTCCACATGCAATAACACATACATTTGGCGGACTTATTACTACAAGAGTAACCTCTTCCAGTCAATCATATTGAATAAATTTTAACATTTTTAAATGTGGAAGACTGTAAAATCTACTAATACAAACAAAATATATCAGGATGTTACAACAAAACAACGAAAATATAACAACATATACATAACGAAACCAAACTAAATAAAAAAAATACAAAAAGAAAACCAAAAAATTAATAATTATAAATCTTGATATTGTTGGAAACAAGATAACAAGATCAACATAGAATTAGGAAGGATAAAATTTTCTATGTTCCTATTTGGCGTTCATTTTGTAGAAATTCATTATTCACAATTAAATGAAAGTACGTGATGCAGTATTTTTTCTACTTTCTTTAAGTTCTTTATCACGACCTAGGTTTCATTGTATTACAACATCTTCAGGTGGGATATTAGCAAAGATCATATTTTATCTTCTAATTATATTAAATATTCAAATCAAAAGGTGGTAAAAATATTACCAAGCTTTATTTACCCAGTCATTTAGGGACATTGATTTAGGTAAATACATAGAATGTATTCAGACGTCTAATTCGTAAAAAATTGTTGAATATGCTGTGCAAACTTTTCTCGCACCACCTAATTATACGATGTACTGAAATACATTTCTTATTAGGGACTTAATAAGAGAAAGTTATTAATATTAAGTGAGATAGTACTGAAACGGAATGCACAGAGATGGAATGCATTTTGTGCACATCAGTGTTGTAATTGCATCTTTTAAATTACGATATTCTTATATCAGCCTGAATACCGCATCGCTAGTACTGTGTTAGTATAAATACTCGGTTTCTCAATTTAACTCAACAGTTTTACAACACGCTTTGTTAAAATAATAATTTTACAAATATTTTTCTTGGTCAGTTCAATTTGCGTAATATATGTGTTTTATTTTTAATATTATAAATTTTTTCTATTGAAGTAAGTATATTAACGTTTTAGCTTTTATAACTTTTACTTACACGTGCGATATGTCCTAGGATTTAAATATAGGTTGAATTAATGGATGTGTTTGATTTTTTATGATTAGTCATTTTCCATAATACCATCAGGATTAAGTTTAAAACATGAAGCATTTAAATTATGACTGTTTTGAAGTTATAAAAAAACAAAAGTTTTACTAAAAAAAATTAATAACTACACTTATTAATAAATATTTTTGAACTCCACTTCATATATACTTAAAAGCACATTTGGAACAAATTTGTTTATTAGCTTATTAACGTAATGTTTTTTTTCATCACTACTAATACAATATGTCGAAAAGAAATTACCAATATTGATGTTAATTTTATAATTTTCACAAAAAAAACTTTAATTTAATTACGTAATCTAGTTTAATGTGTGTATTACTCAATAAGTGTATTGAGTTGGAAATTATTATTAATACAATTTTTACTCTTTTACGAGTACTCATACAAGGCACGATCCACCGGCTTTCAAATAATTTATGCTACGCTACTGCTGACGCTGAACAAATTCGATTATCTCGGAATTAAATTCTCCTCACGCCCTGAAGTCTGCTTCGGCCACTTGTCCCGACACAGACTGCGATTGGGCGGACAAGCGCGGCTAACCAGACAAAGGCAATAAATACTACTACGAAATAAAATACATACAGCTATTGTTTCCATAGATGGTTCTGTATCTGCTTTATGATTGTTGCAATTATTTACATTCCTTTATAATGCCTCGCATGTAGGAGTTCTTTGTGTTGAACCCGCCCCTTGTTATGGTTCTGACATATTTTATTAATGTCATACTCTCAATGGTTTACGATTTTGAAACTGTTAATAATGAAGAAACAGTGAATACATTTATAATCACAACAGTGGGTTTTAAATCCAAATATGTCTAAAAAAAGAGAAAAGTTATGAGTAATTACTCAAAATTAATTGAAAATATAAAATTCAAGTAGTAGGAGACATCTCTAAATTATGTAAGAAACAAAAACAAATCTGTTAATTATGTTAACTATTTAAAAAATATCATGACTTCATATATGCATGAGATTTAATGAGGCCCTTAGTGTATAACGTCTCACTAGTTATTTGCGCACAAGTGATTTAGAGCTTTGAGGTAGACGCCGGTGAACCCATGTTGTGTTGGTGTTATTTGCTAAATGCTGTGTACAACAAATAAACTTCTTTTATTAACTGACTTCATAATTATTTAATTAGTAGTTTTGGTTGTTTATTCGTCGCAAGTTATTTGAGGAATTGGTTTCAGAGAATGGTTCCTTTGTTTCAAAAATTATAATTCTTTAAATAGAACCTAGCAATACATAAAACGGAAAAGTGTCTTGAGTTTCAATTCACTACTTCAGATTTTATATTTAAAAATACTAAAAATAAAAATACGTATTCGCTCTACGACATATTTTAAATTAATATATTCAGGTACTCGGGGATAAACAAGCCGATTTTCAGTTTATTCCGCAAAAAAAGTATATATATATATATATATATATATATATATATATATATATATATATATATATAGATATATATATACATATATATATATCTGGAATAGGACTGACATTGCGTCATTGCTGGCTTTAATAAAGCAAAGTTATTAAATAACTTTGCACGAATATTCATTTTGAAATTTGAATGCAGGAAAACTTTATCGGGACTAATTCCGCATTATGTAGTGGATATACGAGTACAAATGTACAATCTCGAACAGCAACTATGGCACTTTGAGGCGAATAAATAGGCGGGTTGTCGAAGAGAAGGAAGACAATGCTTTTCAATTTTCCTCGTCGTTTTTCTTTAATTGTTTTTTTATATATAATAAAAGCATGATACTCAAAAGAGATAGTTATCGGAATTTTCCAATAATAAACTATTTTTTTTTTCAATAATTTTCCGCTTTCTTTTAATTTTTTTTTTAAGTAGTAAAGTTTAATGTCTTAAAAGTGTGTTTATTGGCATTTTCGCTAATTAATGGCATCTAGTCATATTTCCGATAATCGTGTGCGATTGTTTCTGAGATTACGGCATACGCAAAAACCAGTTAGTGGCGAATTACATACTTAAAAATTGTGAATTATGTTGTTTGTTACGCCATTTGAAAGGTGAGTTATTTTTAGGTTTATTAATTTTCGCCCACTTTCATAAAATTTTGTCGCCTTTGGCGCTGAAATTTTTCAGCAAAGATTTTGTCAGGCCTGTGCGGACATTTGTATTGTTTTTTTTCAAATTCCGTCGTGCACTTCTAGATAATAAGTAACCACGAAAAAACATCTACGTGGATAGTGTAGATTTTCCCTAAATTTTTTTTTACTATGATGATAATAGTTAACTCAGTACGTTGGTTTTTTAATCATCAAAAAATTGTTTTTGGCATCTATGTTTTATTGTCGATATCATCATGATTAATAATCAAGGTTACTGGTCCTTTCTTCCTTTTAAGAAATATTTAATAGCGTCTAGATGAATAGTTATTATCATGCCAATAAGATTTTATTTCTTTAATTTAACCCTTCGTCAATTTAAATTACACGAAGTCGTTATTTTAAAAGTTTTTTTTTTGATTTCTTACCATTTATCGTAAAAAAATATCCTACTTTGTACGATTGTATTAAAAACATAATTTTTTGGGGGTAAATGTGATTGCTCTATGTATTGAAAAAAGTTTGAAGTAGTGAATATTTATAATCTGGTACAACACCAATATCTAAAACTCTATGCTACATGACTAGTGTAAATATTACTTTATGAGATGTAGTTTGCAGGAAAAGTGATTGTTTTCATGCATACATTTTCCTAGGTTAGTAATAAAATTTTACAATTATGCGAACAAACAAATATTCCAAACACAAAATTCTATACGTTGAAATAAAATTCGCAAATTTGATTTTAGTTTTTATACTCTTATAACTATTTATATTAAATTTTAGTTACGTAAAATTTTAGAATTTTCAATTAGACTTGTTTATATAAAGTTATTTCTGAAACAGCGATGATATTACTAGTGAAGATATTTCTGAAGCTTTATCATTGATTGAAGCTCATCATAACGAGGCAATACCCTATGTTGTAAAATACAGACCAATTAAGGATCCATTTCATAAGTTTCTATTTGAAGATCATGTAGTACATCACGTCGGATCTCTAGAAATGTGGCTGTTATTAAAAAGTCAAATCAATAGTCAAACGAAGGACTTAGTGATACAGCTTCACACTGCTGTTGCTTCAGGTGCCGCAATCGAAAGACTGATTTCAAAATTTGTATTTATTTATTCCGGTGTACAAAATTAATTTAATATTGAGAAAGCTGCGGAACTTGTCACATGTCAATGACTAGATAAAAAATATAAATATTTTTTTGCTTGTTTTACGCACAAAATTTTGATTGTTAATAAATGATAGTTGTTTTGTTATTAAAATTGTTTCGCTTTATCATTTGAGCTTTATTGCATAGGTCAAATAGTAAAAAATTATGAGTATTTTAATTACAAGTCAAAACAAAGTTTCTTTATAATTCTTCATTCAAATGATAAATACGACTTAAATCCAAATTTTTAATTTATTTCGAGCTATTTTAAGGCCTAAATATATATTAGTTTTCATTTATTTCCATTTCATTCACGATTAAAAGTTGTATTAAAGTCTGTTTTTTTCATGTTTTAAATATTGTTCAAATTTTGTTGCACTTAAAAAAAAACATTTAGTTTAAATTGTTTTAAACACTGTTTAAAACACGTTTTAAAACTTGTTCAATTATGCAAACTATCTTTATTAAAGGGAAAATCTATGCTCTAAGATATTTATTAAATTAATACAAGATCAATTGAATGAATATGAAATAACAATAAAAACACCTACAAAATGTTCAAAGAAAAAGCCTTAAAAATAACCAAAATATCGTACTTATAACATATAATTACCTTCACATACGCGATTAATATTTCGTTGTCTAAATTTTCTGTGGCAGCTTTCCAAAATTATTTACCTAAGAAATTTAAGTTTACTTATCTGAATTAGGTGAAAGTGACTTATAATATTCTCGAAAGGAATAATCAAGTTATTAGAATACTGGCTCCTTAAATTCATCTCTTTGTGTTTCATCCTTATTTGTTATCATACTTTTTAAACATGTTCTTAAAATTTAGTGTTCAAATTTAGTTTTCTTTCATTGGATGATTTTCAGTTAATTGATTCAGAAGTCATTCATTTAAGCAGTTTGCCTCGGTCTCTCCAGTTATAGTTTTTCTATAATTTGTTAATTGGTCATCTTATTAAACGATTAATTTGATAATATACTTTGAAAACGCTCTTAAACGAGTTGAAGTTTGTAATCAGATGTTAGACATCCAGTAGCCAATAAAAGCAGTGGTTGGCTTTATCCAGACATATTTTAACTTATCATAACATAACTTGTTCTTGCTAGCAATAATTATTCATCTTTTTTCTATCTGTGAACGAATTCAAATTGGAACAATAGCCTGGTCGATCTAGACAGCAATAGGGGAATTTATTCCAGGTTAATAAGATGGTTCGAAAAATTTCCTTAAAGCTAGGCATAGTGCAGTGTAAAAAATTCTAAATAATGGGTGTACAAATATTTTCTCTGTGATTACTAGCGATATAGTGGTAGTAAGAAAATTTGGAGCAACTATTCTCAATAATCTGTAATGAGCAAGTCAAAGATCTAAACATTTTAATTTAAACAAGCCTTAACTTTGTATACTTACTGGTCAGTTCATTGAATATGCGAAAATATGTGTCAGTTGCTCGAGTAATTTACAAATTGTAAAGTGGGGTTTACGCGTTGACGTTGATTTGACATTTGTTACTTTGTCAATGTTTTCTTAATATCGCAAAACTAAATATGGTATGGCGCTATTTATTACATTATCCACTAAATATTTGTAATGAGCTTTTATCAAATTGGTAGTTATATTTATATACCAAACAAGAAATGTATGCAGTGAGCATTTCCTTCGTTTGCATTGTCTAAGTTATACATTTGACCGTAAATTATGATTTTACCACATGTAGCTATAATGCGAAACGTGGAATATATATAACCCTTTATAATGTTTGAAACTATAGAGGAAATGGAAGGATTTAGAAAGGATAATTTTATTTCAACTCGTAATTTAACATTTTTACATTCGATTTATATAGAAGTAAAAGGAGTAGGAAAACAGTCTAGAATGAATCTTATTTCACATAATTAAAGTATTGTACGATGCAGAATATTTATGTTGAAAATAACCCATGCAGAATATGTATAATGGAAATGACGATATCAATTTAAATTTCATACACTAGGGCTTAGTTAACTTCAAAATTATTTTCCGAATAATTTGTAAAATCTTGAATGCATATCCAATATGAAAATTATATTTGCTTCTTTAATTTCACAAAGAAAAAAGCAGAGATTAGAATTTGTATATATTTAATACTAGTTTTATTATTTATGTGTCCTTAGAAACTCGTAGTTCTCGTAGTAAAGGGGAATAGTACATGCACAATGAACTATATGTACTATGGTTTTTTAAAAACATTTTTGAAATTTTTAGAGTTCCGCTACTCAAAAGGAAATACGGAACTTTTATAGAATAGTTCACATGTCCGTCTATCCGTCGGTCAAAGCCGATTTTCTCAAAAACTTTGCAATTTATAAACACGAAATTTGGCATGGTAATATATGATAATAATTTATACGTATTTTATATTACCTATTTTTTAAAATATAAGGATTAAAGAGAGTATTAATTATATACTCAACTTTAATAATTGTAAAATGCTATGTATCTTTTAACAGTGTTATTCACAAAAATATATATTTTTTGTATTTTTAAATTACATATTAACGTACAAAACATGCAGAAATAAAATGTATCCATTCCCCTATATCCGAAAGTGTTAACTTAAAAATCATAAAAAAACCGAGTTGGTAAAATCTGGATATAACATTACGGGAAAATTGTGGTGTTACCCTAGGTCTTATAATTTTTTAAATATGCACCACATTTTTACGACATTGAAACAGTCGTGATTTTACGACTGTGAAGTAGTGAAACGTATAGTTAATAAGAAAATTTTAATAGAAAAATCATTTTTTTAAAAAAAGGTGGCAGTAAATGTAAAGTATAATTAAATTGGCAGATACTAACCTAGATTTTATTTTGGCAAATAACTCCCGTTATTCTCATGGTCACAGACATCTACGACGGTCCTAAATTAAAGTAGCCATATTCTTAGAAATGTCTAAATGAACTATGTAAAGGAATAATCACGTAAAGAAATAGAAAAAAAGTGACTAATGAGACACTTTTTGGTGAATTTTATTTGCGTGGAACATTGTTTGGTTATTAAAATATCAAGTAAAATAAAAATTCACGAGTGTTTCATTAAAATTTAAAGACATTTATGCCTGTCTTGCAGTCATAATGGATTTTATGAAAAAGAAAATAATAAGTAAAAGAAGTAATGAGGGAAAATTTCAATCATAATAGAAAATTGACAAAATGCTAAATATATATATAGATATATATTATATATATATATATATATATACATATATATATATATATATATACATATATATATATATATACATATATATATATATATATATATATATATATATATATATATTTGCGTGTGTGTGTGTTAATTAGTATACATAATAGGATATAATTTTCTCCAATAAATTTTCTATTACAAAATTTGATATTAAATTTTTGAATACATTATTTTTTTACTTTCTTTTGATACATGAAACCAAAACATAATTGCAGGAATTAAAGTACAAATATTTTAAGTCACTCAAAATTGTGTAAATAATTCATATAACCTTTCCGACTCTGTATGAAGAAATAAAATTATTTTATAGTCTAAAAATCGAATTTAAAATTGTAAAATCGTTAATGAAGTACCCATAAAGAACAAAAACCTTTAAATTAAAAATACGTGCAACTTAGCTGCGTCGTTTATTCAATCAGAATGTATGTAATTACGTACAAAAATCGAATCAAAATTGTTATATGCATTTGTTTAGGCTGTTGTTAAATTTTGCTATGCCCAATATCAAGTCTTGACATTAAACTATCAACAAAATTCCTTCAGTACCAGGTGGTTTTTGTTTTTAAATATATTCTCGAGTGCAGAAAGGTATTTTTTTAACCTTTCACCTTCCTACGTACATGTTCATTTGAGGATTTACATACATTTTGATTTAAAATTTCACTGAAATCGAGATAAGATTTGATTTATCAATTTCTAACTCATCAACGGTAACTTCGATACATATATATATATATATATATATATATATATATATATATATATATATATATATATATATATATATATATATACATACATACATATATACATATATACATATATGTTTTACAAAAAAAACCTTGGTTGCAAATTAAATATATTTAATTACTTCAGTACAATTCGCATCAATGGTTGTAAATGTTTTCTAATAGTTTAACAGTGCGCATTGTCCAGAAATGTTCAATTTTAAAGAATAACTTATGAACGAAGTATCGGTATAAAATAAGAGAGAGTGCTTGAAAACGGATTTTTAAAGGAAAGAGGAGGTAAAGGGGCACCGATGCATAAAATTGATGACTCCATTAGAGTACCGAATGTGGGCTTGGTAAAAATCAATGCCGTCTGCTCCGCTTTTCACTCAGCATCCAACCCCCTATTTGTCAGGTGTGCTTAAGCTGAAAGATTTCTTGTCTATTGATATAGGGTGGGGCCGTATATTTGTTGATGTAATATTTTATGAGTTCCCTAAAACTTTATGACATATGGCTTCAGTATGGTTTATTACTTATTTTAATAAGTAAATAAAGATTTGTTGATGTAAAAATTGTTATTAATTAGGATTAAATTTGAACAACAATGGAATAGCTGAACAATAAGACGCAGTGGCATAATAAATTAGAACGTAATCTGTATACAATATTAGCATTTTTACATTTTATTTTAGAGAGATATCAAAGAGAATAGTTATAATAAAAAGTCTATTGACTTATGAGATTTTATACGCTTTGATAGGATATACATATAGAGAGAAAGCGTTGTCACAAAAATAGTCATGTGGTTATATGGATATTTTTATACGATTTTTTATTATGATATGGCATATGGTCCAACTTAATTACTGGTAGATGTAAATAAAAAGATATAATGACGTTTATTTTTTGAATTATACCCTAGAACACTAATTTTCTCGAAAATTTCCGAATTGTTCCTTCTCATATTTTGCATTAATTATATACTGTTAATAAAACTATATTATTTTGTAGTGTTTTTGGGAAAATAAATATAAATCATTTTGCTTATTCAATATTCACACATAATATTGTTAAATATTAAAATTCGATAGACTTTCAAGAATATTCAACGCCATTTATTTACTTAAAGTCATCGACTGGTAGCGGGATGTTCGTAATGTGAACGATTGAGATATGTATCATGAATAGTAAAATACAGGTTAGTGAATTTGGCTAGATGCACCACTTAAAACTTGCAAATCGTTTTAAAATAAAACAATTTCGTTTATTTGTATTCTAATCGTAAGCCGTTGAAATAATAACTTAATACCATTTAATGCTACTCACTTACCACGTATGATAAAGTGTAACAAAGTCACATATCATTGTTATTAAATAAAATAATACAAAAATGGCTCTCTAATATCTAATTTTCTAAATTGAGAAAACAGGAGATGTTTAATGTAATATTATTGAAATAAATATTGGAAATGTATTGCTTTATTTTTAAGCAAAATAAATAATGTATGGAAATCAATGTAAAATGTTGTCAAAAACTTTGCAAATTTTAATCAATTTCGAGACTAATTTTCGGATAAAGAACACAAGTAAAGTATTTTTTGTCGTTTGAGGTATAATCGTAAGCCAATTATCATAAAAATGTTCAAAAAATGCTACTAAAAAATTAATTATTTTCGATAGGCAGTAACGTTAAAATTATAATAAAATAAGATTATATAATGATGTTGTGGACAAAGAATTTGGCTGTATACTTATGGAATTATGGTTAAATGTCTTTTTTCACCCTATATAGTTGTAAAATTCTGTTGTATATATTTTTCAAAACACTTTCTCAAAATTTTTTTTGTAAAATTATGCAAATTGTACTTGTCGAGGCCGCCAATTTTCAAAATTCGACACCAATGTTAGAAAAAAACTTTTTTCTAACATTGGTGTAAATTTAGCAAAAATAATATCAGCTCACCGATCCTCCGAACGTATACCTAGTCGGTTTTTTAGCATTTTTATGATTTTTTGCTTGAAACTTTTCGGAAACACCCTTAATAATTTATTGTATAATTATGCAAGGTTAAATTTAGTTGTGGTTCGATGAGAAAGGAAAAATTTAATTTACTTTTTGTCATTACCATTAATCTTGACTTCGATTAAGGACAAACTAATTTATTATGTTTTAATTTTTTTCCAAACGGATTATGAAGTCAATGTTCAATAGTGTATTAAGAGGAAATTTAAACGAAATTAAATGGAAGAAAGCATCAAATCATCGAAATGATAATTAGATCATTGAATGCAGATATTATAAGAAATCAATATTGCCTAACCATTTCAAAGTCACTATACTGTCTAGTTTAAAGAAAGCACTTCGATTGGAACCTTTCTTTTTCATTAACATGAGGATAGAATAATTATTGTTAGAGTCGCATAATTTATATTTGCTAAAAGTATTGATTATGAACTGATATTATGAAGAAAACTATGTGTAAAACTGAAAAGCGATGACTTGATGGTTTGGATTTTAAGATATCTTAAATTTTATTTAAGATGTTCTACGAAAGTTTTTACTGTGCTTAGTTGTCATACTTGCATTTTCTGTTATTAATAAAAAAATGAGTAATTGGCAAATAACTAAGTCAGTAGGTGATTAAATCTCATTTAATTGTTTTGGCTGTCCCGACTCCATATTCCTTTTAATCTGTCGCAATATATTAATATCGATTTTAACTTATATATTGATATGAATTTACATCCGTTTACGCCACCATAAGTAAAGTAATTCCAATCTATTTCCTGTTCCCGGTTTCCTTAAAAATAATGTCAAAATATCATATTTCCACCTTGCCGTTCTTTAATGAAATATAATAAACAAAAACTAGTAAATCTAGTTTACGCAATAATCAATTGTAAAATTTTCAAGATAAACTTTAAAATAATCTATAAACGTACAAATATAACTACGTAAAATGTTTAAGAAAAAAAATGGGGAAAGAAGACGTTTTGCGTTTAGAAAAATTAACAACATGAAATTTTTCTTTCGGCACATTAAATATAAATAATTATTAAGTAACTCAGACCCCAGAAAATCATTAAACCTAGAATTTTAGTTTTCTAGAGAGCGAAGTTTAAAATAATCATATTTCCATCGTGTTAATGTCCCGAAATGAATCAGTAAGTCATGTTTAAGGCGTGAATCTTAATATTTTTTTTTGCGTGTACCCTATTTAACGAGCTAGAGTAAACTTTCTTTTTATCTCACGAATGATCGAGGGCCAGTTTGAAAGAGAAAAAAAAGTAAAACGGTATTTAAATTTGAGTTATTTGTTTTAATGACTTTTGCGCGGCAATGCCTTGGTGAAATTATTAATTTAAACTTTCTTTTGTTAATTATAAGATGGTTACGCCGTTTTTCTAAATTCCTTCAAAGGTCATAGCCGGATAAAAGCGCCCAATCGGCCCACGCTAGAATAAACTTCAAATTTTATTTCATCAACTAATTTCTGAATTCTTCATTCAAGATTATTTCTTTATGTTTAACATTACGATTTCAGAATTGAAAAATAAATATTTTGCAAAATGTTCATGATTTGAGTGCTTCGACTAATTTCTATAAAATAAATATTGCAGGTATATATGATATACATTTTGTAACGGCGTAGAATAGTGTCAAGACCGAATGAAATATTTCAACTCTTAATTTTGTTTATAGTTTGTGTTTAAACGCAATTTAAATCTTACATTTAAAAGCAATATTGAAGAGAGAGGGTTTCCATTTTTTAAAAATTTTATGATTAAAATGAAATTCGTGTCCGGTACCAATATCTTTTATAGCCCCGTTATAAATATTGTTAATACCTTACCGTGTTGTAAATTTTCATCATCCAATATAGTACATATAACATGCCGCGACGCATTTATTTCAATTGTAATAAATTTGATTACACGAGCCATTTACTAATTATATGAATACTCGAAACCTTCTTTACAATTTACTTTTTATAACGCGGCAGTTAGTTATTAAGGACAAAAATATCTGAAAATTATTAAAGATAATCATTACATATTAAATTTTGTCTAAATATTTATACGTAAAATAGTGCCCACACATTTTTAAAAAGAAATTATCATCTATACCAACATAATAAGATGTTAAGAAAAATAAAATCGGTTATTTTTTTTTATTTAATATTACCTACCTCTTTGAAAATTTCTAAAAATTATACCTATATTGTTAAGAGAAACTTAAAGGTTTGACAAAATAAGGATATAATTTTATCCGGATGACATCGTGTGTAAAAAAATTAAACATTGTTTTTAGCTTTTTTAAATCTTATCATCAGTCATGAAAATGCAAGAAAATGGATTTCAGATATAGTTATATCGTTTACAACTTTTTTAAAATGTTTATTACTTAATTCTATATTCAAAAGGTACAATTTTAAGGACTGATATCAGGAAATTTAAAAATATCATATGCAGTAAAAAGAAAGAAAAAATTCGAAACCGATTCGAGTGGGGATGGATTGATCCTTCTTATTTGGATAGTCTGTTTATAATAATGATCTTCCCGAAATAAATGTTAAATATACTTAGTCGAGATCTGGTAACTACTAAATTTAGATGTAGTAAATTACAATGACTTAAAACCTTGATAATAGTTGACATTTTCGGAAGGAAAGAAGTTCATATCGTTTAAGAAATATTCAGAAATCTCATTAAAAAATTATTGTGGATATTTCATTACTTCTATTTCAAAAAAGTAATAAGTTACGTACTTTTTGTAAGTTAAATGTCTTTTATTACGCACAGCAAATTTTAAAATTCAGAATAAATTGCAAAAATTGAATAGTAACACTACTTCCGAAGAACATAGTTATTTTTAGTTCATAATCAAATTACAGACACTTTCTTTTGTAAAACAAGTAATAGAGTTCCAATAGGCAATATTGATGAGAATATGGAACTCGATGCAGAATGTTTTCAAGATTTTCTCAAAAAATGGTCTATTTTAGAATCATTACAATTAGATTTTAAAATCCGTCTGTTCTTATTTCTGTTCCTCTTTCGGTCTGTCACAGACTTTTAAATTCGACACGAAATAAAAGAGGCACTTAAAATTCACATATAACATTACAGAGCTAAAATTATATTTAGGGTGAACGATTTTTATTCTTTTTTATAGCAAAGCAATTTCAAAATTTGCAGTTTTAGATATTAATTTTATTCAGGCGAAGCATCATAACAGTTTATTCTTTACATATGTGATAAATTATATAATGAACAGGAGTATATATCTATTTAAAAAGAAAATATTGATCCATTGAACACACGCTGCAAAAAATTACATTGTAATATTTATGATATAAAAGGCACTTGAAGTAAATAAACCTGTAAAGCGTAATTACATTATAAGGATTCCGCATACGTTTAGGCATTTACGAACATTTAATGGTACATAAGATTCCTATTAAACAATTTACGAAATATTAACATTTTAGAAGGAAAATCTATTTCCTACTTCATAGTTTACACTATTTTATTTTCACATATTTTCAAGAAGTAATTTTTAATGTGATATAAATACAAATTAACAAAATTCGGATTTTTTCCTTTATTTGTGCTATAAGACCTTGCTTCTTGTCACATTTCATGACTCTAGGTTGCAGAAAGTGCTTTATACGATTTGATTTACTTAGTATCAAAATATGCAGCAAAAATAGCCGGAAAAAAATACATTGCCGATTATATCTTTTACAAGCGTATATTTAAGAAAAAATATTTTTTGTGTGATATAACTATAAATTAACGATTTTTGGATTATTCCTTTATTTGTACCGTGAGACCTTGTTTCTTGCCAAATTTCACGATTCTAGACCAATGAAAAGTATGCAGGAGGTTTTGATTTATTTAAAAGTACCAAAAAATGCGACATAAATGACCCTATTTTTAAGTGTTTTTTAATGCGTTCACTTCGAAACTTGATTCTTTTACAGCTCTAAAAAACCACAGACGTCATCGAAGACACCGCAGCTCCAAGAATCCGCAGAGAGTATTTGATATTAATTTCAACTTGCTATCTCCACGCGTTCCTTGAAAAGAGTCTTGACAGAAAAACAGATGGACAGATAGACAGACAGACAGAAAGGCGGATAATGAAGTGATCCTAGACGGATTCTTTTTTCCCATAAGAGGTGCGGAAATCTAAAAAGCTTAAGTCTGTTAGTCGTGGTATTATATATTGCTATATCTAATTGGTTAATACTAATGGAGGGGGTTTGGGTTGAGTACGGAGATACGATCACTATTCGTATTAATAATAAATATTTAAAGTAATATAAATATTTCCCTTTAAAATATTTAAAGAAGGAAATATTTAAATTATTTTAAATTAAATTTACTAGCTGGTGTACCCGGCTACGCACATGTAGTCGACATGAGGTTGTGTGATAATTATAATAAAAGGATAAACTATAAAATATAAGAGGTAAAACATTTTTATTGAATTTGTATTCCAACTATTCATAATACTTGTTTAGAAACAACTTTTTTCATTTTGTTATTCGCGGTATATATTTAAAAATTTTTCAAATTTGCTGCTCGAGAGCAAGCTACGTATAATTGACCGTGAGAAAAGCGGGATGTTTTTATGTTGATGGTGCAATGTTTTAAAATTTGTCTTTGCGCTTTGTTAACTTAAAACTACAAGCTAATTTGATTCGAAATTGCAGTTTTTTACATAAAAATGCAGTTCTGTGGCGACCAGTGATATTCTGGGGATAAATACTGTGTGTCTTTTATTCTTTCCAGCTATAAGTTTGGTTTCGATGATGTTATTCGATAGCTGTTTGACGATCATCCTTGTTCCGTTTCATAGTTTTGGTGAGTTGAGATTTCTGAGTAGTATGATCAGATATCCAATTTTCAGTCGAAGGCAGTGTAATGGCATTCCTCGTACTTGTAAAGAGTAAAAAATTCTATAAGAAATTTGACACTTTCTTCAATGTTTACCATCGTGTTGATCTATTTGTATATTCTCCCTTCACCGGTAATTTTTTTTTTAGTATTAAAGTTGCTATCGTCGACAATATTATTTTTAATTGACAAAATTGCCCTCTGAAATATCCACTCCAAATTAGTATAGTTGTAAACAATATTTAGATAAATTTGGTCGATGAATTCGTTCTCAGTAGTAGCAATGTTGCGGAAATTACTGTTAAGTCCAATGAGATCGGTCGTCTTGTCAGTAGGATACGTCCCTTCGCCTATTTGTAAAGGTTTTTGAGCAAAATTTGCTGTTGTTTTGTTTCTCGATATTTCAACTCTTATATTTTTTGTTAGTCTTAGTATTTGTATGTGTGGCCAGGGATGTGATTTTTAAGCGTACATTGATTTCGTCTACTGATGTTGACTTAAGGATAACTGTAAGTGTTTGTCAAAAATCTATTGATAGTATGAGTAGAGCTCTTCTCATCACTTCCGCGCAAGTCTTGCTATGTTCTATCCATGGCTTTGAGAGATTTTTATGCACTATTGTGCATTCGTCTTAGAGGATCATTTTAGCTTGTTTTAGAAGTTCACCACGTCTAGATGCTCTTGATATTTTACATAATGAGAAATGTTCTTTGGCTATATTCCACGGTAGTTGTAAGCCGGAATGGGCAGTTCGTCCTCCTATGAGTGTGGCTGCAATGCTGGATGATGCCAGTGCAAGTGCTTCCTGTTGTTAAGCATATATATCTGCCAGAAAAATATTTATTAGAAACGTTTTCCCGGTGTCGCTTGACCCAAGTTAATATTTCTGCCAGTGTTGTTGTTAATCCGGTCTATCATAACTTAATCCGGTCTATCATAGATAAGAAATAGTTCGTTCTATAGAATAAATTATAGTTTTTGGTGCAAATATGTAACACATCCGTGTGTGTTTGTATTTGTAAAAGCTTTCGTAAAGCAACAATTTATAAGGTTTCTCAGTATGGCAGTGAAAATCGTAAAAATTACAGTATTCGAATTGACAGTGAAAGCACGAATGATAAATTTTATTCCGAATAAATTACGTGTTGCGAGTTATATTGTTCGGTGAAACTTTTCTATTAGTGCGTATGTTCGCATCGCTCGCACTCGCGATCGGTATATTATATTGACTGAATTTTTAAAAATGGTTTTCCGTAGATGGTTTTCTACTGGGAGACTTTCATCTTTTGCTTTGTGAATGAAAATAATTCATTTTCTTTATGTTCAAATACATTGAGATCTTAATGAATAAATAAAATGTTACGTGCTTCGAACTCGTAAATGTTAGACATTTTTATTTCTTTTTGATGTGCTCTTTTTGGAAATAAGCAAATTAGTTCAATCGAGTAGGGTTTCTTGTTTGATATATTACGAGGTAAGAATTTATTGCTTTTTTGCTGTCAAAATATTGCGAAGTAAAATATTATCTCGCAATACTTCGTTATACTCACATTTGAAGAAATCTTTATTTAATATTGTTCAATTTTCTTTTGCGGGTGAAATTTTATTTGATATATGAAAAGTGAAAGATTTTATCTTCCTAACAATAAAATAATTACCAATTGTAATAATTTGTTTATACTTCGAATATTATATTTTTATATATTATATTGTTATTTGCCCTTCGAATCAAAGAAAGAGATAAGAGATCTTATTTAAAACAAATTGTTATTCAAACTGTGGAAATATTAGGTGGCAATAATTTTGAAGATTTTTTACCCTTTAAGCTATAGTGTATTTGATGAACGTTTAATGTCTGGTTTAATAAGTTAAAATTTTTCAATTAATATAATCTGTTAAGCCAAAAATGGACAAAAAAGTTTTAAATTTTACTTGACCGAAAGATATCTGATAAAAGAATTATAAAATGTGGAATGTTATTGCAATACCTGTGACATAAGAGTCAATGCAGATTGATTATTATTTATTTAGCTAATATCATATGTGGAGTTGAAATCTAAATAAAATTATAATTTTGAATAGAAATTCCATCATTTGGTAACTTATTTACGAAAAAACGCAGAAAAGATTCATTTGATTTTTCTATTTTAATATTTATGACTAATGTTTTTACACGTATCCCTAACTCCATTGTGGGCATAATCGGATATAATAAGTAAGTGAAAAATTATCTCCCATCTAAAAGAATCTGAATTATAAATATTGTTTTTTCTTTTCACATTAACGTAATCACCGCATTGTTATTAAGCTGTAAGTTGAGCAAAGATATTATTTAGAAAATAAATTAATTTAATTTAATCAAATGACAATACTTAAGACTTTTTGTTCATTTTATGTCTCATATTCTTGTAAATAAAATTAACTTGAACGCCAACCTTTAAAGGCAAAAATATTGCAGAAATTACAGGTAGTCCTGGTTAAATAGCATTTTATAATATTGTTCATTCTTTTAATTATAAATTCCAAAACATATAAAATTTTTGTCTAGCCAAAAAATGATTCGAACCGTCAATTTACATGTCTTTATCTCTAGGTTGCAATTAAAACATGTGTATATATTTCATCTAGAAAAATTAAACACTCTTTTATGTTCCATAGTATCTAAACATTTATTAGTCCTTTCATTATATTTCACGTATCATAATATTTATATCGACGAAATGTAAGTGGATTATTTGATAAGGAAATAAAAAAAACGCCAAGGTTTAAATTAACTGACTAAAATAAATATTGTAAACCTTAAGAAGTTTTTTTCAAGCTAATCTAGAATATTAATAGTGATTACCTAATATAAAAAATTTTTATTAAATTCTATAAAACTTCCGATTTTAAAAAAAATTAATCCCTATATTATACTCCCAAATTGTAGACTCGTAAAATAAATTAATGAAAGCAGAAAACAAAAATGTGCAACTTTTGTTCATCTTTACTTGAAACGTTTGATTTCAATATGTACCATGTATATAAAATAATATGTGAAAGGTATTTGTGTGACTGTCTAGCAAATCATAATCTCTCTGGAATTTATCTCTTTGGTGAAACTAGTTGTTAGTCAAAAAAAATTTTTTTTAACATTTTCTTTGCACTTTTAATGCTTTGTATATTGTAATTTAACACATGCGGTATATTTTAATTTATACATGGGACTACCACATGTTCTACACTATCAAACATAAAAATTAAATATGCCTAGCTTTAATTTTCGACAATTTTTCGAGTAAAAACTTCTTTAGGCATACCATGTGCACTTTTCTGAGTACTGAATGAAACTGAACCATTCCGCTCGGGTCGATGACGCTGAATCGGGTAAACTCGGCTCCCTTGGGCATCGGCCAAGTGAAATACTTCTTTATGTGCACCATGTGTACTTTTCTTAAACCTCAAGTTTACTATTTTCTTAAACGCACTTTTTCACATATGCACAACTCTAAAACTCCTAACACAGAATCTTTATGTTTTATTTTTACACATTTTTCCTTTCCAGATGTGTGTATAATATATATTATTAATTTCTAAATATAAAAATAATTGGTCAATCATTCATTTGTAGTAATGTGATAAGCAAAATTTATGTTTCTCAAAATAAAAGGATGACATTAATAGTAACGATGAATTCAAATTTAATCATTATCACAATCGCTTTTAATTACGTTACCAATAGTACCATGTTTAATTTGCTTTAGGTTTATTTGGTATATATTTCTTTTTTTATGTGTCTTTTACTAAACGTGACGTAGTATCATTTTACAATTAAATAGTTTTTTATATAACGTTGATTCACCCATACATAAATATTCAATAATTTTAAAAATATTGGATAGCCCTGATTACCTATATTTTTAACTTAGTGGAAAATACTGTTCACAGTACACATAACTAATATATTTTTCGTTATTTAGAAAATTAAAACTTTAGCAGTGAGTTGAAATAAAAAAACATGAATTAATTAATTACCATAAATGTCATCTACTGACGGGCTTAACAATTGTGATCGAGATTCCATCTAGTGCTTTTTAATGACCAATTATATTCCTGCATAATATAGCAAAATTATACCATAATAAAAAATTGCGAAACATTAAATATAATAAAACCATGTCACGCAACACTTATATCTAAAAATATTTCACAAAAATTAATGTGAAACATAAATATAAAATTATGGAGAAAAAGAAAATGTAGAAGCTCGTTTGTTTAATAAAGCCCTTAGTATGGCACAGTTGCTGCGAGGAAAAAGAAAAATAAATATTTCTGATAAGTCCTTCTGAGTCGTAAAAAATAAATTTATCTCAATGTAATTTTAATAAGAGCTTGTGACCGATAGAATTCTGGATGCAAGTAACGTTAAGATTTAAAAATGAGTTGATAATAAATATATATTATATATGAGTTGATAATAAATATATATAATAAATATTCCTACAGGAGCCATTTAAAATAAATTGTTAGGCTGAAAAGTTGAAATTAATTTTGCGTGGTAATATTTCTGCGGCAAAATTTATTTTCGTTATTAATATAATACGAATATAATCTTGAAACCATAATCAACTTTACGGGAAATGCATAAATTTTATCTCTTGTTCATTTTAATTCTGAATTAACAGAATTTTTGCCACGGATAAATAAATTTTGGTCAATTTTCGGAATATTTTAATAAAATTAAAATTTAAGATACTTAGAATTGGTCTAATACAATAAAAAGCATAAAAAGCACTGTGCCCACTTTTATCCTTAATAAAGTGTATTAATATTTTGGTAATAAGTTTACCTAATACATTTGTTTTTGAACGGGGCGTAGTAATAGTAAATCACTGTATAAATCATCTCTCCAAGGTAAATAATATTAAAATGATTAATTGTTGATAATGGAAAAATTTTATTTCCTTATCGTTGCCAATAGCGAGTTCTCGGAAATTTGTCTTTTTTTCACATGCAAATTATCTGAAATATGCATATTATTAATTAATTAATGACTAATTTTGTTCTGGTTTTGGAGTCTATACTATAAAATTTTAGAGAGTTCTTTAGGCGGTGATTTTGAGGGATCCGTACCTTCGAAGGAAAAACGAAACTCTTATAAGATCACTCACCTTACCGTCACCCCTTTAGTCACAGCCGTTTTTCTCAGACACCTCTTTAGGTAGAAACTTAAACTATTCGCCTAGTAATAAGGCGTATTAACCTGCATATACCTCCGTTGCACTTAAAAATATTCATAAGATTTTTAGAAAATTTTGGAAAAGGAAATTGAAATGCTCGAAAAGAAACGTAGACCTGGTGACGTAACATTCGAAAGGATTAGTTATAAGGGTCTTTAAGTGTTTTTTAAACAATCAAGATAGTACATTTTCAGAGATATAGATAGCTGAAGCTTGGAAAACTAGAACTATGAAAATACAAGGCATTTACAAGCCTATGCACGGAGTGTAGGAAAACTAACACGATGATACAGAGACATCAGAGTAATTTGTATGTTTCATGATTATATGTATGTCCACCTAATTAATTATATTGGGCATTTTTAAATATTTATTATGCTAAAAAATTAACATTATCCACGACTTACAATTGATAAGAAATTTCACAACGAACGAGGCATGGAATCCTTGTTGCGTGAATCAGATTCGTGATATGGCGATTTTATGTTAACAAAATACGATGATGTATTTAATTACAAATAATTTAGCCAGTGTCAACTTTTAAAAGTTATTTTCTTTATTTAGTTTTGGAACAAAAACATTTATATTCTGGCTTAAAAATCAATAAACAACATTTCCTCAATATTCATTTATATTAGTATTTTGAAATTAACAACTTTGTGAAATAGATGTCCATTAATAATAAATATTTCTTTTTTATTCGAAATTTTTATTTCAGATCTCGGTACGTAAGTTTATAAACGATTTATTCTATACGTTTTTTGTAGTGAAATTTATTAAGCTGTTTAAATTTTTTAGGATATTAGGAAGACTTTTTTTACCTGGTAAAAGAGGAATATTTTTGAAAAATAATCCAAGAAAAATTTAAGTGATGAAAACCGTAGAAAGCGATAGAAAATATTTTGGCACAGCAAAATTTCTAATACAGGAAATTTATTATCTGCTTTATAAAATTACATAATTAACATTTCTACATCTCGAAGTCACTATAATCTACCTATACTTTAGTCATGGACCTTACAATCACACTTTAGTATATGAACGGTCATTATGGGTAAATTTAGCGGAATACAAAAATGTTGGCTGTGTTACATTGTTGTTCATTCGCATAATAAGAAATTAGAATTTTTAAATTCGAATTAAATAAAATAAAAATTTAAATATCGGTTTACATTGAAAGCGGATAATTTTCGGTGATGGAGAGATCGATTCGTAAATGTAAAACAAATTGCGGTCGGGAAATTAATCGCAAAATCGTGTTTAAATTAACAACTTTTTTCGTAAATTATATTGAATGCTTCGATGTTTCACGATCAGTGGAAAAGTTTTTACTTTTCTTCGAACATGATGGTGAATGACTTTAAACGGGAGAAAACAAAAAAACGATATTTAATAAAAAGTGGAAATAAATGTTCTTAATACAATTTTAACAGCGACTTTAAAAGTTGAAATTAGTTTTTACCCAATTAATTCAATAAATGTGGTAATGCCGAATTCTTTCGTTGAGAATCTAACGTAAAAATATTTATAAAATTCAAACTTACCTTAGTTTCGAATTTTTGGGAAGAATTTTTTGCTTTTTGGGAATTTCAAATTTAATTGATTGCATAATAAATACCCGTTGCGTAATTTGGGCTATTAATACCAGGTTTATTCGTAGAAAAGAATTATTATATTTCCGTGTTGCAATTTTTTATTTTTGTCCGAACTTAAAAAGAAATAGTTTTATCGACAGATTTATCAACAATTAGTCTATAAATAAAAGTATTCACAATGAGAACATAAAAATAAATCGACGCATACATGAGAAACAAAAAAAGTCGAAATAATTTGAATAATTAATTTATGTTGTAATAAGGAACAATATACGTCTAAATCATAAACACCAATAAATAAATTATATCTTTTGTGAAAGAAGAAAGTGGAAAATATATTTATAACTGGAATAGGAGACGGAGAAAGTACTGATGCGTATACTCGATAACTCCATTAGAGCACCGGATGTATGCTTGCCGAAAAAAACAATTCCTCTTCGGGTGCTTTCAACTTATCGACCGATTTACTGTTTGTAAATTATGCTTAAGTTGGGAGTTTTTTTATTTACTGACATTGAGAATAGTACTTATATTTATACGCCTTTGTGTGAGATGATTCACAGTTGATGAAGGTTTACAAGGTTTATTTTGCTTCGAAAGAACGTCGTGTGTAAAAATAAAAGCCGAATCAAAATTCTTTATTTCATCTCTGCAGTATTTAAATATATTTTAGGTTTAAATATATTTTTTGTTATATTAGTATTAACGCCTCTTCTAAATTAGTTTACTAAAATTAAAAGATAACCTCTAACAATGCCTAAGTTTAGTCTTTTTGAGATTTTAATTTGGCTCTATTACTTTAATTATTACTTAACAAATTGAATGAAATCGATAGTGAAATATCAAATTATTAATTATTATTTTTTTTTCAATTTTTGAAGAGCAAATTAATTTTACATAAAACTTTTTAAAGGGAACATTCCTTTAAACCATTTTGCAATGATCGACCTTTTTTTGGCTTTAATTATTCGTTCATTTTGGAAAATTTACTTACTGAAGAATTATTCATAAAACATTGCACCCTGAACATGCAACAAATGAATACGGCAGGAGAATATTTGCTCGGCAGACATACACCAATCTATTGTTAATATTGATAATTCGGGCATTTCTCAGGTACATAATCGAATTCACGCAAGTGATCTCATTAAAATTATAACTCTTAATTTTTTCTATTTAAAAATGAAGCAAGATCCAGTATTTAGGTGAACTTTATTTTATAAACCTAACATTACTCGGTAAACTGGAGTGTTTAATTTGTTGGTTTTCCATTTATTTTCAAATTGTGAATTTGGTAAAAAATAGTGTAATAAACATGAAAAGAAAAGATTCAGGATCCTTTAAGTCATATGCAACTGTATCACGAAAACGCCAATTTACTAGTATTCTTTTCACTAATGACACCGATACTTCATTTACGAGCAGATCATTACCCCAATTTCAGCGTACGGATTGCAAAGAGATTTTAGTAAGCTAACTATTATTTTAGTGGTCTTATCGTACTTAGTATATTTAGCAATTACATAATTCATTTCGAATATCACGACGATGAGAAATTTAAAGTCATTTTCTCTCATGGCTTGGTATTCAAAATTATCTTTGAGTGTGAGCACGAAGCATGAGAATTATTTTTAGTCAGTCGCATATATGAAATAAATACTCGATATTTTGTGTAGAGACTTTCGACTTGCATAATATCTGTTTCCTTAAAATTTTCGAAGACAAAAGTTATCGTGTTCCAATATATCATTTTATTTATGGATTAATGGACTTGGGCATGAGTTTTGTTAAAACAATGCACTAGTCACCTCTTGAAAATATTCATAATCAATGCCGTTGAAGAAGAAAAAAAATTAAATGGCAACGACGATCCATCATAATTTATTACATCAGGTGAAAATACAAAAAAAATTAACCTTCAGTTCTCTTTTCTGAATTTTATATTTATTATCAAATAATTTAAGAAATCATTATAATTTCTATTTGATTCAAGTTTCTACTAAGGTTTTATTTGGTGAGAAAAGAAATTACACACAGAAGAACGTGAAAATTGGTATTAAAATAATGAAGAAGCATTCACTAAAAAACATTACGGTTGTACTGAAAAAAAATATAACGTTAAATATACAATTTATATTAGTGATAGTAACAGAAAAACCTATAACGCTATACTAGATCTACAAACTTATATGGACATAATTATAAAAAAAAGATATGTTGAATATGTCCATAAAATAATGGGATAGACGATTACAGAATTTAATAGAAAAAAAATAAAGATGGAGGCGGACATGGACCTGGGAGACCTTTTACAAAAAAATTAAAGCTGTAGATATTAAACACAATGTTCTACACCTTTGTGTTTAGAGGCAAACAAGCAAAACAACAATGAATATTTAAACTCTGTAATAGGGACCTTTGCTCCAAAACATGATTATTTAGGTAAAACCACCAATGAACCACATAGTGTGCAATTGTTTGTACACACAATGCCAGTGTTATGTTTTTGAAAAATTTGAAATGTAATGTGAATTGAAATTTATTCAACCGCCAATTTTTAAATATTAAAACGCGATAAAAAAAGTATCAAAAAATCGTCAAAAGAAGCAATAACTTGAAAAAATTAACCTATTGCACTTTAGAAAGTCGGTGAAAAAGTGGAAAAGAGGATTTATTAAGGTTTAGCAATTGTTGACAGAAAATAATTGAATAGCTATAATTGTTGTTCGGAATAAATCGTTGTTCAACATTTTGAAAGCGTTTTTTCGGTTAATTTTTTTTACCACAGCTGATCATCAAGAATAAATCTTCTTCTATAATATAATCTTAAATAATATCTATATATAATCTTCGACAGTTATTATTAAACTATTTTGTTTATCTTAACAATTAGAAAACGGCATCCTTTTTTATAACATGTTAAGGAAATGAGAAAAAATTAAGTTTATTTATATTAGTTATGAATTCCTGTACTTTTTTCAGCTTAAGATTTCGTTTAAATTAAATAATATTGATTAATTTTATAAACATAGTCCTATACAATTATGGAAAAATTTACACGATACCATAAATAAATGTTTCATACAATAAGTTACTTTTCACTTAAAATAATAAATACGCTTCTTATTGCAAAACATAAAAGCATTTCTTAAAGGAAGTTTACCATACATAGGTATAAAATATTATGTAATATAATAATAGCTCATGTAATTTTAGAATCATGTTATTTGTATAAAACTCCGCTCTGACTAAATAGTAAAATACCTAGAATGAGGTTTTCTATCATAATGTCTTAAAGTTACGTAAGGCAGCGATTAATTACGTATTTAATTAAACGTTTTCATTATTCTTCATTGACTCCATTCTTTTCTCTATTTTTGATCACACCTTTTTTTTTTAAATTGAATGATTTTGGTGAACATTATCAATAATTCAACGTATCAAATTAATAAGGAAATCCTGCTTAACATGTTTATTTTATGCCTTGTAAGGAAATATATTTTTATTACACTATTTCCAATATGGCTTCAAAATGAAACGTGAAACATTTAAAAACTCGTTTTCATAATCCGAGTCCCATTTGAACATTTCAATACTCACTTGGAAGTTTCTTTCCCTTATCCTGCCATTATTTAAATATCGTATTAAAATATAAGTATCCATTATTTAAAATATAAATTTTGTTTTTTTCTAACTTCTGTAACGAACTGTTTGATTCAAAGCTTATACATTCTTAGCGCGTCTGGCGCAAGTCGTGGAAAAAACGTATGGAAATAATATTAAATAAAAAAAGTAACATTCATAATTCCCTAGAAATACTAAATATTTCTGAAATTGCATTGTTAGTTACTAATGCGAACATTTTTTGAAATATTTTGCCCTATGCAGTATATTTGTTAAAATATTGTACCCTACAATATTTATTGAAATATTGTACCCTACGCTCCTAAAGTAAATAAATCGTCTGGCTAGATTTGAAAATTTTATGAACATTATCATCTTAAAACAGTATTAAAGACCTTTAATAAGAAGACAGCTAGGTAATGTTTGCTACGTTTAAATAGATCGACAGAATATTTGGAGACCAAACTTATTATATTACTTGATATGTGTACTGCACTAGCCACTATGCTGCGAAAAGTGAAAACGGATGTAAGTATTTATTGCGCGTTTCTGTCACTGGTACGAACCAAATGCTATAGGTGACTTTAAATTGTAGAAATACCCAAATTTTACTTCAAGATTTTAATGGTATATTTTAATACACAACTTTACAAATGATTTTCTACTAATCTAAGTGTATAGAATGTAGGGTATCCCAGTGACATCAAAGTACGTTACATTAATATCTTCACATTACAATACAGGTTATATCAGTTTAATTCAATTCGTTTAAGGTATGAACAATCTTACCTCTGTAGCTAAATGTAAACATTGATTTTCTAGTCTATGCATGGTGATGCATAATTTATTGATTTTCTTTTATTCAGAAATGGCTGAAAATAAGCTTTTCCTAAAAACTATTTATATTTTGAATAAATACATATCACAAACAAATAATAGTTGCAAACATTTCCTGCTGTTATAATCATTTTATTTAAAAAAACAATCCTTAAATGATAAATTCAGCCTTTGTAAGTTTTTTAAAGCAGAAAAGTTGATTTTGGCTCAAGAGATTAGGATACAATAAATGGGAACCTGAAATAAATGAGAAGTTCTTATCATAATTAAATTAAAGTTCTTACCAAAGTTAAATAAAAATGTTTCAAACTTTTTGCGGTAACACAATTTTGAATGTATATCAAGTTATTACATTTAAATTAATTTAAAACTCGTTATCTTCAAGATTCAATTAATACTTCCATTTTTAAATATTTCATTTCAATTGAACAATACGTGAGCTAATTTTTTCGCCAAAAATATAAAGGCAACTTTAATTACTTTTATTTTTCACAACAGATAATTTATTCTTTTAAATCCTAAATATTTACAGATAAACGCAAAAATCAGATAAATTTAAATAAATCGTATAAGAAATGATAACATACTCCGATATTGACATCACGGAAAATTAATTCTCATTCCATGGACACGGTGATACTGCAAAACAGCTGCTGATTAAGAGCGTTAATGACGATCGCTTCTCTACAATATTATTTACCGGAAATTTATTTCAATGATTTATTCAAATATGATGAAAAATTTATTCAAATATGAGGAAAACCATAAAGAGCAAGAGAAGCCGTCTTCAAAGTTCCTATTTAGTCATTAAACAACTTCCTAAGCAGTCATCCTTTCTGATTATAGATTCTTATTAATATTTTGCAAAATTGCGAATGGAAAATTTTCAGCAACTTCTTTCGGTGCTCACCTCGAAAACTGGTAATAATTTTGAATTGTTTTTTTTAATTTTTTGAGTTAATCTATTGGATATCGATCTCTAAGTCTTTTCCCTTTTTAATATTTCAAGACTATGATAAAACATTTTATTACTAAAGCATTCAGCAAAATTTAGTACAAAAGATATAAAATATTTATCGCCTATAAATCAAGTTACAAAAATTCGTGCCACATATTTATTAATTACCCCATATTTAACTTTAACGTTTATCATTAAAATTTAATTCCACGTCATATTTCAAATATGAATAGTACTGCCTTTCTAATATAATAGGTCGTCCAAAGACCGGAGCAAGTTAATTTAAAAATTCCAAGTTACATTTTATTAAAAATTATTAATATTATTGATATATTCCAATATTACCCATACTGCATTTAAATATTGTAGAAAATAGTAGAAATTTCGCCACTTGTATATTTATTTTAATTTACATATTTATTGAAACTAATATAAAGTTTGTTGCTCAAACTTGAATAATAACAAAGTTTAAAATTACGTTCAAGTAGTTTATAATCGTAAATTTAACCTTTGTTTAAAACAATTTCAAATCATCTGCAGATAAGAGATTCTTCGCAACGTCGATTAAAAATTATTAATCAATAATTCAAGAAGAAAAACTAGCCTTAAATTATTTTTTTAACTAATGCCATGTTTAAAGTAAAACATAGTAACCTTACTTTCGTATAGTAAACACACAGATTTCAGAAACAAACATAAATGGCGAAAAAATATTTAATCAAAGGATAGAATGGCCTTCGGTTATTTTATATGGTGTAATTATATTGACATGATAAATGATCTTTCAAAATTAAAAGGTTTATATCTTCTTGTACGTCAACCATTCCACGTAATCTATTAAACTTGGAAAAATTTAATGACTGTAAAGCAGTAAGGCACATATTCAGTACAAATTTTAGAAATGGGTAACAGTTATTATATGCTAGTGAAAGTCAAAAGATGGAAATCAAACCTCAGTACTCATTTTAGTATTTTCCGCAAAATATATGTAAAAATTGTCATCGTTCCAAGATTCACCAGTAATTATGAAAACATTAATATTTAATAATACTAACACGTTAGGTGAATTCAGAAATTCAAGAACACATTTTATTATATTTTAGTGACATTTTCATAATTCAATTGACATATCCAAAAAACTCAATCTATTATGTACTTATATTTCAGTCGACGGAATTATACCTAATCGCTGTGAAAAATTATCTAAATCCTGAGACATAAGAATAAATTTTATTTAAACCAGTCGAGTCTCTAAAATTAACATAAATCAATCCTCTGCTATATACAATTATATCATCTAGAACTAATGGATAAATCCGAATTGACAATAACAATTAATTTCCTCAAATACGATTAAAAACTGCTCATGACTAAATTTAAGTGATGAAATATTAAATGCTACCTTGGAACGTTTTCATATCTGATTATTACTATTCTATCCATATTTAAAAACTGATAACTGACAAAACATCTGGAGTTGGAAATGTTCGTCTTAAAGTTTAAAAATTAATTAGTATATCTTGAATTTCTGGCTGATTCAACTAACATAGTGTTCGACCATTTACTGGAAAGGCTCATCAACGATTTAAAAAAACATGGGCTATTAAGCATAATTCGTATATCGTGTGAAAGGCGCTGAGTTTTCGAATTAGTGAGCAATTAACTTCATTTGACAATAAATTTATTATACTTTTGGTGAGAAATGATCGATGGAATAAAAATGGGCGGAAAATAACTTTCATGTTGAATAGACAGCTGGAAAATTTTAGAACAGAGCTATTATAACTTCAATTATAGACAAGTAATTGCCTTTAAATACTATTATAATTCACAAAGAGACAAGAATCGTGAAGTTCGCACTAAAAATTGGTTCGCATTAAAAATTCAGCATTGGCTTCGTGTTCTAAGCCGCGTGTCTCTCATCAAAGATACAAATTCCAAGTCAGTCTATATCGAAAATCCTAAATAAGATTTGAAGTTTACAGTATTTAAATTTTACTTAATTCCTCCCTTACGTCATCGAATAATGTGACGATAATGTAACATTGAGAAAATTTAAAATGGACTTGGAAATTTTAATTTAAGTTGGACTCAAATATGAAAATGCAATTTTTAATTTTGAAAAAAAAAATTAAAAATAATGGTACACAAATAAGTATAAATATAAATTTCTCACATATTCCATGTATCTGTGTTTACAATAGGAATACATTATGTTTTAAATGAAGTTTTGTAATATTACATATTTTCTTATATACATATTTTTTTTAAATTATATCATAGCGGTTAATTATTCACTATTATGAATACGCCTCTTTTCGCGTAATGTTGTATGATGAAAATATTTATGACCTTTATTATTTTCAATGCACCAAATCCCCGATTTTACTAAAACCCTATTAATTACATAAATACGAAATTATTTTCGTCAATTCGTGTTAATAAAGTAAAAGTTTTTTTTATGTTCTGGTCAATATTTATGTAGGGAAAAAAATATTTATATTTATTACAATTTAACGCAGGTACCATGTATTCTTAAATTTTTATACGTCTGTATGTATCTCAGTGAGTACGAGATCATGGTAGTGCCTATAAAATTTATCTAATTTCTTATTACGCATTTTCTACTTTTATACGCTTGATTTTTATATTCTACGTTTAGGTAAATATTACAACGACCACCTGAAGACGTTTTAGCTTATATGTCGTGACTTACGAGATCATGGTAGTTCCTATCAAATTTATCTAATTTCTTATCACGGACCTTCTACTTTTATACGCTCGAATTTTATATTCTACTTTTAGGTAAATATTACGACGGCCACCTGAAGACGTTTTAGCTTATACGCATCTTATATTATCTTTAAGGCATAAATTATAAATCTTCAAATTTAAGCTTTTTTCATTCTATAGTTTTTTCAAAATTTTAGAGTCAACAGATTAACATAAGAATGCCTTCCCTTTAGGTTTCATTTATATTGATCGGGTAATTAAATATATACATATATATATATATATATATATATATATATATATATATATATATATGTATATATATATATATATATATATATATATATATATATATCGATGTCATATATCACAAATATTTGACAATGCACAAAGCTGTTTTTAGATCGTTGATTTGAATATAGAATACAGTTTACGCAAATCAGAATCTTTTTATCAAATTCAATAATATATTAATGGGAATTACGATTTCAACGTATTAATACTCAAGCTATCATAAATAATGTATATCTCCTACTATTTTAAGAACGTATGTGAAGAAAAAAGATGATTTCCAACATAATTCAAGATAAATAAATTATATCATTTGTAAGGGAAACTACAATTAACCTCAAACCGGGTAAGAAACTCCATTGGAATGATGACTATTTAACAAACTATACCACGCAATAATAAGATATTGCTATAACTGGAATGTTGGAATATTTAGAGCCTTATTGATGTAATTTATCGAAATTTCAATAATTTGGTTTAACTATATCACTCTTATAATTGATTTGAATTACCCATAAATTTTCTGGAATTCGTGCTGAAAATGGAAAACAGACGACTTATAGAATAACTGAGGTATTTTTCTGTGTTTCTATGTCACAATCTTGAATCTCCTTTACCTAGAAAGTCGTTATATAATATTTATAATGCACATACACATTCTATTATTGATTATTATTTATAATTTCAACGTACTTTTTTTAAATACTCTAACTAGCGAGAAATTTTAATGTAGATCGACATGCCGGTGGAGATTTTTCTGCACTTTTGTTTTAAAAATATACGTGTAGAAATTATTGAGGTATTATTTACGTAAAGATGCCATAACCGGTAGATCCGTGGGCAGCTATATTGCTGTCCAGTAACTGCAGTTGCATTAGAGATTCGGGAACGTTCGACGCGTCTACATATTTTAGCGATTTCGGTCAACATTAAAAAATGCCCGAGTGTGCCATAACATACCAAATATCACACTAGAAAAGTATCAAAAAGCAATGGAGAAAATTTAATTTGGTAACCATTTTTGCAACTATATTATTTAATGATTTAATTTTTTAAATTTACTTTATTAATTTAATAACAATAACAGCCATTTTCAATACTTTTGTCATTACAATCAACCCTTGCCGTTATTACTCTCAACTCTTGCCGTTCTTTTTGCTTTTCCATTGAATAAGAATTGAAAAGCCTTGCCGAAAATGACCTTAATACTTAGAAACGTGCTACTTGAATTCGGGGTGGAATGGTGGGTGTTCCTCGGGGACACCCAACGTTCTATCGGGTCACCATTCCAACGGGATTATTCCACCATCTCATCACTACCACTTTTTCTCAGAAGAAGTACAGTTTTTGAGAATACCAATTTAAAGAAAATCTCTCATGCGCTTTTCAATGCTGCTCAAAACCTGATGAGAAGGAAAAGTATTAAGATTGAGTGGAAGTTATATTGCTTTCCATACCTCATGTCAAACATTATTTTTTTTAGTTAAAATTGCTATTGGGTTGGGTGAAGTTAGGTGGGGTTAGATTAGATTAGGTGGAATTAGGTTGGATTAGATAAGTTTAGACTAGATTCTGCTAGCTTAAGTTATTTTAGATTAATATGGGTTTGTTTGTGCTTTAATATTATTATAAATGTATCAACTGACATTGAAAGAAATAGTTTCTTATATACCAATAGTAAAGAACTTAGAAACACTAAAACTTTTATTCAACGTGCTGATGTTTGTGAAACATTAATTTTAAAAGATGAGTACTCTTATTATAGTCTACACTTATTTATTTAATTTGATAAATGTTTGAGCTCTTTTGCTTCAGATGAAGCATACTAGAGATATCGAACGCAAGAAATGGAGGAAAAACTGCTGAAATCGTGTTAATTGGCTCAGAAGTAAGAAGAAATATATAGAAGGGATCGTCCTTATGTACCCTCTTGAGAACCGTCGTGATCTTATTGACATAAATTTTATCTATAAAAATTCACTACAATCATTCGTCCTATTTGAGAAATTGTTTCTGCTTATATTTGAATTTTTTTTAATAGTTTTACAAACTGGGAAAAGTTTAAACCGGATGAATTATAAAGAATATGTTTTTGGCGTTAATTTTGTAGAAACTCAGTATATTTTAATTTTCCACAACTAAATGAAACTACGTAATGTAGTATTATTTCTACTTTATTTAAATTAATTTGTAAAGATCTTTACAAATTGCTTACCTGAAGATGTCATGAAACGAAACTTAGGTCGTAGTAAGCAATCGAAATAAAGTAGAAATAATACTACGTCACGTAGTTTCATTTAGTTTTAAAAAATTAAATTACAAAGATAGATGGAATTTTTTTAAATTAGGCTGTTATTTTTAATATTTTGTGCTTTAAATAATGAAAGAAGCCAGTAAAATGATATTTGGTTATAAAACCTAATAGGCTATAAATCATCAGAAGTATTAAATGTAAATCAGATTTTTTGTTTGTGTTTTAAAAAATGAGCGGTAACCAGCAATAAAATAACAAAACATGATACTAACTCACCAGATTTTTTGCATCTCCGTACTCCAAAAGTCCAAAAAAATCAAAAAGGATTTGCAAAGAAGTTACGTATAATCAATTCTCTGTTAATATTTTTTCTTTAATAAAACTTATCTGTATTCTCGAAAATACTTTAAGGAGACCTAATTCCAATTTGACTCTTTAAGTCAATAAAACACAAAACATCTCATTATATTTTGATAGGTACCTGTCAAACAATTTATAGTATGACGTTACTGCCAGCTGATTTTTGCAATATTTTTTAAGAATATAATCGTTTAAATAAAACTTTAATTTTATGCTAGTTCCACATTGGTCTTAAACTAGAAGACATATATGATGCTGTAACCTGCAGACGATTGAATTTATATCACAAATAACAAGGATTTTTTTTTTATATTTAGTTACGCATTCATAAAAAAGGTGCGTGTTGCCACGCGCGCTGGATATGAAACTTTTTTACACAATATCATTCTGAAGTGATCATGCAACACATTGTTACTATCAGAAATTTTGTATACATTTTCTCAATATGTTTAAATATAAATATGAATGTGTCCTTCATTAAATACGCAAACGCAAGCATACAAAACCCAATCCAAAGGAAAACATAAAAAAAAATTAATACAAAATAAATTTACTTTATCATATAAAAACTATCCACTTACGCACTAAGTGACCTGTAACGGAGGAGAAAATGTTATCCCTCGCTAGTTTTTGCCATTACCGAATATTTATTTTAGTTTCCGTTACGTAACTTTTTTTTAATCCACGAATCTATAAAAAAAAGCTCGGAAAAATATATTTGATTTCCATAAGAAATGCTAACATGGATAAATTACAAAGTGTCCGTTTTTTGCGGTATGTACAAAAATTTGGTTTCCACACACCCACTTTTACGGAATCATATATCCCTAAAACTACCAGTTGGGTTAAAATCTATTTGGTAAAGGCTTATTACAAAGAAAATGTAACATCTAATATTATCTTAGAGTTGTATTTTTAATATTTAGTTATTCACAGAGAGCTGATTAAAACCCAATTATAATTTTAGGTACAAACTCAAGTGTTATATGACTATGTTCAAGGTGCACAAATAAAAACATTAAATAACGGATCAAGATGATTTATGTTGCTTTATGTCGTACTTCCGCCATCCATTTTTAAAGGTAAAAACTTATTTTTTTACGTAGGGTCACATTGAACCCGAGGTTATTTGAACTTCCTAAAAGGGCAAAGTTTACAAAGTGCCGCCTCACAAAATGTTTAAGATCTCCTTCAAAAAGGCACCATTTTTTTAAAGTTATCAAAGAAAGCATTTCGTAATAAAAGCTGAATAAATATTTTTCATGTCTGGAAATTTTTATTCAATTGATTAACAAGACGCATGTAATTATTTTTTCTTTTCATAAATAAACATATGAGCTTCCATATATTGACTGTCTTTCATTATAAAAAGTCCATACTGATGAAACTCAATAATTGTATAAACGGAAAACCTTGCAAAATCTGTAATATCTTATTCCCGATAACCTCCTTTGTTATCGTCATCACGATAAATTAAACTGTAGCTTGAAGCGTCGGCAACAAGGCCCCTAATGAGACTAGCTTTGATTAACTTTCAGGTGACATGAAAGGCGCGCACCGACATGGTGAGCTTTCCACTGCAAAATTACTTACTGAAACCTTATTTTGGATGTATCAAAAGACAGACTTCCAAGTAAGAAAATATAAGGCGGGGCAATATGTGGCATTTTGAATTCATTATATGAAAAGCTTTTGGGATAGGTTCAGGGCTCCTTAAATTTCACGATTTTTTACAAAACATATATCATATGAGAGGTTGACTAAACCATGCAATTGAAATTAAAAAGGTATATGATTTCTCGACAGAATTATGTCTATAAAGACGTCAATTTTCATATTATTTTAATATTATACACAAGTAATAAATTATTACAAAACTTTTTAGACTTTTCTTAAAATATGTAATGATGAAAATACACTTTTGATATATTCGTACCTTAAAAATAATACACTATGCAAACATTAGCATATACAAAATATGTAAATTTTATACAGTTAGTAAATATAATAATGTATATTTTGGTAATTCATTTCTTTTTATTCGGTTGCAAAAAAAACCTATTATGAGTTTCTTGGCAAAGTTTAAGCGCATTGCAGCATTATGTTATTACTGGTTTTTCAGTTAGGAAGAGATAATTTTTTTATTTTATCAAAAGATAGAATAAATATGCTAATTTTCATGCTTTTGCATTTTACGATAATTACCTAATAACTCCTGTTAAATATCATCAAAACGTATTGGAAAAGAAAATAATTGAGTTTAAATGTAATAATACATTGAATTAATTATTCCCACTTCATGACTGTAAATAATTAGAATCGCTTTAATACTTCTATGAAATGCAAAGAACGCAAGAGGTCACTGCAATTTTACTTAAAATCTCCAGAGAACGTTTACCTAAAAGCTTCATGTTTTAATGTGGCTCGGAGTATATCGTAGCATTTTTTTGCGATAAATTGACTTCTATTAATTCCAAACGGTTTGAATAAATAACATATAATTCATGTTTTTTAAATTCCCGTAACACATAAATCAGAGAAATAGAGCCATGTGCTAAAAGTTAGGAAAATTTTACTCAAAAATGTAGTGAAAACAAAAAAAAGGTCTCACTTGTGATCGATTTATCATCAAAGTATTGAAATACTGTGTTGTACAAATAATTGTTTAATTCCATATCATAAACATATACACCTAGTCATCGTGTATAATGGTAAAATTTTACATATTATACATCGCCTTTTAATAAGCACACTATTTTTTTTTCGTATTGTTCGTAACTAAAAAAGTGTTAGTGTCAAGATAATGAACTTATTGTTTAAATTCTATTCAAAACTTAAAATAAATTTATAAATAATCAGCTTGAAGATAGAATAAATAATGAAATTAGAGGTTCTGAATTTATTTTTACCATTGTAACACTTTAAATTAAGTATTTTGTAAATTACATTTGTACGCAACATATTTTTAGTTTAAAATTTCACTTTCTGAATATTTTCCTTCTATTTGTTGCATAGTTTCCTATTAAAATCATAATAACTTTATTTAGGTAATAAACTATTATTTTGGAGATATTTAAAACATTTTTCAATAAAGCGTATATATTTTCAATTAAACTTTTTCGTTTAGCTTTTTTAAATATTTTCAGTTTCCTCAAATCAGAATATTTAAAACGGAAATACCCAAATACTTAACTGGAGAAATAATTGAAAATAAGTTTTATTATACATAATAATTAATTAAGGTTGAAAGTTAGCTGTCATTTTACTAATTCAATTAAATTGAACAATTGTCAAACTCCACTCTGAATCGTAATCGGAATAAATTTTTAATTGTAATAGCTTATAATTAGCTTTCGATTAAATTTGTTTGTTGATTGCTATTTTAAATCAATTGAAATTAATTTGCATTATTTAATTATGTAGAAATTATTTGAAGAATAGATATTGCCAGATACATATTTTTTATCATTCTAATGAACAAAGACGATGTTGGAAATTTAAAAAAAAAAGTCAAAATATTCTAATTGCACTAAAAGTATTTGTATAATAATTTGACGTTAAAAGAGACGTTGATGACTATAACCATTTGAAGCAAAGAATTTGTGTAATGGTAAAAGGCGAAAGAAAATGACGTAAAAAAATATCATTTATTAAATAGAAAATCATGTGATTTTATATTATATTTATTGAACCATTACATTAACATTTCATTGAGTTAATAATGTACTTTCAAATATGAAATCACATTAAACATATAAAAACAAAAGCTGTTTAATACATACCATAATGATCCACATAAACGATTCACTTTTGTATGAGCACGTATGTAATGGCTTCGTTTAACCTTTTCAAGTCAACGGTAAGTGTTCTCATAGCAGGAAAGCGAAAAACGCTGTTCACAATCGTCCTTCTTACGGCTTTAAATGCAATATGAATCAACGTCACGGCAAGAAGCATCTTTTATTTCGTTTTAAGACTAAAAAGGTGTTAGGCGTACAATGGTAGGGTTTTGTTTTTGCTGTGCATTGTGACTTTGAAACAAGATACGAATATTGCTCTGTGTAAATATGGTATTAGTAAACATTTTCTTGATATTGCAAATAGTTGCTCTTGCAAAAGATTTGCTATGCCTAAGTAGCCTATGCCTATGCTATGCCTGAGTAATAGAGATTTACTTTAAATTGATAATTCTCAATTATTGTAATAACCATCTTGAAACAATCCCATTTAAAGTAGTTTTATTATAATATTAGATCACACTGATAGTTCTATCAGTGTGCTCTAATATTATGACATCTTCTCTAATTTGTGACAATGTAAAAAGTTTGAAAGTTTTTGACGAGCTATAACAAAAATTGCTTTAAAATTCTTAGAAGAAAATTTTCGTTATAGCCAGTTTCAAATATTGATCATATAACTAAATTTATTCCCCTTCATCCTTCCTTGAGAAATTAACTCGCATTAAAAACAGAAGTTCCAGAATCTACATAACAAAATTAAAGAATTGGCTTATATGCACATTAAAAATATTACTACAAGTACCAAAGTAACACGACACAAAAAAAATGTTTCTGGAATTTTAGTCTAGTTGTTTGTTTATCTATTTATCCGTATGTCTATTTGTGTGCTTTTTTTTAATATGCATCATATAAAAAATACTGAATTAATTCAAACTTTCTACAAGACTTGACCTCATATTTAGTTTTATTTTATTGAAATCGGTTCACTCAATAATGCAAAACGACGGTTTAAAGTATTTGGAAGAAAATTTGTATTAAAACATATTTTAAATAGTGGTCAAATAATTTGAGGTTTTCTTCATCATCTTCACCCTCGCATTAAATTTTTCTGTTTTCTATTCATAATTATTTTTTTCTTTACTACTTCCTCTAAACGCAATGCTAAAACTGTTTTTTTTTAATTTTAATCATATAATATATTATTAAAAGATTAAACATATATCCCATTAGAAATTAATATCAATTTAAAAAAATTGCATTGTGCCTCTCATAAAGCAGTCATCATTATTTATTTCACCTAACTGTAACCATCGCCAGATCCTATCTATATATCACCGGAGCGTAAACCCACAAGTTAGTTAACCTTCTTCTAATAGTGCGTTGTTTTAACTAAGGTTGGCAATCAATTTGACTATTTGAATTTTGGATACTTTTATTGTCCTATTGCTGTAGGTTATTCAGCCGAGATATCCTCTGCCCAGCATTTTACCTTGCATAATGAGGTGATGGATTTGGCATTTTATTTCATGTCCAAGTTATTAGAGGTTGTGTGTTCTTAAACTTTTCAAATTTCCGATTCTGTGTTCATCCACTAATGCACCGTTGTTTTGTGCGCTTCCTAAACCTTTTAGATCCACGATCACAATTGCCTTATATCCACCTGTCAGAGGTCTAAATTTTCTAACTTGTCGCTTCTATAAAGATCCATGAGTCAGCTCCGTGTAAAAGGGCGAAAAATAAGTAGCAATGGACCATACGAGTTCGTAGGTTCGTTGCTACCTATTTTTTAGTTACGATCAACGTGTTCAAGTATGTAACTTATCATTATGCGGAAAATATTTTATACTTGCTTAAATATGCATTGTATTTTAAGATTGTGTGTGTGGTGTATTGTGAAATATTGCTCCAAGACAGTTATAACGGTTGACGCATTCCTAAGCAGTATATTTTAAATAGATGGGCGAATGAAGTTCGGGACATCATTTCATTTAATTATGCAGGATACAATAAAAATAAAAAAATAAAAAATTTAAATTCCGCATAAGGATTGAATCGCAATGGTGAGGGTATGTAGCCCTCTCATATTCTGCATAAAATTTCCACTGAACATAAAGCTGCCCATTAATTTTTACATTAGCCATTTTTTGCCAGTTCTTTTCTACTTTCAATCTCTTCCCACTCCCTTGAATATCCCAATGAGATCGAAAACCTTTTCGTAATCAACGAAACGGACGATCCCCATTTAGGTCCCAGTATCGTTCTACTAAAATACTGACAGTAAAAGCACCATAGTTCCAAGTCCAGATTGAAAACAAAACTAGCTCCTTGGCAATATCGACTCTTATCTAGAGTATATTCGGCATTATTTTTAGAAAAACCTTAAAAATTTTACTTGTTAAAAACAAAATATTATCAACGATGCATTTACATGAATTATTTACTGCAGGTATGGAAAAAGAAAAAGTTACAGGAAAAGAAGAAATTATTCTTGTATGATTATCATACTAAATTAGAACGATAGCATATGAATGTACAATTATATGACTTGTTATTCTTAAGATTTAATGTTAATACGCATTATTCGTAATTTATGAGTAATAAAAACCCAAAAAACAAGCAAGTATACAATACAATATACTTGTACAAGCGTACAATTTGCTTAAAGGGAAATAGAATTTTTACTATATAAGTAAATTAACATTAAGTGACGTTAAAATTTTGCTACAAGTCTGATTATAAATATTGTTACTGACAACTTTTCAGTAATAATTTTATCTCCAAACATTTTCTGAGTTGGCACTGTGCTAACCTTGCTTACTTCAAAAATATAAACTGGCTTTGCATTAAGTATCGTTCTGTGAAATAATTATCATTTTATCATTAAATGTCATTCTTAGAATCTTTTTATAAAATGTCTCAAAATCTTTTATAATTTGGTTCAGAACAATTCATCGTTATATTTTATATTTTTGAAACCACAAAAACTACCAATAATGAGTTTTTTTGAATAATGTTACATACATTATTCAAAAAAGCTCATTATTGTTACATACATACATATTTTACATACATTATTCGTAAAGCTCATTATAAGCATTCTTTTTCTGTATTACATGTTCTTAGTAACTTCATATCCATATATTTAAAATTAAAAATGTAGCAGTTATCTTACCTTAAAATGTATATAACACTTTAAGGTAAATTGATACGAATGAATAATCATAGCAATCGATAAACTAAAAATTAGAGTGAAAAATTTGTATATTAATATTGTATTCTAGTAATTTACTCAATTTGACTGTACTTGTAAATGGAACATTGAAGCCATCATTAAATTTCAGTAAACAAATTAAATGATACGAACCAGTATTAACGAGCCGACTGAATGCTCTATATGACTTATTCCACTTTGTATGAGTACATAAAATATTAATGTTGTTGATTCTGCAACTAGTAACAGTTATAATATTCATACCATAATAACAACAATTAAATCTATATTATTAAAATATCGTATGGCAAGAGTAGATACAAAAGTAACAAACAGTCTAAAGCATTTTTATAAATCTATGCCAGTGCAGTGTTTTTTGCATAAAATATTATTATAAAAATTTTAAAATTAATTTTTTTAACAAATTTTAAGCAAATTTGAGACGAAATCAAATATTTATATGAACATAAAGTGAAATCAAGGTTTAAAAGTTTATAAAAAATGTCAACTGTAAAAAATTATTTGAAATTTATTTTTTCTACGTTCATCATACATTTACGAACTAATAAATTATAACCTGTAATATAGTCGTGAATATTACGTTAATTAGAAAAGGGTGTGTTTTAATTTTTTCCATTAAATATTAAACATTTCGAGATGCCGTCTTTGATTTATTATCATTAGCAAAATAGAACATATAAGGAAGTTGGATAAAACAAATTTTGTTTCGGACGTGTTTATAAATTGTCAACCTAATATTGTTTACTCAAGTTAATCATATTATTGAGAGACTACATATATAAATTAATTAATCAATATCAAATCCATATTCTTTACAACCAATATTTTGAAAAACAGTATTGACTTTTTCGTATAAAACTCCTTTTTCTAATAATCATACAATTATAGATTGTTGTGTGATACATATATTAAGTTCATATTTGATCTCAAAACGCAAGAGTGTTCGCAAAATTATCTATGGTTCATACAATCCTGTATATCCAATGGTGTCGAAAAATACATCAATTACCGAGACACTTTGTAAATAATCCTACGAATAATAAAAGACTTTCAGAATATATAAAAGAAAGGGAAATTAAGTTTCAAATAACATTAACTTACACAAGAAAGTAAAAATAAGAGGATATCTGCATATTAATATTAAATTTGGTGTCATTGTCAATTATTTTCTTCATTTTTGCAAAAACAAGGATTCATTTTGGTAAATAAAAAATCTATGAAGAAACCTAAATTAACCTCATTTTATAGGTTGTAATCTAAGCTTTTAATACGATTTGCCTATTTGTAAACTAATTTTGACCTAAGTTCTTTATGTGAGAAAATTAATATGAATCTATCAATATTATAGTATTAAAAAAAACCTTTCGAAAAAGTTTTATATATTCAGATACCTTCTTATATATTGGAAAAAAAAGATATGATGTACTAGTCTAAATATTTTCTTGATTTACGTATGTAATTATATTTCTACCTAACTTTTCGTTTTCATCTTCTTTTATTTATTTCCCAATCTGTAAAATATACTTCTTTCCCGATTGTTAAAAGCTGAGACGTAATAAAAAACTATACCATTTCAAATTTGTTTGTAATCTTCTATGCTGTATCCTTTTTAAAGAATAAATTATGAGTCGGTCCACAATAAGAACTAATTGTATAATTATTAAATTGGAATTTAATTTGTTGTTAAGAAATAAACAAATTAAATTCCAATTTAATAACAAAATATTACACACTCTCGATAAAACAAAAAGCCGTAAAATTTGAACCATCATCATCAATCTTAAAGTAACCAGCCACTTTCATCTTTGTATCCCAAATAAATTAAATAAATATTCAGAAAATTTAAAAAATTATGTTTTATTAAAATAGTTCAAATGAATATATCCTATTTCCGAAATATTTAAACTGATATGAAATATATAGGAACTTTTCACGTTATTTTAGATAAAGTAGAAACAAAAAAAAATAGTATGTTATGGTTGAATGTTTATATCTATGTTTAAAACAAAAATAATACTTTACAGACATACTACACAAAAGGCAGCCAGAAGTAATATTTACTAATACCCAGTACGCTAGGACTAAAGAACCTTCACAAATCTGACTTTTCTAATAACTTTCTTAAAGTTATTCTTGGACAATACTTTTTCTTTCTTACTTTGTTCTTAATACTCCAAGCTTAATCTACAAATTGTCCCAAAATATTACAAGTATTACCCGATAAAGATCAAAGAGGTATTTTTATAAAACAATTTCAAGTAGTATATATTGTTATGTATCGTTACTTAGTTTTTTTATATTATATTATAAATAGTTATGTCGAAATAACTAAGCATTACTTCGTCGCAGGGAGACTTCGTCCACGACTTTCAATAATAATTCATTCCTGCAATGGAAAGTCGGATAAGGCATGGATTGTTTTATAAAATCTTATTTTTTGATAATAATCTTAATTTACTTTTCAAAATTGTTATGAAAGATATTTTTAAAAATTTGAAAAATGACTGTTTTCGAATAGTTATGGCAGATTCTGATATGAATGATATCGAGTTTCACAAGTCATAAAGAAACATGCACACAGACGATCGGTCCTGCACTGATCGAATCAAAGACTTCACCTCAATAAGTATAGTCGTATATTGAGGATCACTAAGTAACTTCATAATATGATCTGTGAAGCTATTGATGGAATAGAAAAAAATAATGCGTTCACCAAAATCACTTTAATCGATGTGAGTATATTAAAAACAGGTGAGAGCTACGGGGTGTTCCTGAATGCTCTAACCTTTCAATTATGATTTCATCCCCTCTTATCGTCAAAAAAGATCGATAGGTCAAACCTAAGTACTAAATAATGAAAAAAATCAATTAAATACTATAAGCTGTGCATTTTTATAATAAAACTAGCTTAAATCGTAAATAATAATAAAATAATAATAATGTTTATTATTTCAACCATAGCATATTTTTCCAAAAATTAACTATTAATTTTAAAATCCATTTTGTACTTAAAACAAAAGTAACTTTATAAGAATTACTTAAATTTTTTTTATTGTAAGGGCCCAAATTATATTATAACTGTACAAATTTTATTTACTGTGTTCTAATGATTAAACAATTTAAATATTTTATCATATTTCATATTACTATTAAAGCATGGAAAATAAACCAAAATCATCTCACCATTCTAGACGCGTCAGTCTCACTTAGACTTAGTTAGTTTTATATGTTAACTCAGTGACACTCAACATTTATTTAAATGAATTTTTCATGGCTATTCAAGACCATACAGTATAAAAAAAACAGTTCGTGTACAGAGATAATCGTCGCATAACCTGGAAGTTAAAACCATTATACATTTATAAATATCTTTTGTTTTATTTTTATATTGATGGTTCAAACACCTTCAATTAAAACTCTTTCTACAGAGATATAAATAGGGATACCATATCCATTATAAATTATTATAAGAAATAAAAAATTAAAATCAGTTCTAAAAATTTTTACTTATGAATCAATAGGCTGTTTTTAACTTTCATAATTATTTAACTACATGGCTAGATGTCATTATTAATAGTTTTTATAAAATACTAATATATTCGTTGATTAACTTTTTAACAAATGGTTTGATTTAGTTTTTTTGATAAAGTAGAATCAAAATTCAATATCATCCTCAAATGTTCATCCAATGACTACCAAAACTAATTAACTACATACATAAATATATTCAGTGAGAAATTTTTTGGTAACCTCCTGTTATTTCCTAACAGATCCCATTTAACGAGATAAGGTAACTAATGAATAGTTGCAAATCTAAAAAAAATAAAATAAGGTAGCATAGTTTGTCTACGATCTACGATCAACTTACAAAATACCGACCAATAATTTTGCACATGATGAAATTAAATTAAATATACTAAACATGAAAGCAATCACCAAACAACAGTAAGTCAACCTTTAGGTAACATATGCAGTAAAAGAAAAGATTAGGCGTTCTAAGTACATTAATATAATTATTATCGCCCAAACTAGCCTTAGGAAACAAAATGTGATCCTATCTTTTCAGATTTAATTAGCAGGATTTTATAAATTATACATATTAGCTTTTCGTAATAAAAGAAATTTAAAACTGAGGTAATGAAACCACAATTTGTATAGATAATATCATTCATAATGTAATATTTAAGAAGATCACCTCCTATTCTCAAGAGCTTTGGCGTGTAATTATTAGGTGGAGTAATAGCTAGTATTCAACTTAATTTACAAGAGTAATTATAAAGTAATTTGTTAGTTTGATTCACAATCTACCGCCAATCGCAATTTAAAACGTTTAAAATATTGCTCGTAGGGGAATAAATAAACGAGTGATCAAAATATCAGTGGATTTTTACCAATGACAACTAATTTTAACCACACCTTAATAAAAACAAAATTGCCAATAATGTATATTTTCTTGAGAATTAAAGACATATTATATTCGTATTGCTAAAATTCATACTTTGCATTATTTTTATTTAACGAAAACTATCCACTTAGAATCAATTTAATCGACCTTTGTGTAATTATTTTATTAATACATAAATATTTACATGTTCATTTGGATATAACTTTGTTTATATACAAACGCTATAAAAAAAATCTAAATCTCAGTATATTCTGTATTGATTTAAATAATTTTTTACAAAATCTATTCTTTTATTGTGGAAAGTATTTTAAATTGAATACCTTAATTCTTAAACATGGACTCTGTCATTTCTGAAGTCGAGTCATATCACTCGAGTAACGAATATGAAATTTGTCGATACTAATTATATGCGGCTATCCTCAATTTTGTCACGCTTGACTTATAAATCATTTTTTATACTTTTATAAAATTTTTCATCGTATCAGTTTATTAAAATCAAATTTGCCCTTTTCAAATGGAAAATGAATTTATTGAAGTATCTAAAATCTGAGCAACAACAAAATGCGAGTTAAACGTCTTATCAAAATTAACGGCCATGACACCTGCACGGTCAGGTAAAAGGTTACTAACGTAACTACAGACATCCATATGAAGTATTTGACTTAATGTAAGATCTAGATGTGCGATATAAAAAGTAGAGCCCAGATGACACGCACTTTAATACAATATCAAAAACAGAGACGACAACAAGACAGAGAAGGTCACCAGAATTACAGAGCATACCGCCAAAGCCAGCGCTGACTCCGTTCTTTCCGTTTCCTAGTCGACTGCCATAGGATGTGGAATACTCGCGCGCGCCACTGTGTCGATCACAAACGATGCCACCGCTGCTCGTAGGTCAGGGCCGATTGTTGCATAGAAATGTTGAAAATAAGATAGCGGTAAAAAGTGTAATGGGAAAAGGTACACGTCATCTTATTATTTCTAATGTAAGTATTTAAAGAAAACACTTAAAAATAATGACAAGCATTAATTAGTAAATGACACTGAAAAACAAACGTAATTTTAAATGTTACAATTATAAAATTTAAAAAATAACGTTCAAAAATAGTTCTGGAACATGACGCGGAAAGAAAATTTTTCTAAATATGCATTAAAATTTAATCGACAATGTGACAGTTTCGTATTGTAGATAAGGGAAATATTGATCCGATAATAAGTACAAAGCTGAAATCCTTAGTCCAAAGATTTTAAAAAAAGTAAGAACTAAAATAAGGTTCGATAGCAAAAAAGCATTGACATAAGGAAAAAAAATTATTGAGAGTGGTTAAAAACAGAATCCCTAATAATAAAACTTAGAAGGATATATACACTTACACTTGCTTACTGCTGCTTACTTCACCTTGATTGAAGACAACATGTTTTGATCAGATAGAAAAACCAATTTTCTCTGAAAATATCTGTTCATTGGGATAAAACTGTAAGTGCCAGACTGTCTTTTTAAGTTTTTTCTATATAAATAGCCCCTAAAATAGAAATAAAAAAAAACGAAAAACTATTACAATTTTTCCCTTTCTTTCCAGTCGCGTATAGATCTGTTTTAATATGAATCAATGGTATATTCAATTCATGTAATATTAAATCTAATAAAAACAACACATAAAAATGATTTATTTAAGCGTGAAAAATGTCACATTTTTACGGGATGAAAGCTAGTAATAACATTATGTTAATGAATACCACGCTCGTATTATTAATACTTCAATTCGATTTCTTAGTTGTTATTATACGAGTATATTGCTTTGGAGGTTAATTGTTGGCTTAATAATAAAATAACCTAAATCACAAAATATAAATTATATAGTAAAATAGTGAATAAATACTCTTTTCTCTAGGTTGATCTAGTCAACTTAACATAATATTTTATTCTAAAAACGGAAATAGCTGTAGAAGTACTTTTGAATAAAGTTGATTTCGTTCGGATTCATCGGTAACGTTTCCATCGTAGTTAAAATTAGTTTTTGATTTAAATAAGTTTTATTTTTAGGTTTCTTTATATAAAAAAAAAACAAACTATTTAGAAGATCAAATACATATCTCAATAGCTCGACAACTAATACCCAAAAAAATTATATGGGGGTTAAACACAGTATCCGAATTTTCTTCTTTAATTTCGTATATGTACCGTGGAACATCGTTAAAAAAGCTAATTAAAAGGGGCATTCACATATTTTTGATTCTATCGATATTCTTCAGTTTATCTCGATAGAAATAAAGATAATAGAATACAAAAACCTTATTGTCCATCAAGCGATAGGACAATAAGGTTTTTTTAGAAGCTTACGAATACTATAGAAAAACTACAGTGATTATACAATATCATATAATTTTCGAAATGTGCACCATACTTTTGGCACTTGTAAAATATATAATAAATTTACGTTGTCAAAAATGAATATGTGTTTAATAGAAATACTGTGGTATGTGCCCTTACCCCAATTTGATTTATAAGGGTAACGTATGCGAGATCTATTCGAACTTCACAGGTTCTTTTTGTATTTTTGTCACCAAGGTTAATTTTGTCTTAGTGAAATTTCGTCTTTTTGTTAAACGTCTGCTATTACCAAATTACACTCGTTAAATTTTATTGAACTTATATACACACAATTTGAAATAAAATAAATGAAAAAACACATGTTTTGAATTCTTAGAAATGTTATAAGTTAAATGAAACGTTTTTAGTTATTTTGCTAAAACAAATTCCAGTAATAGGCCTTGAAATAAATGTCTAGTTCGTTTTTCCATACTTTTTATGCGGTAAAATAAAAAAAAATGAAAGCAAACTTACGTGTTGAAAAATACATAAAATGCATGAAGAAAACAAAATGTATATGAGATATTCTTTACCGGAACACATATTTAAAAAGTCGCGTGTACAAAATAAAATCTCATTATTGTGAGTATTCACATTAATACGAAATTAACTTTATCGTCATAATAGAGTGCTACACCCTACTCTCATTTTCACTGCGTTACTTCCGTTATGTATTGCGATAATAATTCATTTATTTGCTTAAAAACTCGTCACCCACTACCGATTACTAGATGATTGCAAACTAAGACTCAAATTTTAAATTGCGTAAAACAACATTCAAGTCTCAGTGGTTAAATTTATTTGTATTTCCAAATGAAGAATTAATTTATGTATGAACACGAGTTCGAAAAAATATTTGCATTATAATATATTGGCTTTATCGTCAGCAAAATTTTTCAATTACGTGACTGAATATTTCAACACATTTGACATAAAATAGATAAATAATAAAAAATTACTCCATTATGCTTTGTCATAAATTTCTTTTATAGTCTTAGATCTATGTCTCTAGGAAAGAAAACCTGGTAGTATTTTATAAAAGAATATCTGTATGAATGCCAGGAAATTCTTGATAAAATATTGTTAAACATAGACATAAATAGAATATTAGTTCGCGTATGCAATTATTTCACTATTTATCTTGCGTACAAATAATAAAAGTAAATCAGAGAAAAGAGAATCAGGATAATTTCAATGTGTTGTAAAGGAAATTTTGACAAAGAAAAATCCTGAAAATTTAGAGAATTTAAAGTGACCAAATATAAAGATAGATAATATTATTGGACCAAGGGTTAAGCGGGCTACTGAGTGAGCCATTAATTATGATAACAAGTAGTTTTTTTTAATTTCGTAAATCACGTAAACCTTTACGTAAATCCCGTAAATAATTATGGAAATCACGAATTATGTCATATTAAATCCAATGCAGATTATTGTTTTTAATTACTTTTTTCTCAAAATGAGTGGTTTTATGTTTGTTGTTACCCCATAAACTTTTGAGGTTAATTTTTTTATTATCATCGAATAATTAAATTTATCCCTGGTACCAAAAAAAATAATTCATCAATAAACGACCATATCAAGCCATATTGCACTATTATGGAAATGGTTCAATTTTAAAGAAAATTATGTGACAAAATATAATTTAAATAACTGATATACATTTATTTAATACTTATTAATTTTTAAATAATATCAACCATATTAAAGTGAATATTTTTTTTGTTAGTGTCATATATGTTACTTAGCAGCTAGCTGGTTAATAACAACTTTCAATCAAACGTATAATTTGCAATCGTAAACAGTCACAATACTTTACAATACTTTTCTGTATAATTGTTAAATCCACGCTGTAAAATGAACCACTTGTACCAGTAGCACTGGATGTAATCGATTGACTGTGTCAAATAAAATTAAGAAAGAGTAGTTACCTTGTCATAACAATTTCCCCCATTAGCGCCATCGCTATAAATTAACTCGAGACGTAGCACTAGCGTAATGTGTCAGCAGGTTCCGACGCTGTTAATTATCAGGTTGCGGGGATGTGGAGCTCTTTAAACTCATCATAACGATGAGGTCAGGTAATGTGTAAATATCAACATTTTCATTTTATTTGTTACTTAATTCACCTATGAATTCTATAAATAATTGATTTAATATTTTGTTTAATGTGAAATCGACTTAAGGTAGTTTAAATTACTTGTGTGTTTTAGCATAAAGGCTACGTGGTATACTGCACACGAATTTATTTCTCATTTAAATGACAGAAATAAAATATTTTTAAAATTTTTTTACTTAGACGAAAGTAGGACAAGAAAGAAAGAAAAAACTTCTTATTAATAATTAGTAATAAACATTTTTAAATTTTGTAAATTTAAATTAAAATAGAGATTACAATTTTTTTTGGCTAATAGTGGATAGTCTCGAAACAAAACGTGTGATTTACACTAGATCTTTAGAAAACTAAACTAGATAGCAGTATTTTTAGGGTTCTGTATAACTATAATATCGACGTTCCATTACTCGTCTACCTGTCAATATTGTCCAAACCATTGAAACAGCAGTTTAAAATTCGGCCTAAGTGATTTATTTAGTCGTAATCATGTAGATGGCCTAAATATGAAACTCTACATTTTTTCATGAAAGAAACTTAAATTTCTACAATTAATAAGTTTCTTCTGAATACTTTATAGGATCGTTTTATTCATATAAAGAATATTTTTAAGAGTTAAAATTTGCGTCTTATTGTCTTTAGACATTTTTGAAACAAAAAAAGACTACCAAAAAAAGATATGTTTTCCATATCTGTGTCATAAAAAAATCAACATAAAAATAATAAAGAACACAATATTCAACAAATATGCCAATGTTCCTTTTATCATCTGTTCAACGTATGGTCTTTCTCTATTTTTATCTATAAATATTGCTATAGTAGTAAAGCAAAACAACGCAGGAATTTTCATAAAATTTCGTCTTTATCGAGGCATTCACTCAAAATGAACGAACTAAAATTACTTGTAATTGGAATTAGAAACCTGATTATTTGAAATTGATTACAAATTCAAAAGATATTACAAAGATATTAGGCCGAGAGCCAGTGACCATTTTAGATATATATTTGAAGTATTGTAATATTTGGCGTGTGTTTAATTCTACGTTACTTGAATTGAAAACCTGAGACCTTCTAGTTGTTTTAACATAATCTATACTCTTAAAAGAAAAATACAAAATTTAAAGACATGTTCGTTAAAGTACCGATCCAATTACTTAACTTCACTTCCTGATAAAACTTATTTGAAATTTGTAATTTTTCACATTGCAACGGAAATTCCCTTTCAATTTCTTTTATTTAACAAAATTGCTAAAACTGCATTAGATTAAGATTCCGAAACTCTAAGAGCTGAAAAGAAGGTATCATGTCTGCCCAACCACTAATTAATTATATCGTCCTAATTAGATTTTCCCAAATCTAATTCGAGTATTCTACGAACATACAAATATAATACTTCGCCTATATCACCTCCACTTCGTGCAAAGGATCAAAGTTGACAATCCTACTCAAAAACGACAATTAATTTAATCTAACACGATTGAAAGTTCCCACGGCGAATTGAAGCACCGGATAAGTTTAAATAGTTGAGCCGGTAAGTACCACTTTGGATTGCGCAATTGGCTCAATAGCTTCGAGGACTATCAGCAATAGTACAGCAAGAGGTAGACTGAGAGTATAATCAGCGATATAAAAGCAAGCATTAGTGACAAGAGACGACAAACAATTACCGTTAGAACTTATATTAATTGAAATGAGGTACTTTCGCGTTTTTAAACTGCTTTTGTTTTATTTGTGACATATATTATTTCTGAAAAGTGTTTTGGTGGCAAAGCTGTATCTCCCTTAATTCTTTATTAAAATTTACGATTCAAATATCATTTTAAAGCTTATGTTCCCGCTATCGACAAAATAGACAAAAATTCTTAATTTGTTTTTTCACTATATATTATTTCTCAAAGGTTTTTTAAAAACCATCTGATGACAATCTTTTTAGCTAACCAGCCAGCCTTAGACCAGCTAGTCTATGATAAGTATTTAAAGCGGTCTTTTATAGACTTATTTTAAAATAAAAATCCGGGTTTCATCTTCCCATCTATATGTATACGTATCTATATGCTATTTACATAACTAATAGCGACAGCTATTGCCGCTATAGGCATTCATCAAAACCTTAGTAAATTATAAAAACGAAGCTATGAAAAACTAAAACTTCACTAGGTCAAAAAAATTTAAGATTACAAAAACAAGTTAGGTAATCATAACTTCACTGAAAGATAATCGTCACTGTATTTTGAAGCCATAGGTGGCGTTCAGTTTTAATATATGTTCTCCTGGAAAAAATATAGAGACCTGAAGTTGGGTTTTAGTCTTTTATAGGTTCATTTTTATTTTACTCTTTTTTTCTCACCTTCTGTTTTTTTGCAAGCCTGCCAAAATGTTTTTATCTCTAAAAACCTAGCTCATGACCCTTTTACATTAAATACAAAGCGTTTGATACTTCATTTTCTAAAATCATTTAAATATTTTTAGGGCTTTGATCGAACATCCATATATAGATACATTATCGGTCAGTAACATAATCGGTCATAACAATTGACAATACCCACATTGTGATACAACTGACAATACCCACAGTGCAACTGCCAATAACAACTGACAATACCCACAGTGCAACTGACAATACCCACATGTTTATGATAAGGACTCATTTTTCAATAGCGTTACTAAAGTTGTAATTCAACATGTTCTGACGTGAATTCAACATGTTCTAATGATAATTTCCGATAAAAAGCCTTTTACATAACTACAATTTTAAAAATGTACTTTATTAACTCCCTCAATGACTTTTATATGCATATTTGGAAAAAGTATGGGTTAATAAGATGTGTGATTTTGCCGAAAGTACGAAACTCTAAAAAAATAATTTATTTTCTAAATTTAATGAAAAATCGATGATAATGTTGGTAATTTTGTTATCGAAAATGACTGCCTATAGATAAATCCTTTATTCAGAAAAAGGAATAAGTATATTGTGTGTGTGTGTGCGTATATGTGTATGTGTGTGCGTATGAAATGTGTGTGTATACGCGCATGCGTGCGTGCGAGCGTGCGTGCTTGGTTGCGTGCGTACGTGCGGGTAAGCGTATATGTGTGTATAATACAAGAATTAAATATCATGTAAGATACGTCTTATTTGAAAGTAATTTAAAAATAGATTGTAAAAGACCTTTAAAGCAAACGATTTTTTTAAAATATCTTATTATAATACGTTCATTATAATTATATCTGTACCAAATATAGGATATAGATTGCCTTTGTTTTACGAAAAAAAAGTCAAAAATTAAATAGGGATCCACTCTAAAATTTATTGGCAAAATAATAAAAGGATCGCGCACCAACTTTCTAAGAAAATTTTAATTATAATCAAAGAGTTTAATGGGCTCGTTAAAGGCTATTTGTAAGAAGTCGATGAATTGAAAAGCCTTTTGTTTGGTTCATTAACCGAAACGACGCGAAATTTAGTAACAAACAAGAAACGAACTTTTTAACAAGTAGCCACTTTAAGTTTGCAATTTTAGGAAGTATTTTACCGCCACATAACCCTCAGTTCAGTGTTAATACTCAGTTCAGTGTTAAGCTTTTAAATTACAAAACTTGTACAATAATTAAGATGAGCTTGTTAAAAAATTGCTGGTAGACCTAATATTAAATTATTATAAATGTTTTAATGTTATGTTGACGTAAAATGAATTATCGTATTCAAAATTATTTACCTTTATTTAAAATTAAAAAAACGAATATTATTTTTCACCACATTAATATATTGCTTATTATTATTAGATATAAAAATATAGTAAATTTCTCAAAAACTATGACACTTTTAAAAAGAGTTATAAAATCATGTTATCTTTAAAATCAATCCAGATTACACCAACTCTGTTTTTTTATGATTTTCTGTTCAGTATTTCCAGAAATGCAATTTTTTGCATATTTTAATACAACTATTTGATTACCATAAATATTTGGAAATAATTATATTTTTGATTTCCATTTAACAAGATTTTCCTTGGAAAAGTAATATTACATAAACCGTTAAAAATTAAAAAGGAAACCTTAAAATGGCCCCTCCCTAATTACCATATACCTTCTGAAAAATATAAGATTGTGGGTTAAATCAATTTATTCTTTTACCGACTTTGGAGATTCTGCAACAAATTGTTACTGAAAAAATATCTGTTTGGGGAAATCCTAATGACGCACGGAAACTAAGAAATAAATACATATTTAAATTAGAATTATGGATAAAAATAAATTAATATACTTATTTTTATCTGTAATCGTAATAAATTAAATTATATAAAAAAAAATAAAAAATATACACATACAGTTGTCTACACAATTTCTCTTTCATCAATTTCTCACACAATATTAATGGTTAGGTCGTACTTAACAATATTTTGGGGCAACTGAGTTTTATATAAAATATCTTTTAAAAAACCGACTTCAAAAAATGTAGGTACTAAAAATTCAAAAATTATTTACTAAAAATAGGTACTTATTTTCAAAAAATAACTAAATTATATATTTTTAAAGTCGATGCCAGCACTGTCGACCAACTTAAGCAAATTTATTATTTAATTTAATTTAAAATGTAAATATAAATCTTTAATTTCTTATATGCTTACAACACTAAATAGATTCATAAGGGGCGAATTTATAATATTAAATTTTATATTAGTTTAAGTTGATCGGCGGTGCTGGCAACGATTTCAACAACAAGTAACCTAGTTATTTATGACAAATAAGCTAAATATTTTGATTTAAATATTTTTTACTTTTTAGTACCTACATTTTTCGAAATCTGTTTTTGAAAATATATTTTAAAAGTATTTTTATTGATTAATATATTAATATTAACTATCACAATTATTTCCTTCCTTAGAAAATTTAATATTTGTTAAAAAATACAAATAACAAAAACAAAAAGCAAAACCTAGGTTTTGCTTTTTGTTTTTTTATATAGATAATTTCCTTATTGTCTAAAGTTGATTATCAACAATATTTTATCAAATAGATTTATCAACAATGGTTATCTGTCAGTCATTTAGGAGTTCGGTTCTCCATATCCGAAGTCCAATACCAGATTTTACAAATTACTACGAATAAATATCTTAAGTTACTTTTGAGCTAGGAGTTCCGTTAAGGAGTTCCGCTAAGGAGTTCCATTGATCATCTCCAGAACGTATATATAGTGTAGTTATTTTGCAAAGAAACAACTACCAGTAGCAAATATCTTTAATTACCTTTAATTTACTATCATCCGTAAGGAAGTTTTATTTTTCATATCCAGAACTCATCATCAGACCCTGATGTTGTCGACGTTGTAGTTATTTTACCAAGTAACGAGTAAATAATTATCGCTGAACATACATAAATAATATTGCGACGAACTGAGCAACTCCTCCTTTTTTGAAGTCAGTTAAAAATGTTACTGTGTCGTCATCACTTTATGGTAAAACCGAATATACGAAAACCGATATATTGAAATAACTGCTTACGTGCTTTCTTTCATTACTGGTGACTGGCGAAACGCAAAGTTATACGCTATATATATATATATATAAGTGTGTATGTGCGTGCGACCGTGCATGTGTGCGTGTGTGTGTGCGTGCGTACGTGAGGGCGCGCATGCGCACCCTTGCGTGAGCGTGCACATGCCTGAGCTCTGTAAGATTGGTAAGATCTATTTCAAAATTTGTAAGATCTATCTTTGCAAATTGCACACTTGAAGATGTTGTCATACAATGAAACCTAGGTTGTGGTAAAGAATTTAAATAAAGTAGAAATAATACTATATCACGTAGTTTCATTAGGTCGTACAAATTTAATCGAAAAGTAAGTAAATATGTAGTTACGTAGGTAACGATAAGTAAGTGAATAGGTATTACTAAACAAACTTAAAAATTAATAAAATTATATAGAAATAGTTCTAATAAAGACTATTAGAAAGAGCAATATTAGAAAGAGCAAATATTTAGATAAGTAGTACTGATAAGCAATTTATTCGAAATAATAGTAAAAAGAGCAAATCAGATTAGTCAGCCAACAAAGCAGCCAATCAACTCATTTTTCATCGAAATTACTGATAAAAATAATCATTCCGTACTAAAAAACATAGCCTATGTTATTTGAGAATAGTGTAGGTTTAAAAATTCGTATGGTAATTTAAAAATTGGAAAAGTGCTTGAAAAGATTACCCCCTACAAACTCATATACATATTTATGAATAAATAAAAGAAGAACTTTTACCTCTTTATGGTATTGGTTGAATGTGATTAATTACAAAAAAAATTATTAACTGCAAAATTATTTATTAAAACAAAGCGTTTAAGTATCTATATATTAATTATTGAAAAGAAAATTTTGTACCCTTTTAATATACTGGAAATTGCACATACGGAGGCTTCTTACCACATGGTTCAATTGTTTGCCCTTGATACCTTACTTACACATTTATAAAACAAATGTTATTTTCAAAACGTTAATTGAAGTGAGAGAAATGTAATAATGTTTCCTTAAAAAACGGAAAGTTAAACGAAGACATTCACTTCACTATAGCCTCTTTCGTTATCATAATCACGGTAAATTAACTTGAGACCTGACGCTGCGGCAAGGCAGCCGACTCTGATTACCTTGAGGTGACATGAATGGCGACCGCCGCATGATGAGCTTCCTGCTGCAAAATTAGTTAACGCAAACTCATTCTAAACATGCCAAAACGTAAGTTTTAGAATTATAAGCGAATAAAAAAAAAAGATATATATATATATAAATATATATATACATATATATATATATATATATATATATATATATATATATATATATATATATATATATAAGCGTGTGTTTACATGTATGTGCCCACGTAGTTATATATGTACGTAAATGGCATAATAAATAAAAGATATCTATACATATATAGATATCTGTTTATTTATTAGTACAATGCCTTTTAATTCATTCTAAAAATCAATGAATTAATTAATTTATGATGTTATAGATTAGCATTATTTATAAAGCGAAAAGAAATACTAAAATATATATTATAAATATTGAAAGTAATGGAATATTAGAAATAAGTGTGCAACATTTTAAGAATACTGGACAATTTAGTGGTTATCTTTATTTTAGTACGACAACAGAATAAATAAAAAAGAAGCAATGAATAGCGCTCAAGTAATAGCGTACAAGAGAGGAAAAGTACTAAAAATTGCTTGAAAATATATGAAATGGAAACAAATAATCCGAAAAGACAAAAACAAAAATATTATGATTAGACGAGATCTTTTTTAAAGTTATTCCGAAAAATATTGGAGAGTTTTCCCGGTAAACCTTCCAAAGGAACAAATAAACATTGAATATTTAATAGTAGTACCAACATCACAGTATAAGGAGGCAGAACAACGTTAATAATTAGCGATGGAGCAAAATTAATTAAATTAATTAAAGTCCATTTTCTAGATATTATTTCTGGTAGTATATATTAACGGGGAATTTCGTATTTAACGGTCCATTTATTTATACAGCAATAACAAACGAACGATCAGGACTGACTGGCGAATAGTGTTTCGTTAAAGAAAGAATTGAGAGATATTCCAGCAATTAATCAAAGAAGAGAAATCGAAATAGAAGCGATAAATAGATTTACCAATTAATAAAATTAAAAGGCGTAATAATAGTAGGAAGGAAGCACAAATATTGATTTATGTAAGGTAACACTTTTTAAGATGATATATGGAAAGTGCTTCTTCAATATATGACTCTACATATGAAGTACCCATTTTACTCCACAATAATTAGCAGCATATAAATACCGTGAATAAACGCTTAAAATGTGCATCCAAGCATAAACCTAGCCTATGAGCATTGGAGGTTTTAAATTTGGAGCAAAATTATTATAAACTATTAATATTATCCATCACATTATAGATGAGATAATATTCTCACCACCATTCTGGTTAACTCTGGTGAGTTAACCAGTTATGGTTGATATTACCTTTCTTTAAATTTGTAATGACCCAACCTCATACAAAAAAAGGGAACTTGGAAGGTACTTATTAGTGTCCGTTTCTACCAAACGGTTCAATCCAACAGGTTTAAAGATAGTAAAGATACTTCTTAACAACCCATTTATAATTAAATTTGTCGAGAAGGTTCTTTTGCTAACTAAGTAACACAGAGGTTGATGCATTCTCAATCAAATTACGACGGCAAAAAAACTTCGTAAAAAAAAACCACAAGACTTTTTAACGCTTCCCCTTAAATCAATTCCTTTGCGCATCGTCCTTCTTGTCGTATTGAATCAGAAATATTTGCAAAAGAGTATCCCAGTAGTCTTACCTTTCCGGCGAAGATCAGCTAGCTTTTAAGCGAGCCCAGGTGATAAAAAAATGCGTGCCATTTTGGTGCAAAGTAGTCCACTCAATAGGAACTCAAAGTATAACGCTTGTGTGTGCAAACACTCCTTTCTCGCGTTAGCTCGACGTTTTCCGCACGTTCCGAGATCGGAAGAGAAGAAATATGGAAAAATCGGTAACGTATCTGTTGAATAAATTCTGTAAGCAGCATACTTGCGATCTCACACTTCGATATAGCCCTTCTAACCTAATAAACCCTGACACACCAAGAAACCCAAGCCTATGACGTACAGGCTAATATCAAGGTAAATTGCTACATAGATTATGTTTGAGGATTCAGGCATCCAATACCTACCTTACCTCAGCTAAACGAACCATGACGTGAAAATCACCTTGACTCTTTGCCTAATGTACTGCGCATACGGCATAAAGTTAAATTTGAGAACCGTGCCTAAGTAGGTATTATCATGCACATTGATCCTGGCCCCGCCTATTTTTACAGTCTACTCTCTCGCCAGTCTATCCTTGAGGAGTTCAGACTAGGATATTTTTGCGGACAAATATAAGCTTATTCTTAGGGTCTTAATCAGATACCCTGAATAAATAATCTGCTAACCGATTTTTTAGTTCTCTACAGTTCTCCATTCTTACCACCAGCAATGAATAATCAAGATAGAAAATGGTACGACCCCTTTGTAAAGAGCATTGTAGATATGCCATTGAACATGATATTATGCAAAATTTAACCTGGGATCGACCTCTGCGGACTGCACTTATTCAAAGTTTTCTTTACTTCCATGTTTCTATCCTACAAAAAACAATTTTATTTTATTACCATGCATCTACTCGTATCATCTGTTGTGGACACTGCGTGATGAAAACTGAACTGGAATGAGGAACCCGGTCAATGAAATAGTTGCACTGTCAAACGCTCCACTAGTACCCACTCGAGTAATTATTAAAACGCCCGACGGAGCATAATTGATCTGTAAAACTTTAGATCCCTGGGCGATTTCTCAAGGCGCCGCCATTCCCGATACCGATTTTTCAAGTTCGTTATTAGTTCTGTCAAAGCTTCTGGCCTTATTCGACTCGGGGTTTTTTTAATAATGCCATCTTGCTCTAGGTGGCGTAACTTTGGATCAAAGCATCTTGTAAGACAAATTATTAAAAAATCACAAAATTTTAATATTGTTTATTTGTATCATTGGTAAATTATGGGGGATTATTCCCCTTGTTACGAAACTTTAATATAATTGAAATAAGGATATCTTCACAAAAGCAATATATGTTCGGCATTATTTTATATTCTCTATAAAGTTATGTCTTTTTACCTCAAAAATAGACATTTATTTGCGGAAGTTGCGGAAAAAAATATCAAGTCACTTTTTATTATACCACAAATCCTTCTTTGGCTCAAATAAATCGGTTAGAGATAACAAAAACGATCCGTGTTAGAAAACTCCGCCGTTCCGTTATATAAACTTTATAAACTATCTAGTAGAAATTATCTGTAAATAATATAATCACACTGAGTGAGAGTGTATACGGCTTATTTCCTATTAAACATTTTTCTTTCTGTTCGATCCACTGCATTGTTGTAGCTTTCTGTGTGGAATCGTTCTCCTTCATTAATGGGCGAGTTAGTTATATGTGGTATCTCATAACCAATTATATAATTAAACAATTTTATTCAAAAAACACCAATATATTTTCTCTCTTTTATTTTTTTCCAAAAAACGGTTAATCACTGTGTAAAAATATTTTATTCCTTTAAATAAAGAATTTCGGACTTAGTCACAGAACAAAACCCAAAAAAAGTTATATCGGGAATAATGTTAAAATTGTAATAAACGATAGGAAATAATAAAAATTAAATATTCAATTCATATTCCACAGAATTCTTATACAATTATTTTTAGTGTTAACTATTAAAATGTATGTGGAATCGATCATTATACCAAATTTTAAATTCCAGATGGACAGAGACAGGAATAAACTTGCCAGTGTCCCATTAATTTCCTTTTTAGGTGCGGAAATCTAAAAAAGAAATGTATTCTTTTATTTTGCTTCTAAAATATTAAACAGTAAAACATATTTTTTGTCCAAATTGCGACGTTGTACGTATATGACTAATTATATTATCCCAACTACGTAAAATACTTCAAACAATACTAAATACGGAAAATTTTACTAAGGGAAAGTTTAGGCAATAATTAATTTATTTTATCGTCTGAGAAAGAGATTCCAAAAATTTACTTTTGTGATTACGTTTTAAGTCACATTAAGCACTCGAAACCGATTTTCTTTTAAAATATAAATAATGTTCTTACTTTTAATAATAATGCATTAAAAAAATGAGTAATTAGTTCCGAAGTTATTATATTTAAGCTATTTTAAAACACCGCTAACAACACTAATTTAATAGCGAAATTAACCTGTTTAGAGCTAACGAATGTTTCCATTTAAATTACTTTTTGTTTCCACAGAATTCCACACACTTACTTCATCTGTATCATCTGATTAAAATCAACGCATCGAGCTTAAAAATCCACGATAGCAATGACAGTTAATTAAAAAAAACAAGATTGGAAGTTCCTACGGCAAATTCTAGCGTTCGTAAGTCCAAATATAAATGGTTGAGCCGATAACTGCCACATTAAATTGCTAAATTACACACATAGCGTGAAATACGGCAAATGTATACTAAGACGCGACACGAATAGCTATTAATGAAAAGTGATTATAGCAATCACAGTAGTACACCGATTATAATTAATAATTACAGACCATGTTCCGTACATACTCATACGAATTGCATATATTGTAGGTAAATTTTAGACATATGTTACTAACCGCAGGTTTTGGCTGTGTAAATCTGAGGATCCTCGGATGTGAAATAATTAAGTTAGTAATGACTACTATTATCCACTCATGATTATAGATAATAGTTGCCATGTCGTCATTATTCGTATGTTGAACCTAATAATTCTTAATATGGATTAAAACCGGACTCGTAATTTGATATAATGTAAGAATTTGAAAACAAATTTCTAAAAATTTACTAAAAATGTTATTTTCGGAATGTCTTTTTATTTTGTAAAAAAGAATGAGCTTACTTTGTTCACTAAGCTAGAAAAAGACTAAGACATGGTAAACGTGAAAAAATTATTTAGTAGAATATTACTGACACAAAATAAATTTTCCTTCTATTAAAATTCTAGATAAGGGAGAGAAAAAGATTTACAAAAAAGATAATTTCATTTTATCTCTAAGAGAAGTGCTTGGAATTTTCATGCACCGCCACTTATAAAGGCACAAAATGCAGGGTTTAACAGGCAAATATAAATTGCATCATAGATATTATTGCATCATTAATATTATTAATATAAAATTATATTTCATTGCGTACGTATCATATCTTTGAAATGCTTCCAAAGAACGAAAAAATAATCTTGGAGTTTATTATAAGTAGCTACAGAACTTAAGTGATTCCGTCGCACAGAAATGTCCCGAGCTGATTAATCGTAATGATGTGGTGTTACATTATGATAATGCGAGAACACATTCAAGTTTGGTCACTCAGAAAAAAATGTTGTAGCTTGGTTGGGATATGTTGCCATTTCCGTCGTATTGCCAAGAGCTTGCGGCATCAGATTTCCATTTATTTTACTCCTTGCAAAACTCTTTAAGTAGTAAAAGGTTTGCTTCTGAAGACTTGAACATACATCACCCTGACAAGTTTCTCGCAGAAGAGTTTAGGACATTCCTTGAACGCAGCATTAAATGTTGCCCGAAAGATTACAAGTCATTGAATAAAGAGACCAATACATCATTGATTAATGTGCATAACGTTTATTAAATTAACGCTACTGAGGATCTATATAATTAAAAGTTTCTCTTATGACCTCAAGAATTCACGAGTAATCTGCTAATCGAGAGAAATCTGCTAAGAATTTTGTATTCTATCTACCCTGGTAAAATTTTTTTCAGCTTCTGACCTTGCTTTTGGTGAAAATTTATCTTCTTCGTCACTTACTATTGTAAAATGATGAGGAAAAATCGAAATGATAGTGCAAAAAAAAGTGTGTTTTAATGATGTTCGGCAGTCATAACTTTGCATTGTAATAGGTTTTCATTAATAACTCATTATTGTAAGCTCTATACCTGGTAATCACTTAATTATGTATTTAAAGATCACCGAACTGCTAAAAACCTACTAGGGGATGAACAAAACTACCTGCTTTCATTTGGAGTCGCTTACTTTGGGGAAAATATTAAAAAATATATATATTGTCTTTATCCAAAACTTCCACAAAATGTTCATCAAACCTAGTATTTGATATGTACAGACAGCAAAACACCATTAAGTGACTTTTTACGCAGCAACAATATTTCTTCAAGCCTCCTTTGAACTGCATTAAAAGTATAACCACTTTTAACAAAAAACGGAAAGTTTTTTGACCATTTGTCCTTTATCCTGCATCACCGTATGACTAAAATATTGCAATAAACCTATTTGTTGATTCAAAATGAAAACATTTTGTCCGAAAAAAATTACAAAAATTAACAGTTGGAAACTTTTCAACACGACGTGACAATAATATTTTTTATCGCAACTCGAAAACATGCGTATTGAGAGTACTTGACTTTTACAAAATAGGTCAATTTGGGAGTTAAATTGAAAATAAGCTATATAATTGGTGAAACGCAATATTATTTCTGATTTATATGAAAGTTTATTTTAATTAATTTATACGAAAGTATAAATTTAGAAGAAAAGAAATATACATTTTATGGCTTCCAGAAACTAAAAGATCACATTTGATACAATAAAAATTTAGGAACAAAAGTTTCACTATTAAAATTATTGATTCTTTATGTGTTTCTCAATGTTAGATTTCTTACTTTTTAAGCATCCATAAAACACATACACTTATGATTCATTTACAATAAATTTGAAATATGAATATTTTTAATAACGTATAAACTCACGCAAAAAAAAATGTTATAAAAAAATAATAATATTCATAGCGACATATCATTCCGCAAAAGATTCAAAATTTAAAAAATACCTTTGTATGAACCGTCCATTCTAAAGGCTTTCTCGAACTTTTTCTCGAACTCGAGGCTTTTGCGTCAACTATAAGTGTACCTGGATGAGGGAGGACCTGCCACAATCAGCTTTATTAACGTTTCAAATGCGATATGAGCATACGTCACTGTAAAAAGCTGCTTTTGTTGCTCGGTCACGTCGCCTGTCTTGACAAGCTTCTGAGCAAATAGTGGGAAGAAATTCGGTCACTGCCGCATTGCGACATTTGATAGATTTAAAAATCGTATTTAAAGTTTTAAATTATTTCATTAAAAGACTTATAATTCAATATGCAAAATTATTTATGTTGTAAAATTAAAAATATTAAAGCTATTCTTCAGAATTGTACAGCCAGTTGGCATGTTAATTATTACGTCAAGTCTGTCTGTATATCACAGCATCATAGTCCTTTCAAAGAGAGACCAATTGTGAAAAAATTATACAGGAAGAATTAAATGAATTAATTGCATATATATAAATAAATAAAATTTTGTAACTTTGTTCATAAAACTTGTCTTTGAATATTTTTCCACGCGATTGTCTTGACTGAGACATCTGACAAAATGCAGTTCAAAAATTATATGAATTAAAATGAATTTTATGACGATATTTCCTTCGCAAACCTTAAATCTCCCAAGCATTTTCTGCTTTTCCTCCTCTTTCTCCTAACTTTTTAACCAAATATACGAGAAATCTGAATAATGGCGTTTGGCAAATACTACTATGCTCACCTTTCATTAATACGTTGAAGAGATATAGATAACAAATTAATATATCATATGCATTTCAAAGTTATTCTAGAAAATAAATTGCAATTATATTACAAAAAAATAATATGTAAACTTTTAAAAAATATTATGACACGCACCCATCAAAATTTTAAACTTGCTATTTATTAGAGTACTAAAAGTATTTTCACCAAGATTCTAATAGTCACAAACTTGTTAGTAGTGCCAGTTCCACGTAAGTTGGTATCAAACCCAAGTACTGATACTATATGACATGCTGACGTGACCTATAGATCCAGAAACTAAATCTGTAAATTTTTATTTCAAAACTGTCAGTGGATGCATCATTTTTACACACCATTATGATATTTGCACAATGTATTTACTTTAACTTATATACTAGCTGTGCCTTCGGTGTGCCTTACTCGCGTAAAATTATGGTTTCACTGTCAAAAGTATTATTACCATTATTATTATTATCATTAATATTACTAAAAACGCTAATAGATGGTGCTAGGAGTACCAATATTGCAATATTAACGAAAATAAGGAATTTTTTAAAATCTGTAATATACAGATAAAAGTTTGATATACATTGCTTGAGGGTATAAACTATTACCATACCAAATTTCATTAAAAACCGTCCCAGGGATTTCACTTGATTGACGAAAAAACAACATATACACGGATAGATAGAGAGACAAACATTCCAAAAACAGATTTTCTGGCTTCTATTAATATTCTATACGCTAAACCAATAACTTTTTTTTAAATATTTTCCAAGCACAAAATTTACTTCGTTATAATTTTATGACATGATATTTTTGCACAATATATTATATACCTGTTATTTTTTTCATATTCTTTTTAACTTGGCTAAACAATACAAAATTTTAAGGTATTTGGCAATCTTCGAGAATAAATTCAAAATCCTAAAATAAGCTCAGAATAACAAGAAAAGTTGTAATTTCCATAAATAAAGAACACAGCAATATCTTTTTCTGCTTTACCTAAGAATTTAATATATTATAGTGTCTTTCTCTAAAGTAGCATTATCAGTGACAAAGCGCTTTAGCGCTACCACTTAGGTACATGTATTAAATTCGCGCTATATGTCCCTTTGATATTAATCTCAGTACACTGATTAATCTAATTTCACTGGTATAATAATGAAATACTCAAAATTAAGAGATCAAACTGTCGCCTGTGTAACATGCAATGTTCTATGTACAACAATCGGTGCGACAATAATCGAAAAATATTACATAAATTTCATACTTTATCACCCCCATTCTACAAAAATAATGACAGATTCTCGGAAAATCAAAGGTGACGAATGAAAATGCGCTAATAGAGGAACATGTATAACATACGACTGTGCACGCGCTGACGGAAGTGGGAGACATTTTGTCGGTGCCGCGCTTCAGTTGACGTATTCGCTGATTTAATGAAAAGGTGGCTACCAATTTTGTTCAACAAAGTTGTCTGCCGCCAACTCACAGCCTACTATTGTTCGTCTGCGTTGCATAAACATGTGTGTATAGCGGATGCCCAGGAAAATAGATTTTTTGAAGTAAAACTTCTTAGGGCGCTGCTAAATATATGAAAATAATCGGGAGTAATAAAACTAGAGTAACACGACCGAATATCCCGGAATAAAGTCAGTAGATTAGCATCTCCCCTTACACCTTCAATTGTTTCAAATTCCTTCGTATTACGTATGCGGGTCGAAGAGACCATTTTCAATTATACATAAATGACACTCGTCTGACTTTTTCAAATTTTACATTTTTAAAATTATTTTTTTCTAATTCTACTTTATTACTTTAAATCTCAAGATTCCGTAAATTTATTTCCTGTCTTCTCACACACTTTTTTAAATAAATGTGATAAGAAACTATTGATTGAAGCAATTTTAAAATAATTTATAATTTTTAAATAACCTTTCTGGCTTACAGGAATTGTCACTTTTTCAAAATGCTTAGTTTTAATTACTAAAATATTTATAGTTTCATATGAAAAACAAATTCAAATGCCATTGCCTTCCTACAATACGAATCTTTTTCTCTTCTATAAAATGATTTTCACACGATGCCACATACTTTCGTCGCAAGACGAATTAAATCACAATGAAGTTTTCAACACCAAATCACAATAATATTTTAAAATGTTATTTGCCTATTCGCTTTTTGAACTATTCAGTTTGCTGTGAATTTTGGTTTTTCTATTCAATGAAAGCATTCACGCTCGACACAATGTTTATATATAATTATGATATTGCTAAATACAGTTATTAAGATTTTAAAATCTCCCACAGGCGTAGCTTTTATTGATTTAGTAGAGGGCGAGATAGCTAAATAAGACTCCGCGACGTTATCGCACCCAGTTATTCGTCGTAATTAAGAGGATAACTTCGTATAAATAGAACTCAACTTATAACTCAAATTAAGTTTAACTTAGAGATCTCCGTTTGGTATTAAAGTGTTTGACACTCGGCTCGAAATTAGTCTGGTAAAGTAATATCTGGGCATTGTCGATAAATTATTCATCAAACGAGGAAACTTGTTATTTGTTAGTGTGGCACATCTTTTTTTATAGCATGCAATAAGAAAGTACTCATCAAGGCTAATTGCCATTTGGCATTTATGTTTCAAATAATCGTATATCATTAAAAAAATCAGCGAATTAAAATTAAATATTTCGTAACATATAATTTCGTATTAGTTAGAATCACTTAAATAAGCTAGAATTACAGGTAAATTGAACTTAAAGGACAGAGTATTTTTTTTCGTTATAGAATGTCTTCCCTTCATGGAGTGTGTGAATAAAATATATATTTTTTTTAAATTAAAAATTGTTATTCAGTTTTATTTATAAAGATATTTATTCTTATATATATTCATTCTTATATTTATTCTTATTCTTATAGCTTACATTTTTTTCTTATATTTTGAAATAATTATTTAAAATAATTCAACTTTGGTTAAATTTTCTCACTATTTTAATAGCCATTTTCTATTTTTTTTTATATACACAAAGCGGTAAATAGTTAATGGTCAATTTACCCAGTAAATACCTGTACCTAATAATTATGATTAAACGGCAATAAAACTATTTTATATAGTGTCTATTCATTCTTCGAGTTTTCGGCATTCGTAAAGATAATTTCGTAGTCTATGTGAGCTATGTGAGCAATAGTGAGAAAATTGGTAATAAATATGTACTTAATGATAATATTAAATAAACGGCTTTTGCCGCCTTAACAATGTCTTTTTATTCGTAAATGAGGATGGCACGTTTTTCACAAAGGGTGAATCAGTGTATGGGTTAGAAGACAAACCAACCAAGATCAAGCAGTGTTTAGGTTATAGAGAATTTTCTATTATAAAAAATGTTATCCTAAAAAGTTCATAGTCTATATATAATTCTAAAACTACGCATGAATTATAATCAAGCGATGCGATGTGATATTACAGACAGAAATTATTTACTGAATATCCAAGTGGCCATCCATAGTGGAATATCCAAGAAATTATTTACTGAATATTCAGATTATTACCATTTTATAACTTGCCAATAAAGGGCAAATTTTTCTCAAGGAAACATATTTCTAATAGATACGCGGTAACCAGAACGCCTGTAAAATTAGTTTTTTTCGTACAAAGAAAGCCTATGTTTTTCATCTTCTCATCCCATCGTTCTTTTTTGCCTATATGAAACAATGTTCATAAAGCGCAGCTCAAATCAAAATCTGTGACAATGAACTTTTTAGGTATTATTTGGGAAATATCATATTAAATCAACATCCTAAGTACATAAGTATTAATCTTATCGAAAATAACGAAAAAAAATCAAGACATATTTTTTATTATATATGTGCGTGCATGTATGCAGCCAACCATATATTACAAAAGGTTTGAACTTTTTCACTTATTGAATTTTTTAATATGTTCTCCATCATATTTACTTGTACCACTTGCTTCATGCGGAGACTACATGACTACATTCGTGTCAAGAATACTATAGACTAAACCCTTATACAAATTCACGTTTAATGCATGAAAAGCACGTGGATACCAAAATAATTTACAAGTTGAATATATAGAACAAAAACCTTTTAAAATCCACACAATTCGTTTAGGACAGCGACCATCTAGTTCCATCTCCTTTTCGACGTGGAATTTGTCTTACATTTTAAAACCGAGGTACCACCCTTATTAAATGAGTGCTCGAAAAACGTTGATTAATAAAAACTTAATGACTGATGATAGATATATACTTGAGCGTTATTGCATTCAATAAAGTATTAAACAAAGTATTTTAGCTACAATGTTGTGCTGACGGTATTGGATAATGCAGTAGAAGTTATAATTATTTACGCCTTTCACCACTAGACAATACGATTACGTGATAAAAAACAATATTATTTGTTATTATTTATTTGAAATGCTATGTGCTCCTAATTGTTAAATTTTTGTATAAACCCAACCCAATGTGCATGTAAAGTGTACATAAAAAAGTTCAAACTTTCGCATATCAATAATTTTGATCTCAGAATCGTGAAACTTGATTATAATTTCTTGACAGTATGAAAATTTTATAGAAAACCGACCATGTGCAAGTCGTATTGTATAATTAATGTTTCGTAAGATAATTCAAGATATTTTTAATTTAAAGATATTAACGCAAGATATTTTTTATCACTTCACTTTTGTCCGTTAATCCAAAACTCTATTCTTTTGACAACTAAAATATATATCTGTCGCTTTCAATACAATCATACATTTATATTTATATAACTGAGTCTTAGAAAGAGAGATAGCGTGTAGATAAAATTAAAATTATTTTTCTAAAATTACGCCACAATTTCTATTGTTATTTTTTATTGAAATAAATATTCATAAATGTACACGTATCATGTTATGAAATCATAGAGACAAGAACAAGAGATACGTCTCATCTCTTCTGTATGTAATTTAAGCCTTAGTGTAATCGTTGTAGTATGAATAACAAACAGAACGGAACAACATATAAACTGCTGGAAGTTAGGAAGTTCTCACTCAAAGTTTACATACCAAATGCTTCCGACCCAAACTCGTTTAGCGTACATAGTTGACAAGCACCGGATCTAACTCAAACGTAAGACTGAAGTCACAAAAGAGAAGCTCGTAATGAATAGACATATCATATCATAGAATATTTATGTAACTACCTATGTTACTCACGTGACTTATATATAGACAAATTTCCCACAACTGAGTTTAACTGATTTGGGTAAGTAGTTCAGTATGTTATTATATATTAAAGTGATATATATCTGCAATGAGAGTTAAAATTAATTTTTATATACCAAAAACGCTTAAAATGTCGATAACATTTATTGTAATGCCAGTTAATAAATAGTCTTAACATACTTGTTTAACTTAATAATTACATTTGTCCTAGTTATATATCTATAAATGATAGGTAAGTGTTGTCGAAGTTTTTTCTTTAGATCATCTAAAACCTATAGTTTTCCGATATACATTATGTGTACATGTAATAGTGTTAATTACGTCTAGCTCTGTAAAAATTTTCTTTCCTGATATCACCATTTGTCACGGAAGTATCCATACCAGTTTTTCTCCAACTTCGTTGACATTTTTAACAATATCACAAAAATACACTCAATACATACATATATAATAAATTCAAAGTTATATTTCTTAAGATATCAGAATAAGCGATAGCTATAGAAAAGCATTCGCAATACACTAGAATGTTAAGTAAGGTACAAAAATAGTTCTCTGAAAGGACTCCAATGTTTCAATTGCGGTAAATTCGGTTACAGAAGAGCCAAATGAGATCCAAACAAGGGGAAGAGAATTTAAATCTCGAGAAAACAAGCCGCGCTACCGCCTTCACTGCCTCGACTAAGGATACCGAGGCATGGTAAATAGAGTCGGGTGCTTTTATGTACATGACAATGTACAACTATATTTGTCACAAAGGGACGAGTGGTCACCGCGATTTAGAAGCAGGGATAGCATCGCCTGGGCGATAAAACTGACGGACAATAAAACGTTTTTAGTCCGATGGAGAAAGGTACTTTTTGACTTTCGTAGATGTCTGTTCAAAAAATTGTTTTTTGTTTCCTTCCGACTGAGGAACGCAGTAAAAACTCTCTAGCTCTAACGCTGTAAAAAATTTATAAAAATTCAAAAATCAAGTTTAAAATCAATTAAGCAGTAAATAAAAAAGTCTACGTATAGATAGTGAGCGACAGGTATAGAATATATAAATAAAGAATTTTCTGAGTACAGAAAAAAGCTGGAATTATACATCAGACGACATCCCGTATTCGGCTGTACAAAACGAAGTGGCCGAAAGAATGAATTGTACACTAGTCGAATAATCAAAATGCTCTCAGCGCCAACTGTTCAAAACCGTATAGAGCTGAAACCGTATAAACCGCCGCCTGTCTGAGTTTTGTATTTCAGGGTTCGTCCCTGAAATACAAAACTCCTGAGAACACATGGTTAGGAAAGAAGCAAATCATCTGAGCATTTGGATATGAAGCAGTGATTCATCTACCAAAAGAAAAGATAAAAAAAGGGGTTTCGTAATGAAGAGAGCAACCAACGTTGGATACCATGAAAATACAACAGGATACCGATTTATACTACCCGACGTAAGAAACAATGATAAAAATTTTAACGCAGTTTTCCCGGAATTTACCACTAAACAATTTTGTTTCGTCAAACCTAACAGAGCCAAAGTACGGTACGAGTACATCTTGTACCTCGGAGGATTACCGAAGCACATGAGAATTGAAAAACACTAGGAGTCTGGTGAAGAGGGCTTGGACAATTGGACGATCACTAAAGTCGCACAAGAATTAAAGCAATTGTTCTGTGACGTTAGTGAGTATAATCAAAACACTTGTGCCTAAATATAGATATCAAAAGTTGGATGGTGGGATGCCTGGCAGATGTGAAACATATAAATTTTATAAGTATTTACCAGACCCAGACTCAGAGAATAAATTTAAAAAAATATACGTCTGAACCCCGCAATCAGTACAGCAACATCTGTTGAAATATTGTGTACTATTACATTTCAATAAATCATATTGCTTTATTTTTGCCTCCTCTTCTATTATAATAATTTCATTTCTGAAAGTAAGCTTAGCAATATATATATATATATATATATATATATATATATATATATATATATATATATATATATAGTAAAATTAAAACAACCACAACAGCGACTCGTTGATCTAGGAGTATAATATTCACTTAGGGTGCATGTGGTCTCGAGTTCAAATCCTGGATCTTTATGGAACGCTTTTAACGTTTTGAGAGAGTTTAATGCAATACAGGGATATTAACGAGCTCGCCGACTTATCACTGAAAGAAATTGCAAGGCGAGAAGCTACTGAATGGCACGACGAGATGCGAAGTTAGCCGAATAAGTCGGAAAGGGCCGACAGACAACACACGAAGCTATTAGCATATTTTAACTCCCATCCAAACGCACCGTTAAATGTTTCATATGCAAACGGTGAGTTTCACAGAAGATGCAAACATATAGACGTTAAATTCAAACTTGTAATTGAAAAACTTCATAAAAATACTATGAAGTTGAATTATGTAAGTACAAGCAAATGATAAGCCGACATACTTACAAAAGCTTTACCTTGAACAAAATTTCCATCAATGAAAGAAGAAATTGGAAAATCAGAGTGATTATTAATTGTAACACATATGTTTATATCTAAGTGATGTTATTAAATACAGCATCTGCTAGAGTAGTGTTAATTGTTTGTCAATGTAAAATGTATACCCTATTGCTCTTGAAAATCTCTCTCCTTTAAATTTGGTATAAATATAAATACGGTTTGAATACATGTTTAGGCCTCTTAATTTACTATAGAAATTTAAATACTTGAAGCAATTTTAAAATTTTCAGGAGGGTAAAAATATATTTAGAAATTTGTCCAAGAAGATTTAATCGTTAATACAAATATGTACATCTAATTGTTAACACAAATACATACATACAAATATGTAATCTTTAATTAAATTTGAAATTAATAATAGACATCATCTCTGTTGGAACATATAGTGAAGAATCCAAATAATATATAATACATACTTTTAAATAAGAAAGAACCATAATATTTATCCTATCACAAAACGTATATTACATCATTTGAATGGAAGGATCGGGATCCATTTAAATCATAATTTCCTTAGCAGCTTAACGCGATCAAGTGGGACGGCCACCCAGTTGAAGGTGCCTGACATATCAAATAAAGTTATCAAGGTATTTCACCTTGTTTTTGTACATGTTCTTACACCGCCATTATTTATTTTTTATATAAAAACACGTTCGAGCATCCCTCTCCCACAGGTACCGACACGGAGAGCCCCTCTTGTTAAGTATTAGCACCGCGGCGAATGAAAAAGTTTACGGTCAAGAAAATTGCGCAAATGATAAAGCGCCATGAAATTGCAAATCATTTATTTTTTAATTGTTTGTCCTGAGAAAATACCATATTGTCCAGAATCTATCATATTTTTTCTGTCAAATGCTTTCTGCGTAATTTATGAGCAGTCCAAAGGGGTGTATCCCTTTAGACCCTATCCAATAAATGTACCGACGTACATGGAGGAAAAAAACAAAAATTACGTCCCTTCAATCGCACAAGAAGGTTTAAATGTCTCCTCCGGCAACGATGAGACTATTGTCGAACTGAACATTTTAACGGAAAGTTGACCTCCATTTCAGAAATGATTTATTTCTATTTATGTTCATCTATCCATAGTGTCTGTCTTAAAAGGTTTAAAAAATATATCGCATACCCAAAATAAATTATAAAAGATGTGCTGTTGTAGAATCCTAGAACTGTATACTAAAACAAGATAGGGGTACCTGAAACATTAAACACATTTCAGTTTTACTAAATGTATATTCAGAATTCTCTGCTATATCCTTACACATTTCCATTGATATTTTTCGACACTTTGATAAGATATGCGAAAAGGACAAATTACTCTCTCTAATGCAAGCTAGTTATAGAAAAAATTATATTAAAATCAAGTATTGGTTTTAAAAACGGCACTTCTTTGCATTATGAAAGAATATCCACCCTTTTCGTGTCTGCACATTCTTTAATGAAACATGCTCGCCAATTTTAAGATATTCAATTTTGAGGCTATTGATAGCTTTAAGTGTTGAACTAGGCCTAAATGTTACTGTTAATGAATGTAATGTTTATAAACTAGGCCTAATTACCTTGGTGTTTCTACTACATTTCTGAATATATTTCTTGAGGAAACAGTGTATATGGAGATAAAAGAATGTTTGATAAGTGCAATAAAAAAGTTCTAAAGCTAAAAAGAGCAATTTATAGACTCAAACATCTGAGATTAGTACACTAGAGTTAAACTTTGAAAAATCAAACTATGAACCTTGTCTTTTTATAAAATGTGATAATAATGTAAAAGTTCATAAAGCTTTGTTTGTACATGATTTATTTGCTTGTTATACCTGTCTAAAAACATATGAAGAATTAAAAAATGAGCTTGTAGCAAAATTAAGAGTAAAGGACTTATGTCAAGTCAAACAGTGTCCGGGTATGCGTGTGAATATTTACAAAGATTGTATTACTGTTGACCTAAAACGATGTGTAGATAATATTTTAAAGAAATTCAATATTTTATATGAAGTTAATTCAAAATTAGAAAAAGACGTAAACAATAAATTAAAAAAGAATGACCTAGTGCAAATTTTCTAAGTCAATATAGTTATTGGTTTGTTGAAACTCCTTCGAAACATTTGAGACGTTTGTTAAGATACTTAAAGAAAACTAAAATTTTTGGATTAGTTTATAGAAAGACTGCATGTCATTTGCATAGTTTTGTTGATACTAATTGATCATCTTGTTCTTTAGATAGAAGGTAATATATTAGGTTTTTTTTTATCATGTCAGGATCAGTACCTTCTTATGAATAAAAAAAAACAAAAAACATTAGCACTGTTCAGACCAGAATCGGAGTATATGGTCTCACCCGAATCCTGTAAGGAAACTATTTATTTAAAGTAAATATTGAGTTAACTTTATCAACTAAAAGTATTTCAGTAAGTTTGCATGGTGATTACCAAATTTTTTTCAACTCAGAATCTAATTCATTGTTTCATAATAAGCGTGCACGTTTGGCACGCTTATTATGAAACATTAACATAAGGCATGATTTTATTAAAAAGTGGGTATCGGACAAAAATATTGAAATTGAATATGTATCAATTTCTAAAATGCCAGCAGACATATTAACCAAAAGTTTAAGTGCAAGTAAACGTCATAAGTTTTTGAATATAATGGGCATCTCTGTAGTTTAAATTTTACTAAAATTTCGTGTTTATGGTGTATGCATTATTTTGTTACGACAGGATGTTACATAAATGTTACAAAATAATAGACTAATATGACAATTTGCGCCCTCTGTAGAATTTGCATTATTCTATTTTGCAACACTGAGTACAACAAAAAGAAAATAAAATTATTTGATTGCAAAACCACACTGTGTTTTATCAGATATATCATGTTTAGAATTTAATGGACCAATCTTCTAAGAAAATTGGAAGTGTGCTGTTTAGATTTCTAAAATTAAAAAAATTATCGCACTCGCAAAAGGCTTTTACTTAAGGTTAAAGGTTATAATAAAAGGGCTAAGGTTTATTAGTTATGCTGAATATTCTTTATCTTTAAATCTAAATAACCAGTAGATTGTTTTCAGGTGACAGGACATACCATTTCTGATTATAGAGTCAATGTAACTTTCCGTGTCAGCTATACCACTCCTTTCTGCGAAAGGAGTGGTATAGCTGACATTTCCTTTCTGCAAAAGGAAACGATCACATACTAACCAATCCCATATATTCTATAAAAATATTACGAATTTGATGGTTCTCATAACTATTTTGAAAATTTTGCTTATACTACCGAGTAGTTCAAGTGAAAATGTAACCAATGGGAGTACTGAATTATTATATTTATAGCATTTATAAAACTACCATGAAAATTACTCATAAATGTCAAGTAATCTGTCATGTATTAATTTACTAATATTCCAAAGTTATAGCGTCGAAATACTTAATTTTAAATATAAGCCTCTTTGTTTAAATAATAATATTAATTATAGCATGAAAAACTTACCATCTATTTTGTACCGAATTGTTTTACACTTGCACCTGCCTTGTGTCTCTCTTTTCCCATTATTTTTTATTCACGTGATTCTTTGCAAGAAAACTTTACAGATTCGCTTTCATAACTTATAAATGACTGGCATCTTCATATTTTATTCAATTTATCATTTTACAAAGGAAAAGCACTTCAGACAATTCTCAAAGTTAAAGCAGAATGCCAACTATGCCCTTCACTTTCCACATTGAAATTATACCTGGAAAAATTAGAGCAAAGGGCTACATATTTTGTGATTATTACGTATTTTCCGGCCAAATTTATCTTAAATGTATATTTTTAAGTCATTATGAGCAACAATCACCCGTATAGCGACGAAAAGATTTAACAACAATATATTTAATACACTGGTATATTTTATCAGGTGTGTTTGAAGGCGAATTTATTAACTTGTAATTGAAAAACTTTTAAATGAATCCCTAAAAGGATCCAAAAACTCACGTCAAGCATTATGCTATTCATAATGACAAAGTAAGGCTTCTCTACGAATGAAATATGTTATGAAAAACTTCTCAGAAGTAATTTGTTAAATCAAGAAATATTTCATAAATTTCTTAGTGGCCAGAACTAACTTAAACATAAATTTGCGTGAATGAGAGTCTTCTTGAATATTTGTCAATTAGCGGTTGAAATTATAATTTTCTGTGATAAATTTGTTTAAAAAAACTGTTATTATTTACCTGTTTTTTTTTCTTAGTTAAATTTATAGAAATATTGAAACATAATATTAGGGAGTAGAAAAAGAAAGAACGAAGAGGGTAAAAGCTTTGAACATTGTGCTAGGTAAGGTCTATAATCGAAAAGCACTTAAATCCATTGTTGTGGTTTGAATACAAAATTATTTTTTTACCAGACAAAAATGGTCGAAAATGAGTGAAAAACTCTAGCAATTTTTTAGTGTTAATTTTTCATATTACGAAATCTTCTTTTATAATCTACTTTTATAAAAATATATTTGACGAATTGCTAACCAAAAGCAAGGATATAAACAAAAGGAGAAGAGAATACTATCAGAAACAAATGGATTCGGAGCTTCTGCGTGAAAAATTAAACCAAATTTCCTGCAACGGAAGGTCCCGTTGAAAAAATAAAAATATCTAAAGTGGGAAGAGCGTTATCAAAAACAAAGAATAAGAAGTCTATTGTGCCTGACAATATACCAGTGGAGGTGTAATAAGGCCTGGAGATACTGAAGAAGCCTGGTTTATAAACCTTTTCAATAACGTCATGATCGTGGGACACAAGGAGAGTCAGTAACTTAATCTATTTCTGTGAAAACAAAAGGGGTGTGGCGAATTGCGACAACTACCTAGGTATTAAACTAATATCTTGTATGACCAGAACTGATGTACGAGTGGGTATGCTGGCCGATGAGAAATGTGGACGAAAAAAAGATGCATATCACAGTATAAATAAACATGCTCCATTAAGCCAGAGGAGTGTAAAGATTATAAAATTAAAAATAAGTACATAAGAGGTACATTTATAGTTACATTTAAAGTAAATTTTAAGGACAAGCAAAGAAAATTGCTTACATTGGTACAGACACATTATAAAATATCCCGTATGGAGGAAATAAAGTGTAGTTCTGTTTAGCTTATAACTCACGGGGACACGTAAGCGGGAGTATATCAATATTGCACAATGGATTTTATAGAAATGTAGCCTATCCATATCACTTCGAGATAACTCACTGTCATATTGACTATTTACATTTAAGAGTTTTCCGTAAACAGAAGGCAACAAGCAGTGTAGACAACTGACGACAAGTCGTTTGTCATAATAAGGAATAGAAGTACGTCTAAATTACTGACTTGACTGGAAACTTGAAATCTCGTAAAAGCGAGATTTGAGATTTTCATATTGAATGTATTTTCACAAGTCCGAAAGTAACGACCAAAAAATTTGAAAATATTTCTGCCTCCGATAGTAATACTAGTAAAAAACAATTGTCGACTCGGTTAAATGGCAATTTTGAAATCAAGGTAGATTACATTTACTTGACAACCTCGATCCAATTTCCTAGCCACATAATCTACAATATTAATGAGATTAGTCACGATAGAACGTTTTGGACGAAAACGCTAGCAGTCCGTAAACTAGAATTGGATTTGCAAATAGATACGGTAAATCAAAATGGTCTCGAATATTTTATCAAATGAGAATACCACTGTTAGACGTCTATAATTTTTAAAATCCAGACTAAAACCAGATTTTAATACAGGTTTCACTCATTATAGAGTGTATTTTGCTGAAGATTCCGCAACCGATATAATTTACTGGGGGCTACCAGTTAAGACCTATAAATTTTTATTCTGTGGTTATTTTAAGTGGTCAATAAAAATACTACATTTACACATTCATGATAAATGCAAACATCTAATGGTTTTAACCGATGTAAATTTATGCGATACAAATTTTCGCTCTTTTAAAAACACTTTCAGTACCGGTCATTGCAATGAATAATTTCATGCGTGAAAATTCTTCGAAACGTGAAATAATTTCAGATATTAATGATATTTCCGCGTCAAAAACATATGTTTATGGGATCATAATGTTGTTAGGTAATTATTATTCCGGTAACATAACTTTTTATTTCTAGTACGGTCTTCTGACAAAGGCAAATTTAAGTTATATTTGCTCGACTCTCTACGTTTTCGATACAAGTACGTATGTTTTACCATGAAGTAATACGTATGTTTTACCATTACACATCTATTTTTAGACTTTAACCCAAAAAATGTCATGTCACTTTCTAATATATCAAAAATACTTTTATAGGCCCAATAAATGATAAAAACAATCCATATCAGAGAACCTCGTCCTTTTGTTCGCCGTATGACTTTCATTAATCTTCTAGTAGGAAATATATGAAAATGATATATTCGAAGCGAGTAAGAGAATATTCAGGTTATATTACACTAAATTTTTGTTTTTTTGTTCTGTCTATTTCATTATAATATGTTTTATGTAGATTCATTAATTTCCCCTTTACCATTACACAGTTAATTTTATCTTTTGAATGTAACACTCGATTTTATTAAAACCAATGTGTAAATAGACTGCAGTACAAAACACTACATTATTTATAACTAAACAAAACATAATGTACCGACTGAACAAAAAAGGAAATATTTAGTTTCAAAGATATTTATTTCCTTAGAAAACCAACTGAAGAGTAAACTTACAAGTTATGTGCTTCTATACGTTCAACCAACGTTACGTCTGTACGGGAAAAATTAAAACAGTGTGTGTCTTATTTTGACGTGTTCTTTTCCAAATTTACTTTTTTTTAATTTACTTCTGAAATTGGATTTTTGTTACAGCAAAGTATATTTTTTACCTAAATAGAAAGAATGTTAATGCATAGTTCAAATAACATAACGTTTTAAGGCAATGCACTAACAATGTATCTCCTTAAACATTACACAATTTCGTCTTTTGAGATAAAAGTTTATACCATTGCCTTGAAGATCATATTTATTAGTAAAAATTTAAAACAGTTACTTTCACAAGAAAATTTTTAATTCGTTTCCTGAGGAAATACAAATACCCTTTTTATTTAAAATAACAACGCTTCGGAAAAATGGAGAATTTCAGAACATATCTATTAGCCATAGATCTGCTTCGCCTTAATAACTTCTACTCCCTGAATAAATTAATTTTCGAACTTGAAAATACATCTCATCAATGGCATATAATTTAATGAAACGTTATTAGACGCACCTACGTTAAATTCAAGTATATATTTAAGTACAGAGAATCGATAAGTACTACCTCCTAATGTTTAATTATATAGAAAGCGTAGAGTACAGTAAGTGTACATTGAGACGCGACAAAAACAATACGACTATAGGAACATCATATTAATTACATAGTTAAAAAATTTACTTCGGTTCGGAACAATGTTAGTTATTTGTTATATGTTAGTCGTTATGTATGTGTGTAGTGTTCACGTATCGCAGATAAATTGTAAATTCATGTCACTAGCCCTTGTTTTTCATAATCGAAACACCAAAATCATGGATTATAAAATAATTCGATATGAGATCTTGGAACATTTTTATCCATTTGCTCGCGTGCCTGTTAATAAAATCAAATAAATTTTAATACTATTTTCGGCAAAGCATCCACTTATTTAATAGCTTGTCACTTGAACATTTCAAAAAAGTTCAAAATGCACAACTGCCAAATATTTCATTTAGAATAGAATTTTTTTTCATAAAAAGTAATGAACGTCCTTAACTTCACTGCCTAAAATTTTTAAAAAGTCTCGTACAAAAATGATAAAAAAGAATTGAGAAAATGTTTAGCAAAGTTTTCTGCTTAAACGTGAAAAATTGAAGAATGAATAATAATTCACTGATTTTGTAACAAGATAATTTAATTTTATCCTGAAAATTACCAACTCGCAATATTTCCGTACATCTCTTCTTATCAAGTTGTCAAGTAACAGAACTTGATATTGTAATTAACCAATTCAGCTAGTAAAGAAAGCTAAAATAAAAATAATGTGTATTATATTTTTTGGTAAATAATTTGGGAAAATTGGTAACTAAAATATTTATTTATATTTGTATTACGTAAAAAGTAAAAATTATTTAGATTAGAAGATACTTTGAGAACTGATGGCCCGTAAGTGCAACAAAAAATTACATTATACATAGAACTTCATTCAACTTATTAATTTTTTCCTTATTCCGCCATAAAGTCCATCTGTTGGTATTTTAATTAAGACAGCTTGAAAACGTTTGCGAATTGGTTGAAAATCACAATTATGACGATAATAATATATAAAAATCCATACACAAGTGGTGAAAAGAAGGAAATAGTTCTCTTCTTTGAACATAATTCTGTAAATATTTTATATATATAATCTAAGAACTATTTATTAAATTTGTGTTAACCACGTATTTAAAAATCTTCGAATGTTAAAAAAATTAAAAATTTAGTTTAGCGTATTCCCTTCAATTTCAAATGGATGATGGTGGCACACTTCATAAGCGGCATTATTAAATTTAAAACCTATGAGAGACAACATTAAGGTAACAAGCACTTTCGTCACTTGGTTTGCCCATCGGTACAGCATTATAACATTTGTAAGCATTTAAAATCGCATTATAATGTTAAAATCGCATTATAATGTTGTTACCTTAATTGCCTAAGTGGCTTTGTCACATCCAGTTAAAAATAATTGTAAATTCTGTTTTGAAGAAGCAAGGTGCCTTTAAACTGACAAGTATGTATAGGCATAAAGTGAGAAACTCAAAATTTTTGATAGTATATTGTCTATGAAGTGTATATTTAATGTGCTTCAACTTAGAATTTTACATGAAATAAAAACTTTCGTTCTCGTCCAATTAATTGTATATAATTGTGACATTAAAAAATATAGGTTTTATGCCATCAATTGCTATCACTGAAGAAGCTTCTATTAATTTACGCGATGGATGGAGGACAAATTAAGACTCCACGAAGTTATCCCTTTAAATTTTTCGTCCAAATTATGAAGAGAACTACGTTTACATAGAAATAAACTTATAATTAAAATTTAAGTTTAACTACGAGATTTATATTAAAATATATGGCATTTGAACCAAAATTAGACACACAAAAAATATCTGGACATTTTGTACGAAATATTTATCAGACGAGAAAACTCATCATTTAAATGTGACTCCACGGAACGTTCGAAAATGACTATGTATTAAGATTTGGTTACCAGTTGTTTTATCGTTAATCATGTATTATACAGTGAAGTAAAATCTGATATTTACTATCTTCGTGTAATCATGTATTACCATATGAAAGTGATCGATTATCGGATATTATAGTAATCAATAATCATGTATTATAGACGTGGTTAACTCATTCCTCAGTGAAAAAAATTGGTGATAATTACATTGTGCGTAAGAGCTTAACTTAATGAAATGAAGAGATTAGTTTTGTTCTAAGTAAAGATTGTCACTAATAGCGTATAAAATTATTGACAGAATAAATAACGTAATTCAGGCCGAAGGAGTATATATACTACTACGGCCTGAATTACGTTATTTATTCAGTCAATAATTTTATACGCTATTAGTGACAATCTTTTCTTACCTTATAAGGTCTGGCTTAATACTAAACAGATGTGTATATTTATAAGAAAGAAAAGAAAACAAAGAAATAATAATCTCCTAATTTGGATATAAAATTTTATTAAATTTTTATGAAGTCGCTTTGACACAATATTATACTCAAATACAAGAAACTAAATCAATTTCAAAGGATTAAGTACAAACTGTTGTATGTCATATCAATTTGTGGCAGCTAAAATTACTAAATATAAATATACTGTAAAAATATAATTTGCTTCAATTTGAAGAAACTTTAGCGATGACTTTGCTCAATATATCTTAGCCGTAATTGTATTGTTAGCTTGATAGAGTTCCCAACGAATAACTCAATGAGTAACTCCATTTGTACCTCGTGCACTGAAAAGTATCTTTTGTCCAATATTATATTTTGGTCTAGGTACACCTTTTTCTCTAGTCCTAACTATTGTGCTAAAAATTAACATAAGCTATTCACTTTTCATCTCCTGCAACCAGATAGTATAGCCTCTCGTTGGTACGATGGGAACTCAGTAGCTCAAAGCACACATTAGCTCTCCTCTGAAGTTGAAATAATGTTAGCTCTTGTGGTAGCCAAACGGAATATTTCCACTTCTTTCTCAAAGTATGAAAATATCTTTCCCTTGCAGTATACGAGCACAAAAATAGTTCTGCCTAACAACGCGAACTTAATGTGGAATCTATTTCCTTAAGGCTTTGAAATTTTTCTGAATCAGTTGTTGGAGCTCGCTTTGGATGATATTAATTCGACAAGCCAAAATTCCCTTCTTTGAATCTTTGGAACCAATGTTTGAGAGTATCATATCTTCCCCGTCCTTGTGTATATTCCGTGACCCTTTACTGGTTTTTCGCCCTAAACGATATTCATAAAAAAGAGTCCTTTAAGTTTATTTCGAAATACTTCCATTTTCATTTTATTTTTCACTCACTGATTACTTAATTGTAAATTCAAATGCTATGCTCATTATACACCCTATAAGAAATACTCTAGAAGCTTCTATAACATTTCAGAAATTGATAGAAAGAAGCGGCGGGTTTATAAGTTGCCAACCTAATAATATATGCATATAAAAACTTTAAATTATCATTATAAATCGCGTAGCACATGATTTAAAATGTTATTATTAAGAATTTAATTGAAGTTGTTTTAAAATAAATAATATGAGTAATGCGTTTTTATTTCTTAATTAACTCCATGTAACTATTCGATAGAATAAAAAAGGCATTATAAAAACAAAAGATAGAGGAATGGAATTATTAATATCATGTCAGGTGAAAGGACTGCATGCAAACAAGAATCAGTTGAATCTATGTTGTAACATGAACAGAAAATGTTTTCTTTAACGTAATGTAAATACAAAAAGGAAATGCGTAAATTATTATCCCTCTATTGGATTTACAAACTGAATATACCATCATCAATTGTGCAAGTTCTAATTTGTTAAAACAATGTTTAATAAGTCGAATTTAAACCAAAAATAAATATTTAATGAAAATAAACTTTCGTTTTAAAAATTAAAAACCTAGGAATTAGTAACCACATACGAATACTAACATCGCAAAAAATAACATCGCTTCCTTGAGAGTACAGACTTAAATTTAAAATGGTTGACGGATAATTGACATTCAAAAAATGTTGAATATATTTGGCGTTAATTTTGTAGAAATTCATTATTCACAATTAAATGAAACTACGTGATGTAGTATTATTTCTACTTTCTTTAATTTCTTTACCACGACCTAGGTTTCGTTGTCTTACATATTCAGGTAGGCAAATAGGAAAGATTCTTACTAATAGCCCACCTGAATATGTTGTAATACAACGAAACCTAGGTCGTGGTAAAGAACTTAAATAAAGTAGAAATAATACTGTATCACGTAGTTTCATTTAATTGTAATTTAATAAATTGTTATAAAATGAGATAGGTATATAGATATTTTTAAGCCTTACACTTTGATAAACACTAAAAATTGATTGAATAAGTAACTCATCCTTAAAGTACTTTAACCTGTTATGCTAAATAATTGAGGGAATAGCAATATTAACTATTCATATTAAATATATATATATATAAATTTAATCAATGTGATTTTACAAACTTCTCCAACTTTAAATCAAATTGTAAAAAATACTGTTAATCTCATTCTAAAAAATATTGTAAAATTATTATAACACCATTTGAAAATGATCTCAATGAGCTGAAAAATGTATAATCTATTATATGCAATAATTTTTGTAGAAGCAACAATAAACTTTTAAACATTTTAAAGCTATATTAAAATAACTCGTGTAATTTAAAGATTTACAGGATATTGTGAATGTGGTAAAAGAACAAAATATAATTAAAACAGAAAACAAGAATAAAAGATAAGGAATATTAGGAAAGAAAGTAAAGAATTAAGAAAAACTTTTTTTCCTGACGAACTTTAGTAGCATTTTTAAGGAATTAAAATCATATATGTATTTTTGAAACGCTCAATAAAGAATGTTATTTTATTGTACGTTGATTCCACTAAGTATATATATATATATATATATATATATATATATATATATATATATATATATATATATATATATATATATATATAAATTGGGTTGACTAAGAAGTTAGCCCTGAGTTGCTGTCAACCACTATTATTAAAAAATTTATATATTATACTAAATTCAATTTAAGTATGCACCAATATTATCTACTACTAATCGACATCACATGACATATATTATTTGTGGTAGTATTTGTATCGCGACCCAGGTGAAACTCTTAAATTATTAGAAACCGTATTTGATATCGATTTAAATACATTATCTTTTATGTAATTCACTTAATGCTACGGCGCTGACTGTTGTCAACTGACTGCACTTTGACCTACAGTAAAACTTTCTAGAAGTTTCAAGCATCTTTCTAGAAAGGTCCCGAGATTGTGGCTAAAAACTAACTAGCTAACCTAATATACGTAGCATGTAAAAATATAATGTCCTTATTAATATTTCACAAATTCTTCCTTGTCTTCAAAAAGTAACTAAAACAATCCGTGCCATAAAACCCCGTTATTTCACGTTGTTTCGTAAATTATCTTGTAGAAAATACCTATAAATGATGTATACTTACCGAGTGAGAGTATATTCAAGGTATATTGCATCAAATTTGTGTCTATTTGTTTGATTTATTGTATTTTAATATGTTTATATTAAGAATCATTATTTTCTACTTTATCACCACACCGACAATTTAAATTCACACAAAAAAGCAAACTATATGTTGGTTTTACTGTTTTCATTATTTCCTTAAAATGTTTAAAACTATAGAAACAAGAATTATGAAAAAGGTTTACAATTCTTGGTGTGAAAGGTTTTAATTCTAATGTAAGAGTACATTTCAAGAACTTTCAAGTTATGACCTTAAAAATAAAGAAAGGTTTTACATTTTATATTAAAAATAAGACTTGGTTCATTTTCTCTTTTCAATTTTTTAAATATTTTTTTAAATTTTAATTCTAGGATTCGAATTACAGCAGTCTATATTTTGTGCAAATTTAGAAACATGCATGATTCCCACAACATAACTTTCTATGGCATTGCCATAAAAAAATATTTAAAACGGGCATATTTTTGTCTCATAAGAATAAATAAATATCATTAATTCATTGAGCCTGAAACTTATAAAGAGTTCAACGAATAAACTAAAATAAAAACTGTATGGAATGCATAATTAAGTAGTTCTTAATCTTGAAAAGTTAATTTATTGGAAGATAAATGAATTAGAAAATTTATACATTCCTTACAACTAGGAACGAGTTGCTTGCATTCGATTTTAGGAAAATATGTTTTCTCTAAAGAAAACTAATAACAGACGGTATTTTCGTACAACTTTCTTACCAGAAATGAAGAACAGTCATTACAATATAAAATTTTAAGTCAGCCAATTCCACTAACCGAGAGAATTAAACATAAAAATATAGTATTTTTTGTTATTTTAAGAAAAACATGGTTAAATTTGTTAATCAAAATCATTTATCAATCCAAACGTTTGGCAAATAATTTCTGATTTATGAAGAGAGTTTTAGAGCAAAAAAAAATTAACTAGTTCCGTTTAAGCATGCTGACGTTAATTGTAAGTGTAGCAGGGAGGTGGCCTTGCTATTCGGAATCCGTTTTAATAAAATTTCAAATCCAATATGAGCCTACGTCATCGCAACAGGCAAGCTTTTGTTATTTGCCAAGATTTCCAATCTTTCAAATCTGCATCCGCTGTGGACTCGTCCACAGCAGATGGAAATGATCAGCGCCGCGTGGTAATATTAGAAAATATTTTAAATCGTGGTGAAACTTGATTCACTAAGTGGCTTTCTCATTTGTGTACGAAAAATTAATTGCGCTTTAAAAAACAATCCGTTTTCATCTTTGCAAATACAAATAGCAACACTATCAACATGGAGCACTGTGTTGCCTCTTGCTGGAACAATTTCCACTAGTATATAATAATCGCCCATTGTTTTGTCCTTTTTCATCTTATTCAATTTCGAAGTCTGTTTTGTAAGGTACATCTTCTGAATTGGGTTTGATTTTTGTCAGTTTATAAAGTTCATGATGTTTACAATACATTTTCTAGATGTTTACTGTTGGCGGCTATAATTTTTCCTCTTTCGCAGGAAATATCGTATTATAATTATTTTCGAAAAGTGCGACAATGTAAGTTTTAATAGCTTCCGAATGTTCTTTATATTGAAGTAATTTCTAATTTCATTTTAACATTAGAAAATAGTCATGTACGTGTCGAATATATTAAAAATTATTTTTCCAAATAACTGAGATAGTTTTGTTATTTACAAGCTTTAAACCAATACAAGCATGAAGAAGCTGGAATATTTTCCCAATTTTTAAAGCAATGGTTAAACAATTAGAGGGAATGGTATATATTTCACATAATTTTGAAGCTTCTTGGACAATTTCATGTCTACAGATGTGTTTAATGGTACCCTAGTAAACGAGATGAGAGAAAAAAAATTACCTTCATATGCCTAGAAGTAATTTAAATTTGTATTTAATACTTTGGTCCATATTCTTTGAGATTTTTCCCACTAAGCTTCTACTTAATCATTTTCAAGCACCCGATATATGGTTCTAGTAAACGGGCGGATAAACGGACGAACGGCTATGGGGAAATACAAAGTTAAATTTTAATCTACCCATCACTTAACTCTAACTTCCACGAGAATTTAAAATCAACATTAAACTCTATGGTCCCAAATCCATCAATACAGACTAGGGCAAATTATAATATATATATATATATATATATATATATATATATATATATATATATATATATATATGTAAATATATATATATATATATATATATATATATAAATATAAATATATATATAGTTCCTCAATTTAAGACAATCTAATGGTAAAAATTTACTGCAAAGGTAAGGGCGTCTCCAGGCCTACTCAGAGGTAGCTGAATAATTTCTTTAGTATATGCATATCATCACATAATGACATAAATATAAGCTACTTTGCCGGAATAACTAAATTATAATATGCAATATATTTATTGCGAATGGAAATATATTTGCTGACGATTCACCACCAGAATATTAATGTTAAGTATAAATAGTATGTAAAGTTTGTTACTATAACACGTGTTACTTAATTGTTAAAAAAAAATAAAAAAATTAAACGAATTGAAAAACATTTCTTGCTTTTAAAATTAAAAAATTATTTTTTTTCTAGAAAAACAGAAGTCTTCAGCTTTGCACAATATATTATACAAGAACACTTAGTTTCCAAAAATTATCTCACCGCGAAAGAAAGATAATTATTCACTAATTTGTCGATTTTAAAGTAACATACCAAACGTATAGATAAGTCAATGAGATCATGAACGCAACAAAATTTACTGATCGCCACAAAACATTTTTAAATATCAATTTATTTCATATCAAACTTAATTAGCAATAAGTTATGGCCCGCTTTCGGGACAGTATTTAAAGAAAAACGTAATATTAAAGTTTGCAGGAAATTGTAAATAAAAGTCTATTCCAAAAAAAGACGGTCTCATTATTATCAATGAAATAAATTAACCAGGAATTGAAACATAATCATTTCAGCTAGAAAGAAATAATTCTTTAAATATCAATGCTCAATATTGCCCTTAGAAATTAGCTCCAAATAAAAAGCCAAAAATAATAAAAAATGACAGAATGTACTATCTAGACCATACGGTGGAACTAAAACTTCTAAGATATTTTATTTTGCTACTTAAAGAAATTAAAGACAAATATTTCTGTATTATATTTCAAAATGGCACCACTTGTTAACGTTGCGATACGACGAAAATGACGTTTAAACTTATGTATAGTTAAGTAGTTTAGTAGTTTATTTGTAGTTTGTCATTATTGTCGATACTTATACAAATTGACCGAGAAATGATGTAGAATAGTGAAATTTCTTAAATAAAGATAGCATTAAATGGAAGTGAAACTCTACGATATTGCAAAAGAATTTAAATTTCAAATATCTACTTATGTCTTTGACCCTTTGTATCCTCCTTAAATATTAGGTTGAAAGAAGGTAATTATCATCAAATCAAGCACATACTTGACATAAGTGTAGATTTCCACATATCTACGGTCAAAACGAAATATTACTTTCATAATGTAAATGTTAATGACACACTGTGAACATAATATATAAATACTGTATAATTTGCTTCAATAACTCTCATTGAACAGGTATATCAGTGAAATATTTAATAACATACTAAACTACTTACCAAAACTCGTCATTTATTAAACAGATTGGGGGAACTTTAAACGAGAAATACTAGCTATTTAAATATTCTCGGAAAACGCTTGCCTATTCGTTCTTCTTTTTCCTTCTAGTTCAATTATTGTTCAAGTTAGAACTCGCGTTCACCAATTTAGTTCACTAAACGTATTTAGACCAGAAGCATTTGGTTTGCACTTTTAGAGTGAGAACTCTCCAATTTCCAACAACTTAAGGTATGTCTCACCTTGTTAGTGGAATAGACTCCAATGATTGCTCCTCAATGCCTAAAAAGCCTATAAGAAAAATGAGACCTGTCTTTTTGACAAAAAAACATTCATAGTTTTATAGAAAAGCAATGATTTTATATATTTAATTAAATGTATAGCGACAATGTAAATTGTAGTGTAGTTTTAAAATTAAAATTAAAGTAATTTTATGTTAAATTTGTATTTAATATCAAAATTATTAAATACATTTCATATTTTTATATTCAGACATCTTCAATCAAAGCCTGTTATGTATTTATATGAACAAGTCCATTTTGACAGAAACAAGTCTATACTCATATGTGACTTAGAATCAAGAATTTAAATTATTTATTAAATTTTAGATACAAAATTAAGTATTGGACCTAAAATTTAATAAATCCAACTTTAACAAGTTTAAAGTAAAAAATTTTTCAAATTATTGTTATTAAATTTACTTAGCAACTAACCATATTTACAGTATAAAAAATACGAACGACAATTGAAAACAAATTGATATATATTAATTCATAATAACAAATATATTCCTCTAATTACAGAATTTAATTTTATGGCCGCATTTGACATTATTATGTTTTTATTATTTCCAAACCAATTTCATATTTGAGAATCAATATTATTAACGACAAATAAATCAGGGACTTCCAAAATTTTGTGGATTAATAAATACAACCTATCTATTATTTAACATTACCCAAAAGATCCTCAATATCCAAGTTTTGATCATATATTTAGTGTCAGGCTCTATATTATAACCTAACCGTGCATAATATAGCATTATTTCGGAAATTGTTAAAAAAATTTTCAAGCAATTTAAATATCTAACAGGCGTCAGCCTGTCAAATATTTAAATGTAAATATTTAATAAATTATTTTATTTAAAATTTGGGAACATTTTCTTCATCCTTATAGTTAATTTTATAAAAGTATTCTATTTTTTTTCTATAACAAATAAATTAATTTAATTACTGTCTCAACACTTATCCCGACAGGGAAAATACATTACGCCAGTCGAATACACGCGTCAAACAAAATCTATTAAAACCTCAGTCCTATAGCAACTCAGCCAAATCAAACAAAGTTATTGATGTTATTATCATTCCAATACCTACTTCATTTATTTTTAACACAAAAAACGACTATCCTTTCACCCACAAGTAGTGGTACAAGAAGCCACTGTTATTAAATATTAACGCGTCGACGAATGAGAAAATTTCCGCTCGAGAAAACTACTTAGGTTATAAAGCGCTGTGAAATTGCAAACCGTTTATTTTTTTGCTGTAGCAAGTATCATAGCGTCCAAAACCTATCTATTTTTTCTGTCGACTGCCATCCTACATAAATTATAAGCGCGAAGGTGTTAAATTCTGGCCCGATAAAGGTACACACGAAGATGATGGGAAAAAACAAAAATCATGTCCCCGTCCATCGCACTAGGAGGTTCACAAATCCCGTCCGGCGAGTATGGGGTTATTTTGCGCTAAATAATTTATCGGGAAATTGATCTCTGTTACAATCTTGCTTAATTTTTGTTATGGGAATCGCCCTAAATGGCCTTGTTTAACTTTTAAGTTTGTAAAGCTAGAATTTTTTTCTTGCGTGATCGAGAGGTAAACAAAAAATTTAAATACTTTTTTAACCGAGAATAGTAGAAAAATTTTAACCAATTATTACAAAATTTTCAGTTGCGTGAAAGTAAAGTTATTAACGTAATTATGTTTATTTTCCATTATTAAATTTTGTTTTTTCCGTCAATACGAAATCATTTTCTTTAAGTGGGTAACTCCTGTCAGAATGCTTGTTTCAATATGAAAAGATATTTAAGGTGTAAAATTGACGAAAAAAAGGTTGAACTCTTTTTAAATACTGCGCTCTTACGTAACATTGATACAGTGATACTAAACAGTGATACTAAATATAATTAAAAAATACTGAAAATGTGAACGATAAATTTCACTTCTTGTGAATGTAAATTTTTCACCTATTTCCTATTATTTCCAAGCAGGTTTAATTTTTTTCTTCCCAATAATTAATTTTGCGCTACTTTTAAGAGAATGGTAGAAAGAAAAAAATGTTTTAACGAATGCTGACTAGAATTATAAAATACGGCAATAATTCAGTAAGGAAATGATGGTATTGGAACAACAATTTTTACGGTTTGATGTGATAAATGGTGTCAAATTCTTACTTTAGAGTTATTTTGTAACATCTATATTTCATGCAAAATTTCTGCGAAGTTATTTTATTACATTTCAAATCACTGCAAATTTAAATTAAATTTTAATATCGACACCGAAACCGATGAGAATGAAATGAGTTTTTATTCGTTACTCTATATAATATTGAGTCGCAATTATAACAATTTTACGTACAATTATTTTTTCCCATTTTACCATTGGTGCAAAATATTAAAATAAGCATTTTTCCATTTTTAACACAATTTTTTTCTAAGTCACGATGGTAACTATGATTGTATATGTACACACACACATATATACGTACATACATATATAACGAAATATTTTCCATTTATAGGAGATGTTTGCAGAATACCATTAGAATAAAAATATTATTTTTAACATTCATGTAAACTACAGCATTTTATAGGTGATTTTCTATAAAATCCGTTTTTCCTCTTACAAATACAAAAACTAAACCTAAATTTGAAAGGATAGAAAAATAATATTGTGAACTTCTTTTTTGAACAGTTTTTTTTAAAAAAATGTGTGTATTATTTCAAATTTTGGTGCCATTTTCTACGACCGTGTAAATTTCTTTATTATTAAAATAATTTCTCTTTAAGTTATGGAAAATCATAAAGATATTATCTCAAATGCCATTTAAAAGATATCGTTATGGCTTTCAATAATATTCTGTATATTCTTATTTTTTTGGAAATCAATAATAAAAACAAATTATTATTAAGTTTTTAATTTCTTTTTACGGCTTAATTTGATATTCTAGTCAAAAGAAATTTACCTCTTAATATGTAACTCGAAGCAAGAAACCATTTTCTGGAGAGTTTTCCGATTATACTAGTGTACACTTAGTGTATTTAATTTAGTTGTGTTCTCCATTCAGAATTTTGGTACTTTTCTCTTCCAGATTTTGATATATTTCCCCACAGCAAATAGAGAAATAAGCTAAAAAGAAGAAACCGTGTTCAGACCCAAATCAAACATATAAAAAATTTAAGTTAATAAATAAATATCGGCTCACGTTCAATATTTTAATAATCCAGAAACGCCCTTAAGGATCATAATGATAAGGCCTGAAAATGGCACAAGATGTGGAACTAGGAATAGTTTTTAGTTCAAGCTTTTTTTATTATCAACATATCGAAGCTCTGTATATCTCACCAATAGCATAAAATAAATTATGTACATATACCTTCAGTTCGGCCTGAGTTATTTTTTTGAACCACATTGTGGCTAGTGAGTAAGTGGTTGCAAAAAACACTTGCGTTCCTGATTGATGATTGTGAGGGCAAATCAAACAACATAATTCAGTCGGTTATGTAGAAATCTAGCAAAAATTTGTCAATAGATGAGCACGTGATTACCTGTGGTTTCATGAGTAGAATTGAGTGGAGCTACAGCTCACCAAGTAGATCGTCGTTATATAAATTAACCGGTCCCCCAGTATTTTATTAAATCTTAAAGTTTATTTTTCTGGAAACAAAACAACGCGACAAAATAACCAGTAGCTCACCTATTGTAAAGTCCTTGATAGTTCTTTGATCGCCTATTCGCAATTTTATTTTATCGCCTATTCGCAAATAATCCCTTATGACATTAATCTACTTTCCTTATTATCAAATATTTTTTTATGTTATACTTAATTAGCGACATTTTAGCAAAAGACGTAAAAAATATAATTTAAAAATTAGCAGGGAATTTTATAAACAAAATCCATTTCAAAAAAATGACTCCATTATCCTTGATAAAATGAGTGAACCTCAGATGTAATTAAGTAAATATTTGGAAAATTAGAATACCTAATTATCACCATTACCAAGTCAATGCGAATAAATATATTATATGTGGTATAAAATTATGTATGATAATAAATTAAACTACTTACTCAACTTGTTATTGTTTAAAAGGAATTGTGGAAACTTCGCGTTTCTCTCAGTCGCACAAGTAATACCAGTTACTTAAATATTCTCTGAGACGACATGCCTATTGCTTTTGTGTTTTTGTTTCATGAGTTTGGTCTCACGTTCAGTTTAGAAGACGTACTTACTGTGTTCACTAAACGAAATTCGGACGGGAGCATTTGGTTCGCAAACTTGGAGTAAAAACTCTAACTTGCAGAAGTTTACGTGACGTCTGGTTTTGTTTGGGCAGCAAACTCCAGTAGTTATTCTATATTGTCAAAAACTTTGTAAGAGAGACGACAGCAAACCCCAGCAGTTACTCCACCTTGTAAGAGAGACGAGATATGTCTCTCTTTACAAGCTTTTATTTAACTTGCATAATACCTCTATCCGGTACAATGTTTTTATTCAAAATTTTAACCTACTGCTCAAAAACAGATTGAGTTGAAATTTTGGATATGTATATAGTATATGATAACACAATTTGATACATTTTCACACAAAAATCAAGGCGGCGTCGTCAATAGGGCAGATAAATATTGTTTTGGTGGAAAAATTGTCCCATTCGACTGTAATTCTACATAATGGGTTTTACAAGTCGCAAATAAACAATTTGGAGTCGAAATTTAGAATTTTACACTGTGGGTTCTAATATGATGGAGATATTCTAGAAGAGTATTATTCTGAATACACTATTAGTACTATTCTAGAAGCTTTTATCTTTCAAAAATCTTATCAACTACAAAAATATTTTTTACTTTAACTTATTTTTATTTATGTAATTAAATAAAATGATAACGTTATACTGAATTTTAACACTTAGTTAAAAATAAAATGACGAGGTAAATTTTAGTATAGTTTTATAATTAAAATTAGGGTAATTTTGCATTAAATTTAAATTTGATATCAAAATTGTTAAATTAATTTTAAGCATTTATATTTACAACTCTTCAAAAAAACATTTAATACGTGTTGTATAAGTACTGTATTCCAAAATAAGTATATGTTGACAAAGTTCAATTTTTTCTTTAAATATGGTTTTAAATTTAATAACCATTTTAAATTTTAAATTAAAAAAAAAATTTCCAAGTGATTTTTGAACTAAAATTTTATATTTCCGACATCAACGTATGCAAAGCGTGAAATACTTCAAAATACTCTTGTTAAATATATCTACCAACTAACCTTTCCTACAATATATTAATACATTTATTCATTTTAATTATTGGTATCACATATGATTTTTATAAAGCAAAAGACAATACGGAGGACTTGTTAAAAGTCTGCTGCTTCATAAAGCAAAGACAATATGGAGGAGTTGTTGAAATAAATCTTTTTCTGACCACAGATTTTAATTTTAGCTAATTTTTTCAAAACAGTTTCATATTTAAAAAAATCATTATTTCTTCTGCAAAATGGTCTTTCTGAATTTGATAGAATAGTTGGTAGGTGTATATACCAATTATAAGTTATGACTATGACTTTTCTTTATCTTCTCTTCACATTCAAAAATAAATAAAATAGAGGTAATTTTAGCAAAGAATTCCAAATATTCTTCTGTAAATCCATAAAATTAATCAATGGTCATTTTATTACATTTCCTGTCAAGCAAAATATATTATACTGATCGAATGTAAGTTTCACCTAGAATCCACTCATATCATAATTCCTTTAGCAATTTAGCACGCTCCAGGCGAGCCATCCACCCCGTGGAAGTTGTGTGTCAAACAAATAAAATGATTGAGCTACATCATCTTGCAATTATAAGCGTTATTGTGCCTTCGTTAATTATTTTTCAGCCAAAAATCGCACCCCTCTACATCTACATAGAACTACTATCTTTAAATATTGACGCAGTGTCGAATGAAAAGTTCTCGCTCGCAAAAAAATTGCGCAGATAATAAAGCACTGGGAAGTAACGAATTATTTATTTTTGGGCTGTGGAAAATAACACAATGCCAAAGACCTATCATATTTTTTCTATAAAACGAAGGGGTTTTACTCCTAGTTCGACAAAGTTACAAACGAAGATGGTGGAAAGAAACAAAAATCACGTCAGCTCATTCGCATGAGAAAACACACATTCCGTCTTAGGACGGAATGTGTGGGTTGTCGTATTTAATATTTTAAGGGGAAGCTGCCCTCTATTATAGCCCACCTTCACTTTTGTTTAGACAATTGCGTTATGCAGTATTTTCTAACTGATCCGGTGGTAGTAACTTTTACAGTTTTGGTTAGAATTTTTTTAATTGTTATATTTTAAATATATATTTTAATAAAAAAGTTAATTGTCGAATGCGTCCAAAATTATTAATGTATATATATCTAACTTCGTTTTTTCGATCTTTTTCCGTCTAACTAAAAGTAATACTTATTAATTCGATAACTCGACTGAGAATATTAATATTATTATAAAAAAACTTTGTATACCTAAAATTTACGAAAAATGCTCACACTCTTATAGAACTCCAAGTTCTAAATATTTGGAGACATAAATGACAGAAAACACATTTTATTCCTGACAAACATGAATTTTTCTCTGAATTTACTATTATATTCATTCACGTTTAATGTTTTCCCATCTTCACTTTACAATAAAAAAACAACAAAAACTTACTTACACAAATGCAAGCTAGCGATAGAAAATGTGGTAATCATGAAATCAAGTGCTAATATTGAGAGCAGCGCCGTGTAATTACGATCAGGTATGACAAATACTTAGAATAAAATTTGTCACATATGGCCCTTGACCTACTTGAAAATGTTTACTTTGCATTGGTTTCGTACTTGTACTTCAAGTTGGTGAGCAAATGATATGTAAATTTTTTTTTCCATTTTGCGTAATAATTTACTTGAATGCAATGTGGAACATATAATATTACCAAAAGTTGTTTTATCATATTCCCGTTTTCTATAAACTACACACTACTTTAAAATATTTTTTCACAGACTTCAAGAACAAACAAAGAAAAAGTTAAAAATAATTAACTCAAAATAGATACCGACTTACTCGCAATAAATAACTATTTTTGAAATCGGTGCCAGCACAGTGGACCAACCTAAACAAATTTATTATTTAACTTAATTTACACTATACATTTAAAACCTTAACTTCTAATGTATTCACAGTATTAAACAGATTCATAAAGAGCGTCATATATAATATAATTTTTTTTTAAGTTCATAAGCGCTGGTGGCACCGACTTTAAAAATAGGAAATGTAGTTATTTCTTGTGAATAATTAGGTATTTATTTTTTTATTTATATTTCTTTTTTGAAGTCCGTTATTTAAAAACTATATTTAATTTGAAAATTATTAGTCAATGACATATTAATATTAATCATCACATTATATCTAATTTTCAATTATTTTCTTAGAATATTGCATAATTTCTAAAATCACAGGAACAATCTAGTATATAGATAATTTCCTCTGTGTCTAAAGTTAGTCATCAAAAATATTTTGAAATGAAGCGATGGTAGTAGCCACCGGTGGTTATTTTAGCCGTTAAGAGGTTCCGTTCTCCATATCCGAAATTCAATATCCGATTTTGGAAAGTAATAACTAAGGTAACAACTAACCAGTATTGATTTACTACTATCCGTTAAAGAGTTGCATTATTCGCCTTCAGTGCTCATCATAAGACCCTGATCTGGTCGTTGATGCAATTTTTTTGCAAAGTAAAAAAGTGGCAAATATCTTGAATTACGTTTGATTTACTATCACCCGATTAAGGGTTTTATTGTTCATGTTCAGAACGTATTATCAGACTCTGATATGGTCGATAGGTTAGTTATTTTGCAAAGTAACAACTACCAAGGACAAATATATTAAATCACGTAAAATTTACTACTCCCCTTTAAGGAGTTCCAATATTCATCTTCAGAACTCATTATCTGACCCTGAACTGGTCGATAGTGCAGCTATTTTGCAAATTAATGACTACTAATAAGAAATAGTTTTAATTACGCTTGATTTACTAGCATCCATTAAGGAGCTAAATCGTTTATTTCCAGAACTCATCAGATCATCATCATACTTATATTGGACCACTCCTAGAGTTTTGAAATAAAAAAATTTGATGTCAACTGATTACAACTATAATGATAATCAACTGTCTAAAACACAGATGAAATTATCTGTATATTAGCTTTTTTCCGTGATTTTAGAAATTATGTAATATTCTAAGAAAATAATTGAATATTAGGTATGATCTGATGATTAATATTTATATGCTATTCACTAATCATTTTAAAATATAGTATAGTTTTTAAATACCGACTTGGAAAAAGAAATAAAAATTAAAAAAATAGTTCCTAATTATTCACAAGAATTAACTCGGTTTCCTATTTTTAAGGTCGATGCCAGCAGCGCCTATCAACTTAAACATATGTGAAATGTTATATTATATATGCGCCCTTTATGAATCTGTTTAATATTGTGAATACATTTGAAGTTTAGGTTTTAAATTTATAGTGTAAATTAAATTAAATGATAAATTTGTTTAGGTTGGTCGACTGTGCTGGCACCGATTTCAAAACCGTAAGTAGACACCTATTTTGAGCTAATTATTTGTGACTTTTTATTTATTATTTCTTGAAGTCTGTTTGTGAAAAAATATTTTATAGTAGTGTGTAGTTTGTAGAAAACGGGAATATAATAAAATAACTTTTGGTAATATTATATGTTCAACATTGTATGGAAGTATATTATTACGATAAGTAAAAATAAAAATTTTTTACATATAATTTTCGCACCAACTTGAAATACAAATACGAAAACAATCCGAAATAAGAATTTTCAAGTAGGCCAGGGGCCATATGTGATAAATGTTATACTAAGCATTTGTCATACCTGATCGTAAAAACATGACGCTGCTCTCAAAATTAGCACTTGATTTAATAACTCAAGTATTAAACCGACTATCCATTAATTAGAGTCACGGGGTTAATAAATGCGGTAATTTTGTTTAGGAAAGTTAAAATTTAATTTAACGATCTTCAGGAATGAACGTGGGTTCATTCCTAAAGATCGTTCATTCCTAAACAAATTTAAAGTAACTGTTTTATGAAATAAATTATCCTTTCAAAAACTAAAAAACTTCGAAATCACTTGAGTAAGCACGACAGTGTACGCGTAAAAAGTACATATACAAAAAAAGATATAGCTTACTTGAGGGTACCGATTTAAATTTGAAATTATTAATGGATAATAGAAATTTATCGATTTGCTGTATTTAAACATGTTTATGATTATCATTAAATCGCTTCAACATTAAAGGCCAGAAAAATAACCATAACCTTTAAAATAGATCAGAATTATGTGACCTACCATTTCGATATTCGTATGATTATATTATTGGAGTATAAATTTTTACACATTTAAAAATCTCATATTCAATTGAAAAAAAATTTCACATTTTTTTTTCATGTGATTAATAAAAACGATTTTGCCTAACATTATAATATACTTTATCGTATATTACACCTTTTAAATTATCTTGGTCATGTTGAATCTTTTTTTAAAGTGGTACATGTTGGTACATATTAATTCAGAGGGGAATATGTGAAAATGTGTATTACGATTAATTAACTCAATTTTAAAATACATAAAAATAAATACAAATGCTACTTAACTGAGCGACCAAAAAAAGTCATTTGGCACTGATTTTTAATTCCATTAATTTGAAAAATATAAGGAAAAACATGACTTCAAAAACCTAACTTTATGTCTTGCACGAAGAAGCTACAAAGTAAAAACGTTTCGTGAAACAACGAAATAGAAATATTTAACTTTTTAGTTAAATAAAATTACCCGATTCCAAGCCTTCGACTTCGCAGAAAGAAAAACAAATGTTTCCCCAAACGAGTTGATTAGTTTTGGCAAAGAAAATGAATAGTAATTTCCTGTATCGTTTCACACAAATGTGTCGGAGCCGGTATTAATAAAACATATTGTCAATACTTTAATTAGCAATCTTCATTTATACATTCTGATTTCGCAATATAGCAATCGCATACGTTCTGATTTTGCGACGTTTTGTTGCATTTATATAAAGAAGAAATAAATTCTAGGAACATAAAAGAAAACCTTAAGTCAACATTTGTTAGTTCTGTAACATTAATGATTTCTAGCGTTTCAGAGTTTTTACATCTTTGATATATTAATATCGTGAATGATTCTTAACTGTAGAATACTTTGGATCTATTTTTATGTGGCTTACCGTACTCGTATTTTTTTATACAATATCATAATACATTTTTGTAGTTAGAAAATAATTGTGGAAATTGTTGGTCCTATTAAAACATTCATTCGGAACGATATTCGTATGTAACTAGTTTCAAAAAAGAATCAATTTCTCAATTCGACTAAATTTGATTAGAATTTGACGATGAAAATTGCAGATACCCTATAGAATTATTCAATACTGAATAGCACAGATCGAGTTTGGTTGATAGAGGTCTAATAATAATCTAATAACACACGATTAATTGTGGCATAAATTTTATCTTTAACAAAATCAGAGTGCTATGATGGAGACAGAATAGGATATATAGAGTAGTTTAATTTGTATTAACCTTAGCCAGAAAATAACAAAATAAACAAGTACGTATATACAGATACATTCAAGAGTATATACAGATACATTCAAGGGCATGAAGATACTTTTTTCTGTATATTAACTCGTATCTCCGGTATTAATCAACTAATGTAAATGATTCTTATTTCTTATGAAAGTATTTACTTTCAGTATAATTCTATGCAAAATTTTGTTACAATTTATAGATTATAGCGCTTATTAAATTGTTATTAGACTTAAATATCTCAAACCTGTACTGTTCATTGTTGAAAAATTCTACGATGTGTTTCAATGTCCATGGTCACACTCTAATCAATTTTTTTAGGGACTACACTCAAGGTAAAGATTTTTCATTCTAATTCATTAATACATTTCAGAAATATAAGATAACGTACAAAAAAAATACAGTCGAATTGAGAACCTCTTTTTTGAAATCTGTTAGCAAGTCTATTCTTACCCATAGGCTTTTACTTTTTAGGTAGGCAAGTACTGTTACTAACGTTTTTTTACACTTTTTAAAGCCTACAATTCCTTCATATATATTATTAGTGTGTCTGTGAAGAAATTATAGCAAGAAATTGTAATATTATTTTTCCCTTTAAATAACATAATCGTATCAAACAAACAATACACTAGATGATTTGCTTCTTATCTAGACACGATAGTACGTTAGTCAAATATGCGTTGTTTTGTTTGTGTATTTTAAACGAATTATTTTGAAAGTAGAACAAAAGTATTTTTGGTACAAGTTTTTGTTAAAATTTACAAAATTTCATTCAAATTGAAGGAAATTTTAGACATCAAAAATGCAAATACAGGCACTCCGATATGCAAAAAAATTTATTTGCCTTTACAAATATTTGAATATAATATTTTTCTTTTCTCAAGTATCAGCACAAAATTCTTAAAAATATGAGAAGAATTTCATTCTAATTATAAACTCTAATTACAATGAAATTCTTCTCATATTCTTCTTATATTTTACTATCATTGTAATTATTTAACTTTTCAATTTGATGCAAGAGAAAAACCTTATATCTCCAAAATTGAATATAACCTTACTAAATATTGACTCCACCTGAAGTACTGAATTTACAACAAAATACATATCTCTGGAAATATAATTTCATATAATTGGGATTGCTCGAAATTAATAATTTAAACTTTATTTTCTTGCACGGATTACTTCACATATTTTGGGCAATTTAAAATTCTCAATCGATTGAGATAAACGTAATGTTTTTACCTCCACATTTTGCAACATTTCAGACGAGATGTTAAAATAAACGAGTTATTTTACTGAATTGAAAATAATATTTAATACAAAATATGGTAATTACTTTGAAAGTAAAATGTTAGTTTGCGACCGGCATTTCTACGGCCGGATACGACAATTTCCTGTTTAGTATTCCAAACGAATATTCACCCTAACCTTGCATACGAATTCTTTCTTTAAAGCTGTTTCGTAATAACATGTATTTCAAGATACTCACACATGTTCTACACAAAATATAACCGTTTCTGCCTATCGTAATAATTTGCTTCAGTATAGAGTTGGTATTGTTACTGAAATTGCTTCCATACGTTTACACTCTTGCAAACCTCCCAAAACGATAGTAAATGGACACGCCCTATCATCAAAATTCAAAAAATGTATTTTGTATTCTACTTCTGTTATTGCATATTTGAAATACGTTGACTATATATAAATATGAATGTATTTAATGAAAGTATTATTATTTTATTGCGATTCGACACAAATTGAAAACACTCTTGAATAATTAGTGGGAGGGTCAGGGAAATACTCTCTCAAAAATTGCCACCGTACGGATGCAATTCAATTAAAGCTTAATTCTTGACATTATTTTAAACTTCATTAAATTATTTAACATTGAAAGTTGAATTATTTCTTGAGAATGAAACTTTTGAAAGCATTTAAGATATCATAGGCCTCGGAATTAATCTTTCATGCAAGTGTGTTGATAACATCCGTAAAAATATCTTAAATATAGATAAATCTATTAAGTACTCCTTTCGCCTATCATCTCATGTATGCACAAAGTCTTAATCTTCACAATCTTTATTTTCAATTACTAATATATCAACAAACACATGAATTATAGAAATTTAAAAAAAATTAATTGTATTTCAATTTGTCCATTCCGTTATTCATTCACGTTAATTTGCAACAAATGTTTGCTAATTCGTCTTCAGAGTGATATTTCATGCTGTATTCATTTCATCTCATCATGCAAAAAAACTACGAATTCTTCAAATTAATTTTGTGTCCCACTTCTATTTCCAATCCACTCACCATTTTCCACATTTACGTCCTACAAGGAATAATGTCAGAGCCATATATTTTATGAATATTATCTGTTGTACGGCTAATTTTACTCGAGTTGTATACTTTCTTTATGCCATTAAGCACAATAATTACCCTTGTAGCGAAGAAAATTTCAACAGTGAATGTCGATGAATACAATTTATATACTGGTGACATATTATCTGATGTGTTGGGGTACAAAGTTACACTCAGTAAAAGAAAAATTTTCAAATGTCTACTCAATAATACACTGGGGTCATATGTTTGCTAATATATAGCGTTTTTTTCACAAACTTAAATATTGTAAAACCGAAATTTAAAGAAATTAAGTATGAAAACAATATTTTAAGTTATAATATTATTAGGGATTGTCACGTAATGGCAGAGAGGGTGGAAGAACAGAGATTATAATAGAATTTGTATAAATGACGAAAGAATTAAGACGTGTTATTACGATTCACATCATTTCATATTTGCAAATTTTCTTGAAAGAAATTAAATAAGTTAATCAATATTTAACACCAAGGCTGCAAGCAAACACGTACTCAAGTCTATTATTAAACATTTCCACATTTTTCGCAGGTAACTGGGAATCAAATTTCTAAAGTGAACTATGCTGTTTATGCGACTTTTTTAGTAAATTACCTGTATTAAGTTCTAAAAAAGGTAAAGAATATATTTTAAAACTAAAAAAATGTTATCAGAGTTTGACGTTGCAAAAAAAGTTAAAGCTTTTCCCTAACGAGTTTGTTACTTTCAACACCGAACATGAGTATTAATTTCCTATTTTATTACCAACAAAAACTGATATTAATAAAGCACTTTTTCGTTTCTTGATAAAAGCATATTCTGCTATTCTTTTATATCCACTTCATTAACCACCTTTACTAACATCATGTGTCTCCTTTGATTCGATGGCTGAGAAAAAAATCTAGACAGTAAGAATATAATATTTTACTTTAAACCTTTTTATGTAATATTAATATTTTCAAATTATTTAGAACTTTTACCTATCTGTAACTCTCTGTTAACTTTATAAAATATTATTTTTATATCAGATACTTAAACATATTAAACAATTAAAATGAAACAGCAATAGGTTTGTTGTTTTTAAGATAAAACATTCACAGTTCATAAGTTCGTACCACGAGGTCAGTATAAAGTAAATAAACTGATAAAAATTTAAGAATTAACAGTTATAGTGGTTATATAAATAACTAAACATTGGAATGTAAATGTAAAAGGAACATTACAGAATGTAAAAGGAACGTTACAGAAATGAACATTACAGAATGTAAATATTTATACATGGAATATTTTCACACGGAATAATGAATTCCAAGCGAAACTTGTAAGAATTCTCTGAGCCGGGGTGCGTGCGATACTTGGTGTTTGTGTGTCATGTACTATTGACACAAAATCAGAAATAAAAATGAGTATCGATTTATTTGTTGATGATGCATTAACATAGCATTGATAAATGTAAAATTATGTAATGCGGTCTTATGTCAAACATCGCATCGTACCTATACCTAACATCGACACTACGTAACATCGTATTGTATAATTTCACATTCAATAAATATAAATTCTGCACTTTTCAGTGAATAATTAGGATTAGATTGTCCACATTATGATTAGGTTCAATTTATTTATTTTATTTTTATGCTTACATAATTTGTTTATAAAATGTGACTTCGTTTATAGAAAATAAGGAAATATCATGGAAGTAAGGGCTTCCCCTTATTTTCGATTTAATACCGTTAAAACCTTCGGATTTATTTTTATCCCAAACAAAATATTTTGTCAATTCAATTAAATCTGTTTTTATTAGGTCCTTTGTCAACATATAAAACAATAATACTTATATTACGCAACAATGTCTGTATATCAACTTTCAACTAATAATCCATGGAAATTCCGTAAAAATGAACTTCCGCTATAGGAAGTTTTTATGTGATGAAACAATAAGTAAATAGAGAGAAGACGGAAATTTTAATTACAATATCTTTTTCCTGCATCTTAAGCCTTCAATTACCCTAAATAATAAAAAATAACAAATCAAAAGTTTGAATGTTATCAATAAAAGTGATATGTTGAGGTGAAAGGTAAAAAAATATAAAATACGTTTTACAGCATTGTGATATCTAAATAATATATTTCAAACAATAATTCAGTTCGCGGACTCAGTTTCCTCACGATGTTGGTATATGAAAGTAAAATTTAAACACATATATTCATATTATCATATTTAAAAATATATAGATGCATTCTTTACTTAAGGAGGCAGTTATGTTTCTTAAAGAAACTCACTGTAAATATTCGTGTTAAAATGTTATTGAGTAGAATAATTTTATTTTATTTTACGTTATTAAAAATTTATTCATTCACTTCCAAATACGAAACCTTTATTTTTATATAATTATTCTTTTACATTTACCCATGGACATAGCCAACACGTTTTAACTAATAACGGACAAAGCAACTCCCAACTGGGTCACGTTGTCTGTCTATATAAATGATCTCTTATATGATTAACTTTTCCATTATACTGTTATAAAATATTCTTCTATTTTAAAATAAAATCTTAAGAATAACATAAGTATACATAATTTCTTACTGCGGAAAACTGTATATATAGATCGGTTTAAATAAAGGGAGTAGAGAAATATAACATTATTCCAGTGGGTTTTAACAACGTTCCATTTTGTATTATGCTATGCTTACATTAATAATAAGCAATTGACTATTTTCTGCGACAGTACTTTAATATACATGTAGAAAATTATAGAACATTTTGGAAAATGTTCTAATTGACATCACGTTTTGTCTTTTACCCCATTTTAGGTGAATTAAAGTGTAATCAATAATTTCAGATTAGTTTTAATTAGACTTGTAATTCTTTCAGCAGATAATTAAAAGTATCCTCTCTTTTCTGATCTGTTGTATCTGCGTTAAATACTATTAACCTACATATACTCACGACATCAACCTACCTTTATCAAATACCAATTTAATAAAATTATATTTTACTTCTATTCCGAGAGTGGTAAAAGTTGTATATAGCCTTAGAAATCAACCTGGTGATATTCACTTTTAAATTTTCCTTCGAAATTACTTCTGGCACATATTTATTTTGACCAAATAAATGAAAAAAATTGAATATACATATATATATATATATATATATATATATATATATATAAATATGTATATATATATATATATATATATATATATATATATATATATAAATATATATATATATGTATATATATATATATATATATATATAACATATTTACATTTATAATTCAAAATATTGCACTAATATAATATTTTCAGACAAATAAAAATATAAAATAGAAGTACAAGTAGGTACTCTGAATTTGTTTGCAATTTTAATAAAAAAGGAAAAAGAAACTAATCATCAAAATCAACAGTAACGAAAAAAGCTTTCAAAAATATTACCTTTTCTTTGACTTCTAAATTTATTGTAAAAAATAATTAAAAATATTAGAAGCGCGAACAGTAGAAGACACACTTCTACAAAATTTTAAAGAATTGAATTGATGATTTCATATTTTTTCCGCAAGTTTATTTTACTTTTTCGGGCAAATAAATTGACACATTAGGCACAATCACCTTAAAATTCTTTTCCTCTCCATAATTTTACAAAATGAACAAAATTATTTTACCGAATGCAAACTACATTCAATACATGGTAATACTTTTAAAAGTGTCGGTTTTGCGATCGGCGTTTTTATAGCCAGCTGTGACAATTTTCTGTTTAGTATTCCGAAAGAACATTCACCCCTAGCATACTTGAAAATTCTTTCTTTTAGTCTGTTCCGTAATATCCGTATTTCAAGTTACGTACAAATGTTCTATAAAAAAATTTGCTTTTTCAGTTAAACGTAACAATTTTCTTTATTATAGAGCGCGCAATGTTACTAAAGTTGCTTCGTTATGTTTGCATTTGTACAAACTACGAGAAACTGAGAAACTGGTATTAAAATTTAAAAAAAATGATATATTTTTTTACATAGGTTTTTTCATATAGGTTGTCCTTATTTGTAGTTAATGAAATGATGAAATATGAGTTTAAATGTATTTAATTAAATAGCATTTTTAATACTTTATGTGAAATCTGAAGCGTCATTTTCATTGAAAATCTATATTAATATTACAACTGATTGAACAGAAGAATTTTCGCCAAGAAAAGTATAAAATTGTATCGTTAACAAAGCATTAACTGATAATTTAATACTGAAAATGACGTCATAATATACAAATAATATAAACGTCATTTAACCCTACTTCTTTCACAGTTTCGATAATTTTCTGAGAAAGATAACCTTTCTGAATTTTTAAAATATTGAAAATTGTTCTATTATACGAGTGTGTTGATAACAACCTTAAAAATATCTTAAAAATTTATTCATCTGTTACTAACTCGCTTCGCATATCATTCATATTCATATATAATCTGAATTATTAATTAGTTTTCACTATAAATTAACATCAATATACCGATAAAAACATGAATAACTTAAAAAGATATTATTACTCTAGTCCGTATACAATTTTTAATATATTTAGGTGTGAGCTTGAATTCCTGTTTCGGCATTCATTATTCCTTAACGCGATTTTGGGCAACAAAAAGTTCGTAGATTCATGTCATTCATAATAAAGAGACTTCACGTGTATTTACTTTTTATCAAAGTAAAAACGGTTTTTTTTCCTTTCCACTTTACATTATGCACATTTACCTTTTACGTAGAAAAATAACGACATCGAACCTTATATTTTAGGAATATTTCGTGTTATATGACTAAACTTTCCTGAGATGTGTAGGTTCATTCTGTCATTAAGAGCACCAATTACCCGTAATGTGAGGAAAATGTTGAACAACGAATACCGTAGAATATATTTCATAGGGCGACTATATATTATGAGGTATGTTCGGGTGCGAATTTCACACAAGGTAAATAAAAACTTTCAAATAAATACCTAACAGACTGGTAAACTGACGACACGTGTCGCGTGATATATAATGATAATTTAAAGCTTTCGTTTGCATAAAATATATAATGAAAAGAGTCTCAAGAGAACTAAAACTCGCTTAGGTTTGCAATGGAAAATGGAATGATCTTCGTAGCTCCACATTAATATCTAAACATATCTTCAAGTTAGTTGGTAAACTACGAAATCAAGTAAGGCACTTTTGTTTAGAGAAAAAAATTAATTTAATGTGACTATTATTATTAAGGTGACGTTACTTCTTATTTAAAAGGAACGAAATGTAACTTACGACGAAATTTAGATTTCGTTTTCAAAAATAATTATATTTCCTTTAAATTACCTCAACTATACAAAATCAGATTATATTCCTACCACTAAAAATAGTTAAATAGTAGTTAATATGTCAGTAATGTTTGTTTTCTGTAATTAAACCATATAAATACTCAAGATTATACTAGTAACCGGTTGATAAGTTTTGTTACCTGGTTGTAAATTTGTTCAATTTTGTGAACATATATATGAAGTTTATAAACTTTGTGACATTTTCAACAAGATTTCTAAACCAGTATTTTAACTTTACTTGGGTAATTTATACTAAGATTCATTTTGTAAAAACCTAAAAAGTTTAGAAATAAAATTGAAATTAATTAAATAAGAAAACCATATTTTAAGTAATAACACTATTGCGGATTGCTAAACGACGGATAGGATAAAGGAAGACCATAAATTATAATAGAATATGTCCAAGTGACGAAAATTGGTATGGCGCGTTATAAACAATATAATTACATTTTTGCCAATTTCTTTATAAAAAATGAACTCAGTAATTATATTTACAAAACAAACAAATATTCAAATAATAATGAAAACGCTTGAACGCATTTAAATGAAAAAGCCAGGCGACACATCAACATTTCACTTCACTCAACTAAAATTTTAAACTATCGTTATATAAACCATATAAAATTAAGATGAGTACGCGAATATTTTTAATTCGTTTTTATTAATGAATAATTGGGAAAGCAGAGAAAAAATTGGTTATACTCATTGGGTATATCTGCTGAGGGGTTAATATTATAGTAAGTAGATTTTCAATAATTCTACTATGAAAGTGGCATGGTTTCACAATCTGTTGTTTCTATAATATCAATGAAACAGTTCTACCTTTGGAATACAATTTAATAATGTATGAATTATGTTGCATCGTCAGTGTAAAATTTGGTTTTTTAAGTGCAATGGTTTGATAGAACGGTTACCTCTGAACATTAATAAAACACTGTTATTTTAGAATATGTACAAAATAGTAAAAGTAATACCAACTATGTGAAAAGTTTTATTTAACTTATTGTAATGGATAACTTATTTCAATTCATTCTAGCTAAATTTATAATTCTCTAAAAGTGGATGAGATTAAAGCAATTTAACTTAAAACATAAAAATTAGAGCTACTTGGCATTATTATATATTAAAATATATAAAAGAAGAAAAATGTATCGAACCGAAAATCCAAAAAGTATTACTAACCATACAATAGTAATTATCGTTATATTAGAACAAAGGTCCCTAATTACGTTCATTCTCAGTCAATTACACAATTTCCAGCGTTTAACGTCGCAGAAAAAGTTAAATGTTTCTCGAAATGAGTTGTCGAATAAGCTTCAATACCGAAAAAGAGTAGTAATTGCTTGTGTCACTTCCAACATATGTGTTACAATTGATACTAATAATCACTCTTTCATTAGTTAATACACGAATATTCCAGCATACTTTTACTAACATTTCATTAAGCGGCCTTTATTAACATCACGTTTCTGTTTTGATTGAAAAGCTAAGCAAAAATTTTAGAAAATATTTATATAAAATTTTACTTAAATAAATTTCTGTAATAATAATATTTTCAAATAATTTAGAACACCTTTAGACCAACAGCTGTTTCTCTGTTTTTAAAACTACATTTTTATTTTAAGCATCATAATGATTTTTGATTAATAATTAAAAATCATGAATCAAAAACAAATTAATAATTTTAATGTTTTAGATACAAGATTCGTGATACGAAAGCATATCCCACGAAGACTATGCAAAGTAAAAAAAATAGTGAAAATTTAAGAATTAAACACCTATGTGAATATTACAAAACGAATTTCTTCAGCATATCTGTCTTTATGTATACGATTTTCTCAGTCACTAAACGGATTCACGGGCTAAATCTGAATTTATAAACATTTCATTAACACTATCGACCTGCAATAGTGAAGGTCGATGCATTGAGAAGCATTTAGCGGAGGGATAGCAGCGTGAGCTACTTAAATCGTCAAAGTTGTGTGGAAACCAGCAACATTATTTTTTTAAAAAGTTCTAGAATAAGTTTGGGGTCACAATATGTGGATATATTACATAAAATCCGTTCTTAACATTTTACTGCTTAAAACAAAATAAAATTTTTTATATCACTTTTCTTCAGCATGTTGTGCAAAACTGTCTTAATTTTTATCACATTCAATTATATAGTGATATTAGTCAACATAAATAAACAAAATTTTCCTTATTTACTATAGTTTTATAATGAATAGTTTAAAAGTTATTACGACGTTCCTAAGTAAGCTGGCTTTCAGGTATTAATTCGAGACGCGTTAATGCTTGAATAATCTTTGCATATCCATGGATAGACAGGAGTAGTCACTAATCCAATAATACAATTTTGCTATAAAGAAACAAATATATTTTGCTATTTATAAGTGAGAATGCAGAAAAAGATTAAGAAAAAATAAGATGAAATAATGTATTCCATGCAAAACTTGCAATCATTCGCTGAACCGCGATGGATGCGCCTGCGCTGCTGATTTTCCACTGAAATGTTATTTTAAAAAGTATCTTTCTTTGTCATGTACTAGTCGCTAAGACCTTTCATTTGGAGTTAGTAAAAGTCAGTTCGAAAGAAGAATAATTTATTTTTAATGAATATAATTATTTTTTTTAATTTTATTTGAATAATTTATTTATAAAGTCTGACTTGTTATATCTTTTCCCTTTAAATTCTTTATTAAAAAATAAAAGAATACTCGATTAATATCATCAAATTTCCTATTTAAAACACAAAAAAAACTTATACGTTTTCTTTAATCTGATTTTATTAAGATATTTGATAATATATATTATCGTACATTAACATTTATCTAACTCACGTGTTATGCTTGAACTAGTGATCCATATCGTGTGTAAATAATAAATAAACATCGAATATACGGATGGACAAAACTTCTGATCATATAATAAGTTACAACAAATATTTTAAATCTTATTAAAATCTTCATCTCTTCATCTTTTATAGTTTTGATTTTAATTCTCAGGTAATCCTGAGAATTAAAATTTTCCAAGTTCCCAAAATGACAAATATTATCACTATAATTAATCTGTCACACATGTGTACTGATAACTTATATATCTTAAACGTAAATTTTACTAACAAGTGCTATGAATAATATAAAAATTTCTTATCACGTTAGTATCTACAAAATTGTTATTATTTTATCTCTGGCACTTCCATTTTTTCAGTTTGCCTCCTACTTTATTTGCTCACCTGATTTTGTGCTAAACTTTGTTAAGTCCTCCTCATAATTTATGAATGACTGAAATTTCAAGCTGTATTCACTCTTCGTCATCTTACTACGTAAAAAATATCACAGGTCTTTCAAAGTAAAACCGTTTCAATTATGCTTGCCAGCTTCCACATTTACCTATTACAAAGAACAACAACGACCTTTTTTTCAATATTACGTGTCGTACCTAAATACATACTAAATGCATAAATCATTCTGTCATTAGGCCTACCCGTAGAGAGAAAATTTAATATCGAATATCTGTGAATAAATTTCACACACCAGCTATAAATTATTAAGTATAATCAATACAAGCTAAATGAAAAACTTTCAAATAAATACTTAATAATACTTGAAAATTAGCTACCCATGCGCGTTATATGATGATTATTTAAAGGTTTCCTAAGCACGAAATGCATTATGACAGCGTTTCAAGAGCGACTGAACACAAGTGCCATATAATATTTAGTAACCAGATTGCATTTAGGCTCATAAAGATAGACGAAAAGGAACGATTTTCGTCGCCCTAAGTTAATATTTAAGAAAATGCTAAAGTTAGTGGAAAAACTAAGGAAAAAAAACTAACTGTAAACAGGAAAAACAAGGTAAAACTACTATGAAAGTTAAAGCATTTTTGGTTTGAGAAAAATATTTTAGGTGCTTAGTATTATTTAGGCAACATTTAGCAACAATATTGCAACTTAGGACGAGAACAAAAGGTTTTTCACAAAAGTACTTGCAACTGCATAAAATCAAGCCTAAATACCAAATTCTACCCATTAATAATAACAGACTAAAAATAATGTATCAACACCCGTTTATGTTTACATCCGTGTTAACTATCACGTAAATACTGTTAAGATACCAGTAAGTTATTTATAACTTCTGTGACTTCTATGAGAAAAATGTCATTTTATAATTAATAGGGAAACGTGTTTTTAAAAAAATTTGGAAATTCTAGAAATAAAAGTAAAATAAATAAAGAAAGAAAATTATATTTTAATTTATAATCTAAAAACTGGGTAAAAATAATGAAAAATCAGTGGGTATGATTGAATATGTTCAAATGACGAAATGAAGAAGGATATATTATTAAGGTTAAATTGATTACATTAATCACTTTTGCAATTTTTCTGTAAATATATTTATCACTAAATAAATTTTTATGGACAATTTTTTTTAGTTCCATAGTAAATATGAAAATTTTTAAAGTTCTGGTTTATTTAATCAATCTTTTTATTGAATTGCATGTCTTAAGTTCTAGACAAAGGTAAATTAAATTTTTTAAGACTGAAACAGTTTGAAGAAATTTTAATGCATTCTAATAAAAAATCAATAAATTAATTTAAGAAAGTAAAGTTTTAAAAAAAAGCTAATTAATTATTAAATTTGAATATAAACTTGCATATCATTAATCTTTGACTCTTAATAAATATTAGGAAAATAGTTGGATAAAAAATATCTCTACAGGCACATCTGCTCCGATGTCCACATTATAGTTGGAAGAACTTCAATGTTTATATTTTCAAACTAGTGTGATTTAACAATCTGCTCTTATCATGAAATTAAAAAAATAACCATATCTTTAGAACATAATTTAACAATACACAAAATATATTTAGAATTTTTGTTCTTTACGTGCAACATTTTGATGACCGTTTTTTGACAATTAATAAAATATAGTTATTTTAAAATATGTACAACATTTAAATGACAATAATAAATTTTTGCAATTATTTTAGTTTATCTTTAAGTATAATTTATATGAATTCATTCAAATATAGATTAAATGAATTTAGCAAGAGGTACAAAAATATAGTAATAAATTTAGCATTATTATAAGTTAAAAATGTACAAAGAAAGAAAAATACATAGAACAGAAAAGTCAAAGAAAAAAAGCAGTAATCGTAATGTTAAAATAAAAGTATCTAATGACTCTTCTTGTTAATTAATTGCTCAAGTCCTATTGTTTAATCTTGCAGATATAATAAAAGGTTTACTTAAATGAGTTAATTATTTCCAGCACCGAAAATGAGTACTAATTACCTGAGAATTAAATGAGTACTCTAATACGCGTATTGACATTTATGCCAATAAAACACTTTTCATTGATTAATACTTATATATCCTACTAGATTTTTTTTCACACTTTATGAAATAGCTTTACTAACGTTACATTTCTGTGTTAATTGAATGGCCAAGAACAAATTATAGAAACTACTACAAAACACTATTTATGTATCACACATATAATGATTTTAAGTCAGTGAAATAGGGTTGTAACCGTTTTATTGTTATAAATATTCAAGATTCACGGATATAATTATATACCACTCGGACCCTGTAAAGTAAATATACTAGTAAAATTGCGAGAATTATAAATTACAGGAAATATTTAATAACTATGTGGTTCAGTGAATAAACAAGTATATATAGCTGTATATATAGAACATATAAGAAATAGGTCAAAAACGACAAACATATTTAGATTAAATAATTAATTCGTAGCGAAACTTGCATTTATTTGCTAAAGCTAGATGGGTAGGATTTATAATATATATACTTGACGTCTGAACTGACAGACACAAACTCTAAAAACTATGAGAGAATGTCATTTTATGGTTCTGTATTCATAATGCTACTATGTGTAACCCTTGTATTAGAGAGATTAGTAATCAAATTATATATTAATGCCAAACACTTGTTATATAGTCTATTCTTTTAAACTTGGTTTTTTAAGCTCTATGTCGAATATGGCGCAATATAACATAAAACTTTTAATTGGGGAGTTGTAATTCGTTAAAAATAAAAATTTAAAAAATTTCCGCCCTTTCCTGATATTTTTTATTTACCTTAAATAACAGAAGATTGACATTAACGTACATGTTTATCTTTCCTATATACCTGCATAATGAAGGTTATACTTATGTTCCTATAATGGCGCAAGAAGTATACGAAGTTGTCTCGCCACTTAATTTCAGTTTTCCCTTTCGAAGTTTATTTCAGTGTATATTTATTGTAGCTCAGTAAGTGATAAAACCTAACAAAAATATCTATCTGATTAAAAATTCGAAATATTTTATATTTGCCTTTGGTACATGGTTAAGTCACACATCTTTTATTTGCGCTCCGAAATTGCCCATAAATAGAGTAGACGTTTAAAATATATTGACTCGCTCCGGAACACTCATTTTATGCTTAAAAATAATTAAAAAATGTAGGCGTGGATAAAAGTAAATATTTTTTCGGAAACATAAATCTATAAATGTTGAATTGTTTGAACTGCTTATTTACCTCATAATTTAATTATATTTTGTTGCGCGGATAAACAGACATTCGGAAAAATCGGTTTGAGACAAATTTAATGCTTTTCCCCTTCACATTTTACATCACTCTGCAGACAGACAAAATGAATAAATTACTTAACTGACTACCTTGAATACAAAATAAAATATAACTTTGAGAGTTAGGTTTGAGTTTTACGATTACAATTTCCTGTTTATTATTCCGAAAGAATATTCACCCTTAGGGTGCTTGCCAATTCTTACTTTAAAACTGTTGGTATAATAACTGTATTTTAAGTTACGCATAAATGTTTTGCAAAAAAATTAACTTTTTCAGGTTAGCGTAATAACTTTGTTTGTACTATAGGACCAGTAATGTGAAAAAAAGTCTTTTTTATTTATTATTACTTAAGGTAAATGCCATGTAAAGATTTTAATATTTTACTGTCATTTTCGTTCAACTTTCAGAAACATATATGAACAACGTTCTAATTGAATGATCAGATAAATATTTTCAGTAAAATCTTAACACTGTAATCCAGCATGTACTTAATCCATTAAAAACTACACCGTAATTAAAAATATCAAAAATTTCAATAAAATGTTCACCTCTGACAGTTTCATATTAGCAATTTTCTGATAATTAAATTTTTCCGAATTGTTAAGATATTCTAGGATTCGCAATTCCTCTGTCATACGATTGTATTGATAATGTGCGGAAAAATATCTTGAATTTAATTTCATGTGGTACGTACTGACCTTGCCTATTATCATATGTATGGGTGCCAGGGAGAGCGACCCGTAGCATCGCACTGTTCCATCTACCTACCGCTCGCACTAATGCTGGTGCTCGTGTACCACTACGCAGGCTTTGTGATGATTGCGACGGAAAATTTCATTCTCTAGATATATTTGCCAGCTCAGTACTTCAATACAAACAGTCAGTTAAACGAATACTATACAACCATTAGTCCTTTGAAAGCATTGACACTACATTTTCATTTATTCAAATCGACCTGATATTCTTTTTTTTCTTTTTATTTAATCGATATTATTATGGGTGGGATAGTGATTACTATTAATTCTATTATTGATAACTGTTACTGAATATTTAATGTATCATGGAAATATCTAGAAAAGACTGAGGATATATGTATGTAGAATATTACTTTCATGTGGGAATGTTAGGATATAAGTTAACCTTATTGTCAAAACTCTTATTTTGTATTTCACTATGACTTGTATCTGTTTTTTCTCCATAGGTGATAAATAAATAAATAAAAATAAATAAAAGAGTTAAATTATAATATCTTTGTCGCTATTGTTTTCAAAATATGAATATGTCGTAATACTTTAACACTTATGTTTTTTTATTTGCTCCTTTTTTATTCATTCATGTGGTTCCGTTCACGGAACGTGGATAGATTAACCTTTATAATTTATGACTGATTGGAAATTCATTCTGTATTCACTGTTCGTTATCTCATCACATAAAAAATGTTACACTTCCTTCAAAATAAAAGCAGCTTCTCCGCTTCAACTTTTCATTTTCTTTATCCAGCTTCAGCATAGAAGAATAACGACATAGAACCCTGTATTTTATGAAAATTACATGTTGTACGGAGAAACTTGCCTTAGATGTACACTTTCATTTTGCCATTAAGCCCACCAGTCACCCGTGAAGCGAGAAAAATTTTAACAGCGAATATCGGTGAACATATTTCATACACCGGCTGTGTATAATCAGGAATATTTGGGTGCGAATTCAACAAAGATTATACGAAAAACTTTCAAATAAATGCTAAATAATACTTGTTAAATGCCAACACATGCTGCTCATTGCTATAGCAATAATTCAAAGTTTTGTACGCATTAAATTTATTTTGGAAAATTCTCAAGCCTGACTCAACAAATATATTATGAAGTGTAGTAACGCATGCTCGCCTAGATACAAAGGGACATTAAATAAAGCACTACCTTCATAGTTAAAGCAATTTAAAACAAAATAGTTTTGAAGCCACTGTTTTTATTAAAACAACTTTGCTTTTTTTTTAATGAAAATATTGCGACTAAAGATTTATGATTATAAAAACTATGTACCAAATTAGTGTTCCAACAAATATTTAGGTTTTAGTTTTAAGCTATTTTCGTTTTAAGGACCAAATGAATACTAAAACATACTAGTAACTGATTAATCAGTTTTGTTTCATTTGCTTAAGGTTTTGTACAATTTTCATTACCATAAATTTGTGTTCGCACTATAGCATTTTGTATATAGTTTCTATAATAGTGTTTTTACTTTACTTGTTATAAACAGTATTATATTATATAAGCAACATATACTTAACTAAATAAAGTTGCAGGAAAATTTATTCTCAAAAACTAAAAAAATTTGGAAATGGAAGTGAAATATATTATAAAAAAAAGAAAAATATTACTAAAATCTGCTTAACAGTGGGCAGAGAGGGGAAAAAGGAAAAAACGTGTTATTATGATCCAGTTAAATTTGTGGATTTTCTATAAGAAATTAAAAAATTAAATAAATTTTAGGAACTTAGACCATGAAGATGAAGAATTATTAAATCTAATGGTAGATAGGTCTTTGATAAATTCCATCTTAACAAGAAAATTGAACTTTAACAAGAGCGATAGAATACTTTGAAGACGCTTGACTGTATAGAAACAGAAGTACAAAGGATGATATTAATTGCTCATTTGAAAGAGCAAGGATTTTAAACTATAGGAAAACAATCGCCATGAAATTGGTTTTGATTGTATTTTTAATTCACCGCCATTTATGAATGAGAGAAAAAAGGTTGAAGAAAAAACTTTGGCACTTCTGCTGAGAGATCCCTATTACACTAGGCAGACTCTACTATCAAATTATTATGATTTCCCCATCTGCTATTATCATTAAATCAAAAAATAGTCATGTAATTGTGAAAGGATTTATTATAAATAAATTATATTTCGTTAGTAGCATAGAATTTTGATTAACAAAATTTTGTACGTATTGAACAAAAACAAAACAAAATTTTTTCTTACGCAGATAAATATAATATTTCTAATTCAGTGAATGTGCAAAATTTCGAAAGTTAAAAAAATGTTGGCAATAATAAATTTTAATATGTCCCGACGGATAATTTATAACAATTAATTCTAATTAAATGGATGGTATGAAATCAAATCTTACTAAATCAATGTAACTACCCAATGAAAAATCTTTTTAAAATTAAAGTTCATTCAGACGTAACGTTACAAATACTTAACGTAAAACATACGAATACAACTGAAATAAAAAAAAATGTTTGGTCTATGCTTATGACCGCGTGATAAAAACGAAAACTTCTAATTTTAATATACTTGTGTCTAGATATATATATATAAATATATATATATATATATATATATTTATATATACATATATATATATACATATATATATATATATATATATATATAAATATATATATATGTATATATATATATATATATATATATATATATATATATACACACACACGTGTCTTAGGTGTGTGGTAATAAAAAAAGTGTTCAGAACTGATAGTTATGAAGTATTTTTTTATTAATACTCAATTATTTCAAACATCATAAAAATAAGATATTAATTGTCCTGTTAATTTAAAGATGCAGGATAATCAAAATGTGAGAACCGTAGGCTCTGGTGAATATTTAATAACGAATTGCCAAATAGCTAAAATCATTTTCGAAGCCGAAAAGAGTGTCTCTGCCTTAATAATTTTCCAGGCGTAAACTCATAAAAATATTGGAAAATGTCTTATTTTTCTTGTACACGCCATACAACCGTTGCTGTTATTTTATATCACTAGTGTTTATGTGTGTTTTGAGATACAGCCAAATTCACGAAAATTTTAGCATAATCATCATGTTTGTTTGAAACGAATTTATTAGCTATAATTTCACACTCATTCAAATAAATTTAGCGCTTGGCAAATGCATGACGAATTTAGGTTTAATGTACGTCATTAATTTTTTTTAAATATATTTACACACCTGCGTAGCTAATTTATAACACCTGACGTTTTCATTAATATGATAATTTTGCCATTTCCTTCATATTTAATAGGAATGCTCAAATATACCGAATTAATATTCCCGAATCAATTTGTTATCAAGCACAAAAATTTTGTTTTTTCTCTTAAGCCTCTTTTGTTATTCCAATATATAGCGCATTAATAAATAGCGCAATACATAGGTATTGCGTTGTATATTACCATGGGGCGTAAAAAACAAATACGTGCATATAGATGCAGTACATGTTAAAATTTAAATAAGGATCTTTGGTATTTCCATAGTTCTGTGCTGGCAGTTTTTATGTGATGAAACAATAAGTAAGAATGAAATAGATAGACAGACAAAAATTCTGACCGTAATAGGTATATTATATTTCCACAAATTCAATGCAAATCTAAAGATAATCATTTTTCCAATATTTAAGTCTCTCGATTATCCTAAATGAGATAAATAAATCAACTCTTCGATTTTGTACTACTCTGCTGCACACCGTGGTATTGACTATCATATTATGCCCACTCTCAAATACATAATATCTGTCATTCACGCTGCAAATCATTCACTGTACATTTAGCCACGAATATAGCCAACACGTTTCGGTGCCAAATATTTTCAGACACAAGAAAAAGCAACTCCCAATTGCATTTCTAAACATTCATCTCACGTTTTCACATCTTCTCCCTTACCTGTGAATAAAGGTGTCCGAGAATGATATAAAATGTACGGCCTCAAATTAAACTCTGACAAAACTTATTTTTAATTTTTTTTCCTTAATTTTTTTAACGTTTGTCTCTTTTGATATAATATGTGAAAACGCCTGACAAACAATTTTTAAAACCTTGCTTTTATTCCAAGCTTAAAATATTGACACTAAAGAACAGACTATAATATATAAATGCATGCACTTCGAATATGTCGAAATAAAAAGTAAATTTATTTATCTACGTAAATACTTTACTCATTTTGTACCTACGTATAATTTTTATAATTTTTTCTCAAGTAATTTGTAATACAAAATTTGTTGAATTAGCTGATCCATTTTGATGGCTAATTTGAACACAAAATACTTTTATTTAAAAAATCACTGCAATTTTTAGGTATACGACGTTGGTGTAAACGCTATTATATTAACGTTATATTAATTTGATAAATTTTGAAAACCTGAAAGGAAACTAGTGTAGTAAGGGAATAATAATCTTAATCTGTACATATAATAAAATTGTAATAGTCAGTTTTGTACATTAAAAATATTTTTAAAAAGTGACTGATTTAGCGTATAGAATAAAAATAGAATCTAGAAAAACTTTTTTAGAATTTTTGTTTGTCTGTCAGTATCACGCAAAATTCATGTGACGAATTTTGAAGAAATTTGGTACGCTAATAACATATAAGAGAGGAAGATATTTTTTTTAAAAAGTAATAAATATATCATTATTGTGAAAACAATACATTTATGTAATGTTACCTTAATTGTAATATCTTTTTTATGAACAATAATTAAAATTACAAAAATACTTTTTTTTACAAATTCATGTAACTACACCTTGTAATATTTTAACAAGTTCAATCCTAACGAAAGTATTGATATAGCCGTTATTACACGATACTGTGAAATACAGGGGATATAGGGACATGTCGATTATACCATAGTAACGGTCAGATTGCAAAACGAAGCATAAAATTTATGTGCACTTTTTCAATTTCATAATCTCAAAAATATTTAACTAGCGGTCCACAAAAAAATTTCTAGAAAGTAATGGATGTGAATTTAGGACCATAAGAGTACCCTTCATAGCCATGGTTATTTATAGCTCTTGAATACCTTGAAATAAATGGTAGCTTCAAATGTATTATGATTTACCCAATTTTCTTGGATTATTATATTGTTTGTACTAATAGTTTTAACATATTAAATTACACACATATATATACATATATATATATATATATATATATATATATATATATATATATATACACTATATGCATTTTACCTTATTTTCCAAGACAAATAACAAAGAGATCGAGGGTAAAATTATATGACTCGCTCTTTCTTCATCATATTTTTATACGTAAATTTACCCATTCTATCGCTTAAAAATTTGTTTAAAATGGGAAAAATTTATCCATTCTATCGCTTAAAAATTTGTTTGAATAAAATATTAAACTGAATGGTAAAAATTTACCCATTCTATCGCTTAAAAATTTGTTTGAATAAAATATTAAACTGAGAATGATATTTCAAGCTACTCTAGTTTATGAGTCTTTTCATTTTTTATTTATCTATCTTTTAACTGCTAGATAGCTATGGATAAATACGCATTAAACCGTACTAATAATGACAGTTTAGTTGGTTCAATGCTGGAAGTTTATTTTAGGGGAAAATGAATGTGAAATAACTCACTGGCCGAGCAACCCACTTTACTTAATAGAACTCTTATCCGCAAATGACAGATATTTTCCCAATATATTTAAAATCCCGCAAAATCTATCCGAGGCATAAGTCTTTATTATGAAAAGGTATTCACGATCCGAATTATCCATTTTTTTATTTCTTTTTATATTTTTTAGGAATTTTTGATACGATATTTCTTAACATTAATAGAATCTTCAATTCCGTAGTCACTTTTACGATTTCGTATCTTAAAAATAAGAAACGGAACCCTTATAATATCACTTACGTTTATATCTATCTGTAACAATCAGTTTTCTCAAAAACGGCTTCACGTATAAATTTCAAACTTGGCATAGTTATAAAATATATTAACTTATATATATATATATATATATATATATACATATATATATATACACATATATATATATATATATATATATATATATATATATATATATATATATATATATATATATCTCAATAGCAAACATTAGAAAATATTTACATCGAAATATTGAAGGCTGGGGTGGAGAAAATTAAATATACACAAATTTTTTTTTTAATTTAACCTGTAGTGCGGGATATCGCCTGTAAAACTAAATGCAAGAGTCCCAAAAAAATGTTTTATTATAATTTAAATAAAGATAAACTGAAAAGTATGCACAAAAGTATCTCCCGGCACCATTATCTCCGAGACTAATCGAAATAAAATTATGAATTGATGAGTTTTTAAAAATTCTCGTTAAGTTTGTAGGGAAACTACAGCGATTATCCTATATCTTATAACTTTTTAAACGTATATCATGTTTTTACGCCCAGGACAGATACAGAAGGCCATGTATTTACGTTACAAAAAATTATATTTAGAGGTAACTTAATAGAAAAACTATGTATCTCTATAAGTACCGAAATGTATGCGGAAACCTCGAAGTGCGAATACTACGCTTGGATGACGGATTTTATTACCAAAATATCGATGTAGTATGAAGCTTTAAAATCAGGTGCGAACTTTAAACAAGGACACGATTTATAAATACCCTTTTGCAAATATATTTTGTACAAGCATTTTTAAACAATGAATTTATATATAGTAAAATATGATTTTACCAAACTTAACATAATAATATTTATTATTATGTTTTCTTTTGTTTAATTACTTATATACAATCATTCTATAATTGAATAGGGATTTTGACGAGTTAATTTAGTGGCTAAATTTGGAAAATTAAACTACAAACCTGAAATTAAACTGAAACCATTTTTTTGTTTGGCTTTGACTACAATATAGCATTGATTGCAACTTTGGTTTCTCTATTTCTCTACATTGATAATTTTGAACTGTAATTGAACTAGAAATATATAAAGTATACAGTTGACAAGCTCTGAAACTCAGATAAAAACGTGAAGTAGTAATAAAAACACAAAACGCTTAATATTTACGAATGCATGCATTTAAATAAATTATATTAAATTATTAAAAGTTTTTCTGCCTAAAAAGACTACGAGTTTATTTTATGTTTGTTAAAAAGGAAAATAGAAATAATCTAAGACTGATAAAGTATGTTTCAATTAGCTTCTAACCAGTATTTATATAAATATATGGTGAAGTACATTTAAAAGAAAATGGCGGTTAAGATAATATAATTCATTTTCTTCTGAATATCTACATACAATGTTTTTATTAATTCAAAGCTTTCTACTGTGCCAATTAGTCACTAATCGAAGGCAATTAAAAACGGATGACATCGACGGTTTTCTATTAAGAATAGTATGAGAACTTTACTAAATATTGGTTAAATCGAAAAGATGTTTTAATCATTATAGTTTTTTAACGGAACTACTGATATGAACTGTAAAATTATTTAATTTATTGAGGTATTTGGCTAATTTTTTCTATTTTGTAAATTACAATTTCAAAGTACAAGCTAATAATAAGTGAAATTTCAATTTAGACAATTATAAAAAAATTATAGGATCATAAAGTTTTAAATTTAACCTTTAAAACTTTAATTTAACAAAGGATGGAAATAAAAAATTAAGATGTAATGAAAAGCCTGAAAAATCTTCTCGCAGAAGTTCACAAATTATGATCCAAGATAATTATAAACACATTGACTGCCAAATTGCACTTTATTAACCTTAATGACAAGGAGGTTTCAGCCAGGGCTTCAGGGCTAGACCACATGCTGACTTTGAGGGCGGTTATTGGAAAGGATACCAGTTCTCGTAATGGCTGGCAATGTTCTGTAAGTCAATTATAAAAAAAACCACGGTGTGGAAATACGGGTGGTGCAAAATTCACTTAGCAAAGCGAGAATATATAATATATACAGCAATGGATTGATTACCGATAACCATACGCATACTACTCTGAAATAGTATTCATCGCCGCCATTACCCAAATCTATAAAAAGAGAAGAGGTACACAACATTATTCAAACTTTTTACATTCATAGAAGAGTTTGTGTGAAAAGGGATGTACAAAATAAAGGTCGTGTTATATCAGGTGAATGTCCAAATAACTTTAGGTTTGCGGACAATATAGTTCTATTTACTGATAATCCCGATGAGCTACATACTGTGATCCAGCAACTGTAGATAGTCTCGCTATCGGTAAGATTCTAAATGAACTTGGACAAGATAAAAATGACGGTTTCGGAAACCGATAGCTCTGCGAAGACAAATGTGAACAATACAACACTCAAGCGTGTGGAACAGTATATTTACCTGCTCCAAGAACTAGAAAAGAGTAAAAATAACCAGACCAATGAAGTCGATAGGCACGTAAGACTAGATTGAAGTAGCGCAGATTGAAAGAGGCCAATAATAAAATGCATAAGGATAGCTTAAGATGATAATTATGGTGTTGTCATGTCAGTTTACTGAGTATAAAATATTAATAGTACCGAATTACTCAATTCTTTCTAAAATCTATACATGCTGCTTTGCCCTACCACATCCATCCAGAGTGTAACTGAGCTCAATATAAAAGAAAGAAGAAATTACTCAAAAAAAAAATTTAAATTCCGGAAAGATAATCAGATACCAAAATTTACACCGAAATGAGACCGTAAATGTTTCATTTTTATCAAAATCACATAATATGAGAAAAAAATTTCACAGAATATTGGGATACCAATAAACACAGTTTTTAACAAAGTAAGAAAAAATTTAAATTTTTACAAATATATTGTTTAAATAATTAATTTGAATAAACGAAAAAAATGTAATTTTTGTTATTCTATTAATATTTTAAGGAAATTAAAAATTACTTCGTACTTTTTTTCATAGGAACAATTCATCTCATCTTTCTAAACTTACGTAGTCTTTCGTATCAGCAAAAATATTAAAATTCGCATTTAAAATGCGAAACGAAAAAATTATATTTTATAAATAAAATGACTTCACTACATTTAAGGCATGAACTATTCTTGGAAAATTATTACTAAAAACTTGCAGATGAACTTTTTTCACAATTAAGTACCACTAATAGCGCTGATGGTTCGCAATGTTACCATGATGTTTTCCCCATAATTTTAATTATTAATGTGGTTCGTTACATTCGTCTGAATAATAAAATCTAAGATAAAAAGAAATTATTTTACAATTATTTACTGACGTGAAACACGTTAAGAGTACCAAGTTCTTAGGATGTTGATCCCCACAGGCATTTCACTGTTTTATGTTTATTTCCATAATGATATGCTCTATTGTTCTTTACAATAGACCTGTAATATACCTATGTATATATACTTACAAAAAAAAACTAGTAACATTTGATTTTCTCTAATAGGGAATTAATGGTTTTAGGTAAGGATATACAAGAGTTCAGGTTAAAATATAAAATAAAACATAGGATAGGACTTCTACACATTTAGACAAATGTAAAGCTACGTAAAATTTCAAAGAAACTTTTCAAAAATACTAATATTATGTTTTAGCTTGTAAATAAATTTATTAGCATATTTTACCCAACTATATCATATAAAATCGGTCTTTCAAATGATACCCCTCCTCCGCTGTTCAATCAATCTTGAAAATAAAAAATCGAGTACTTTATTGGTTATTTACTGTTTTTTTTGCACAAAAGTTTGAATATTGAAGGGCGTTTCTTCCATCGTATTTCTGCTTACCTACTTACAAATATCATTGATTATTTGAAAGTATGTAAATTTATTACCTGATATATTTTTGAGAAGCTTAAGTGTAATATGAAAAAATTACGTACTATTGTCATTATTGTATCTAAAATTGGCTAAATACATTAATTTTTTTCGAATTTCCATGTACTTTAAAAATTACAGGTGAGTTGCCATAAGCTCAAATAACAAATTAAGTTTTCGAAAGAATAACTTTTGCAAAACTCTTCAAAACTCTTCCAGAATAATAATTAAACAATTTTCATTACTACTGATACATACGCTAGATGATCACTTTTACATGTACTTGCCAATAGTCATATAAAGGTACTAATTTGTGTGCTTGTGATTAGATTAAATTTTCAAGTTTTTAACTGTATATCTCTTGAAGAAAATGTTGAAATTAAGAGCAGAGTCTAATCGCAAGCGAGACAGTTAATGCTATAAAAATTTATATCGTCTACTATAATCTATATCCTAAAACTGCCAGTCAATACTGGCAAGTAACAAAATATTTATAGCAGCTTTCTGTTTGAAAGTGATACAAATTGTGGTCTGGATGCGTGACATCGTCCGCCTGAATGTTAATTTACCCCAAATATGGCCATGCTTGCGTGATACTGTCGCATTAGGTCTGTTATTGTTATTTTTGTTTATTACAATGGATTTACGGGTGACACTTCTGATTTGAGGGTCATAATTGTGGGGTGTGTTGACAAATGCTTACAAGAGCAATTGTTTCGATCGGCGGAAATTATCATATAACCATAAATTTAATTACAATAATATGTTAAGCTCTGATGGAAGCGCTCGATAACAGATACGGAACGCCATTAGAGGACTTTTGAAAACCACCATGTTTTGTAAGAGGCAGTTTTTATAGGCCCCGGGAGAGATTCTGCGATGAATCGAGTGGTGGTTTGGAAATAATTGCTGCTTTTGGGTTCACTCTTCAAATTTTTCAACCTGCCACACGTAGCATTAACAGTTACGAGATTAATTGCTTACTTCATTTTTTAGGATATTTTACATTTGGATTGCGAAAAGTCAGATATTTTTCCAATTTATTAATGAAGGCATTTTTTAAAATATAACCTCAACTTTTTCACATAACCTAAGTTATCGGTTTCCAAAAATAATGTATATACAGCATATTATTAACAAGACAAAAATGAGTTAAAACAAACATTAAATCAATTTTTGACATATATTGAAAAGAATTTAAATTTAAATCCTATTCCATATCCAATAAAATAACTACAATAATATTATGAAAATAACGTATGTCTGCTCAATTTATTTGTCATCATTTAAAACGCAAGTATATTATCGAAGCTGAACTGAAGTTAAAAACCTGAAGTATTGTTATGTGTTTGTTTTCTTCTATTTATTATTCCGATTTCGCATACCAATTTTATTATTAAATAATATATTACGTAGATTAGATTTCATCCATTATGAATAAAAATTTAAATTTAATTTTATAGGAAAGAACAAGGTTAAATAAAGGCAGAAGGATAAAAATAAGGGAGTTACAGTTGAAGTCATATATAGATAGAACTTTAAGAGAGAAAGAGATGATGACTTAGGAGTAAAGAGTAAGAGTGCTAGAGTGAAAAAGTTACATCATTATTTTATGTTTGTAACTATACAAGCAAAGCCTGATGTAAAATAATAAATACATTAAGAACCGTATAAGATATGTATGGAACACCCGTTAACAAAAGGTTTTATGAAATTTACTGTTAAATAAGTAGCACAAAAGAAATAAGAGCACAGAAGAAGAAAAAAAGAAGAAATTAAAAGTAAACTTAATTTTATAATTTTACGTAAACGAAGTAAGTAGATAATTGTTGCATAATCTATGTAATTATTCTATACTTAATTTTTTTTAGGATTACTTTGTGAAAAAAGGACAATTACGTTATTTCTTCCTTGACACTTCTAATTTCTCAAACAAGGATTTAGAAAATTCACAAAAAAGTCTAAGTGATAACATTACATTACCTTTAACTAAAACAAGTTTGGTTAATTTGCAAATTCAATTTCGAAAGTTATAAACGACTACGATTCCATGTTTACCACTTTCCCTTTTTTACTGTACACGTGTAAAAAAATTAAATTAAATCTAAAAAACGAATGAACGTTAAGTGTTATAAGTAATTCTAAATATGTGGTATTTACAATAAGACACAAACACGTAATTGCGATATATGATTAATAAGATATCTACATATATGTATAGAAACATAACAAGAATATTATGAAACAACATGTCATATCAGGGTAAATATTATTCTCGGCAACAGTACGCTCTAACATGGGTATCCATCAAACCTCGGCATAGGATGACGTAAATACAAAGAAACAGAGATTTCATAGTTAGTTTCCCAGTCAAACCAAAATTACTCAAATACATTTACACATAAATGTAAACTCTAATTATATTCATCCCCGTAAACCAACAAGATAATTAAACGTTACCCTACCCTTCGTCTGTCGCAATAAGGGTATCCACTATTAAGAGGCTTCTCATTATTAAAACATGTCGTCTGAAGGTTTACCTAGACATACGCCGTTAAACCCTGTTTTAATGTAATGTGGGTTAAATACAAGAGTATTTGGGGAAAGAGGTGACTAAGTTAACTTATTAAATATGTATTATTTAAGTGTGATTTAATATGTTTTTTTCTTTATACTGTAAGTTTAAGATATATATATATATATATATATATATATATATATATATATATATATATATATATATATATATACATATATATATATTTATAAATATATACATATATATATATATATATATATATATATATATATATATATATATATACACAACTATGATTTTTTTAATACAAATGAAGGACTAAATTTGTAAGAATTTTCAGGTAAAAATAAAAAAAAAACCATTACTTAACAATGAATCTAAATTAAGTGAGGCGTGTTTCAGTGATTGGTAAATATTGGTATAGATTTAATTAACCCCAACAGAAAAATAAGAAGATACATAAAAAATCATTGACATAGGATCTTTTCTCCAAAACCGAATAAAACCTGGAAGATTAAAATATTTGACGTGAAATCTAAAATAGTGTATTTACTATATTATTACATGTTAGGTTTTGCATACGTAGTTTCAAGATGACAGGAGCAAACCAAGGATATTAGTATCATTATTTATTGACAAGGAAAAAAGTTAGGAATAGTTTTGAAATACGTTTAAAGTGAAAATGTTAAAAAATAAAAAGTATGATCGATTATTAAGATGTTATAAACCGTGTATAAATTACACTTTAACTTAGTAGGCTCGATGCGTATTGCAATGCGTATAAAAACCCTTAAGTTATGGTAAGTGTAAATCGGTTCCTCTTTTTAACAAAAATATGGTCCATTCTCTACTTTATAACATTGGTGGTATTTAATTGGCGTCTGTTCACAATAAATATGATCTTGTGTTTTTTTATAAATTCAAATTACACTTTGAAACTCACTCGGAGCAGATTACCACACGGACCTGTGCATTGCTATGTTTCGTGTTCAGAACTGCCAAATCCTTCTAAGAGATGAGAATGTATCGCATACTTTACTTAGCTCTTGTTCGGTCTCAAATTAAGTATGCTGTTGCAATCTGGAATCATTATTATATTACATATAGTATGATTGAGCGAGTTCTAAGGCGGCTTATACGAACATTGCAATATCGCTTTAACACTCCAAAAAGTAAATAGGCAATTTTACAGTTTAAATACAACGTATTACAGCATTGAATTAGGAGCTGTATGATATGTTTCATTATCAATACGATTGTTTAGATAATGTAAGGCAATTTCAATTTCGTGTGCCTTGGGTTTGATCCATAGTTCCGCGCTTTTTTACTTCCCTCAAGCTCGTACTAATGCCGCTCTCTGTGCGCACTGCATAAACTTTGTAACGATTGTATCAACATTTTCCTTCATCCTAATATAAGCTATCCGTTTCTAAAATATTATTACATTTATTATATTAAATATTCTCAAAATATTATTTTAAAAATGGACGTCCTATATATGAAATCCCAGCGTGATTCTGCATATTTTGTATTCTAAAAGTAAACGTGATTCATATAGCTCTCTTTTTTTATTTGGTTTCCTCATGGACTTGAAACGCGCCTGAGTCTTTTTTAATACCTATACCAATAATAGATATGTTATCTGCCCCTGCCTAATCTCATCACGCATGGGAATCTAGTACTGCCAGAAGAACAGCCTCCATTATTCATACAAATTTTGCAACAGAACGAGTACTGCTGGCAGGACGCACTTCCGCCGGAACGTTCTTCCGGAAGCTCATTCCAGAAGGACAATGGTCTTGATGTTCTATCATTAAACTGTAATTCAATGTATGCTTTTATGATACTTTAGATATTTTATTTTAAAATCTAAACAACTCGACCTTGAAAAAGCCTAAACAAGATTTGAAAACATTACATTTGATTCTATATTTTAGTTAGTTTGTTTGTTAGCGAAAATCTCAATAATTAATAAAACAATATGTTTTTATCTCATGTGACTTAAGGAAGCATACCAACTTAACTGGATAGATAAAGTCTTAAAAAAACTCTCAAAAAATTTAATTCTGAAAGAAACGGCAGGTTCTTTTAATTAATAAAATTAGGTTTAAATACGATTTGAAAAGTAAATAAGTTCCAACTAAAAGACAAATAAATGAAATATTGTTTTTATTTTAACGATCAATTTTTCGTTACAAAAAGTGTCATTTCGAAAATGGATTTTTAGATTACGTATACAAAATATATGTCCCTTTGTTTTTCTCATTATGGTATATTTTTTAAGAATGTAAGTAATACACGTCATAAAAACTCTACGATGCTCACCTTTCCGCACAGTACTTGTAATTAACATTGTTTATATTAGTGCTCCGTGTATCAAAATTCTGTAGCGACTAAAATTCTATGAAGTACTAAAGGTTTATTTTCATACTAAGCTCTAAACGTATTTATATTATAATTTTTTTTATATACTCTAAGAAAATTTTATCTAAATGGAAACACCACAATTTCTGTTTTATAAATTTCAATTTCAACTAAATCTGAAAATTACGAATTTAAATTTATTAACCGCCTAATTGATATTACCTGGAAGCATCATAAACCACCCAAATATAGGTTTGTAAGTTAATTGGCACCCTAAAAATGTTTTCATTTCACATTACTACTATCGACAGGAGCTTATGAAGGATTAGATGAGAGCCTAGCAATTGCTTGTTAAAGTCAAACAATTATTTGCAACTAATAATTTAATTTGTCATATCCTGATTAGAATGTAAAACAATTATTTTTTATAAAACAAACAATGCTAAATTTTATTTCTTTAAATTAAATTATACAATTTAAAATGGGTGCGATAAATATCCGAAATATTCAAATTTAGCCACACCATCTTCAATGTTAATATATAATATCAAAGTATTGTTAGGTGTTTATTTTCTTCTATTTATTTTTTTGATTACACGTTTTATACGTGTAATCAAAAAAATAACACATCATATATATATATATATATATATATATATATATATATATATATATTAATTATATACACATCATATATATATATATATATATATATATATATATATATATACAGACACAACCACCACCTGCCTTGCAGAGAATTTTATAATATTTAATTTTATATTGAAATGAAAGGTCACTAGGAAGGAGCAAATAATAAATGCAATTGCTTGGTATATAGCTCCTGTTTTCTTATCTTCGTAGTTTACAAATCGGAAAATTTTTGATTTAAGTGAAGCCTTTTACGTACTTCATATGGAACTAGCATATGGTTCTAAAATGTCGAACATGCCTGCAAAATCTGTGAAGGTCGCTTTTATCTTAACTCGTCTTCCATGAACCTCGCATGCCGGGTTAAATATTTATCTCTCAAAACGCGTGCCTTAGCTGCTTTGCATATTGAGTAGATTGATGATTTGTAGATATATTCCTTCAAGCAATGAAGCTGCATGGTTGAGGTAGTAAAATATAATTTTACTACACACGATAGGGCTACTCATATTATAAAATTACTGCTATCACTTTCGGCACCATCATCAGAATATGGACCTTATGCGAGACCAACGATCTTGTCAATACGAATGTATTACGATCGTTTTCCCACCGTACCAGGAAATCAATTCAATAATCATAGCATTGTATTATTACAGGAAATATAATTTTATACAAAAAAAAGTTTTGATTGATAAACAGGTGAATTTAAATAAAGCTTGTGAAACAAGAACAAAACGGAAACAAACAAAAGCGCACAGAGACGCCCGACGACTGACGGTGCGCCGGATATATTTTTGTATATTTTTTTCACGCTGAATCGCACAGTGAGAAGTATCACTTGAAAAATTTGTGAATTTTGTAGTCAGGTATCCGGAATAGCAAAATTTAAATTTGATTTATTGAATACATTAAAAATATTACAATTTATTAAATATTAAAAAATATTAAAAAATATTACAATTAAATAATATACTACGTAGATTAGATTTCATTCATTATTAATCAAAATTAAAAATTAATTTTATATACAAAGAATAAGGTTAAATAAAGGCAGATTGATAAAAATAAGGTAGTTATAGTTGAAATCATATATAGATAAAACTTTAATGGATAAAGAAATGACGACTTAAGAGTAACGGGTAAGAGTGCTTAAGTAAAATCATTAATTTATTTTTATAACTAACCAACCAAAGCCTTATGTAAAATAAAAAATACATTATGAATCGTACAAAATAAATATGAAACACCCGTTAACAAATGGTTTTATGAAAATCACTGTTAAATAAGTTGAGTATAGGAGAAGGACAAACGAAGAAATTTCTGTACAGAAATGTGTCTTAGGTTAATAAAAGCATATCTTTTTTTATTACTTATATTTTAATGGTAGAACTCAAGGTGTGATACATAATTTTAAACTACTTATTTAGTAAGTTTAATTTTATAATATTACGTTAACGAAGTAAGTAGAGAATTATTACATAATCTATGTAATTGTTCTATACTTAGCTATTTTTAGGATTACGTGGTGAAGAAAGGACGGGTATGTAATTTATTCCTTGCCACTTCTAATTTCTCAAACATGGATTTGAAAAGTTCACAAAAAACTCTGTTATAACATTACATTACAAAATTAAACTAATTCCAAAAAACGAATGGACGTTAAGTGTTATAACTTATTCTAAATATGTGTTATTTACAATAAGACACAAGCACATAACTGCGATATATGATTAATAAGATATCTACATATATATAAAGAAATATAACGAGAATATTGCAAAACAACATGCAGTATCAGGGTAAATATTATTCTCGGCAACAGTACGCTCTAACATCATAACACGTATCCATCAAACCTTGGCATAAAATAACGTAAATACAAAGAAATAGAGATTTCATAGTTAGTTTCCCAGTCAAACCAAAATTACTCAAATACATTTACACTTAAATGTATACCCTAATTATATTCATCCCCGTAACCCAACAAGATAATTAAACGTTACCCTACCCTTCGTCTGTCGCAATAAGGGTATCCACTATTAAGAGGCTTCTCATTATTAAAACATGTCGTCTGAAGGTTTACCTAGACATACGCCGTTAGATCCTGTTCTAATGTAATGTGGGTTAAATACAAGAGTGTTTGGGGAAAGAGGTGACTAAGTTAACTTATTAAATATGTATCATTTAAGTATATACCAATTTAATTTTATATATATATTTTGTTCTTTATACTATAAGTTTTATATATATATATATATATATATATATATATATATATATATATATATATATTGTATACACTGCTATGATTTTTTTGATACACATTAAATACTAAATTTTTAAGAATTTCCAGGTAAAAATGAAAAAAACGATTACTTAACCATGAATCTAAGTTAAATGAGGCGTGTTTCAGTGATTGGTAAATGTTGGCCCGGGATATATTTGACATCAAATTTAAAATATTTACTATATTATTACAGCATGTAAAATTAGTTTTTACATATGTAGTTTCAAAATGACAGGAGCAAATCAAGATTAAGAGAAATTAGAATAATTATTTATTGACAAGGAAAAAAGTTAGAAACAGTTTTGAAATAGGTTTATAGTGAAAATATTAAAAAAATAAGAAGTATACTCGATTATTGAAACGTTATAAACCGTGTGTAAATTACACTTTATCTTAGTAGGCTCGATGCCTATTGCAATGCGTATAAAATCACTTAAGTTATGATAAGTGTAAATCGGTTCCTCTTTTTAACAAAAAGATGGTCCATTCTCTACTTTATAACATTGGTGTTATTTCATTGGCGTCTGTTCACAATAAATATGATCTTGTGTTTTTTTTAATCCTAATTATACTTTGAAACTCACTTGGAGCAAATTACCACACGGCTCTGTGCATTATTGGGTTTCGTCTTCAGAAATGCCAAACCCTTCAAGGAGATGAGAATGTATCGCATACTTTACGCAGCTCTTGTTCGATCTCAAATTAAGTTTAGTGTTGCAACCTGGAATCATTATTATATTATATATTCTAGTAAGATTGAGTGGGTTCAAATGCGGCTTATACGAACATTGCAAGATCGCTTTAACACTCCAAAAAGTAAATATGCTTAAGTAATTTTGCTGTTTAAATACAGCATACTCTACAGAATTGGGAGCTATACAATATTTTTCATTATCAATACGATTGTTTAAACTATGTAAGGTAACTGAAATTTCATGCGCCGTGGGATTGATCCATAGTTCCGCGCTTTTCCACTTCCCTCAAGCTCGTATTAATGCCGCTCTCTGTATACACTGCATAATCTTTGTGACGATTGCATCAAGATATTTCATTCGATCGACATTTTTCCTATTTCTTCATCCCAATATAAGCTACCCATTTCTAAATTATTATTACACTTACTATATTAAATATTCTTAAAATATTATTTTAAAAATGGACGTCTTATATCGGGATTCACTTAATTAGATTTTCAATTCTACTAAATTAATTTTCGTTACTATATAAATGGTTACTTGTGTTATTACAATTTGTCTTGATTATTTTTAATATGTTTCTGTTACTGCAATCCACTCAAATCGAGTCAAAGTTCTATATATATATATATATATATATATATATATATATATATATATATATGTATATATATATATATATATATACACACAAGAAAAGATTCTCAAATAAAACGTGGTTAAACGCGTTGTGTGTTAACTATAAAGCTAGTATTTAATAAATTAGATTACATTAGGGTAATACGACCCTTTCACTGTGATTTTGTTGATCCGTAATTAACAATAGAATTTGAAGTGGTAAATTAAAATACCGTGAAACGAAATAGTTTCTTTAAAAATAACGGGCAAATTTTGAATTATTTCCACCGATATAACTGAAAATGTGTCGGTAATATCTTGTTGAAATGAATAGGTTTATGTATATAAAAAAAAATGTCGATTATCCTTTGCACTTGAATGTTTGGTAATATTACTAATTTTATCAATGCAAATGTTTGGTAATATTACTAATTTTATCAATTCACATACCAATACACCAATATATTCACATACCAAACTTGAATGTTTAGTAATATTACTAATTTTATCAATTCACAATTCAAAATTTTAATCTTTTAAATATCACGCGCGGTTGCCATCTAATTTAATTTGGCCCACAAATACTTTGCTGTAATTAATTATGTTCAGTGAAAGTTCTAATCAAAATTTTTCTTCTAAATCCCGAGATTACTTCTTTATTCTTAAACGTATTATAACGTTAATATAATCTTGATAAGGTATCTAATTGTAAGCTGCAAAAGCAATTTATATAAAGTAAATTTTAAAAAACTTAAGAATTTCCAATAAGATATAACATGATATAAATACAAATAAATATTGATAGGGTTTTTGGCATTTACTAACTTTTATAAATTGTACATGATGCATTAATAAAGTTTAAAATCAACGGAATAATATAGGGGTTTTTGTTTGCCAAAAATATGGTTTGTTCAACAACATATTTTTGTCAGTATATAGAAGAAGCTATCAGGACCTCACCTCAAATATATTTACTAATTTGATATATCCAAATGCGCAAAATTATTGTTTTTTAACTATTTCCAAATTTGATATACAGATAATTCGAGCATTTTAAAATTAACAGACAAAATTGTAGCACCAATTTAACTGCGAACTATAACCACATGATTGATGAAAGATTCACTTATCATAGTAGCATGTAGCATGTCTATCATAGTATGGAAAGTTATATTGATTGTCGATAAATCTTTACTTAATCAACTATTGTAGATGTAAATTTTAATATACAATTTTATTAATGTTGCAATTCTAACAAATTAAGACAATGTGAAGAACGTATTTTGGAATTGACAAATCAATTATGTTTAAGAAAAAATTAAGGATATTTTTTGACAGTATTTTAAGGGGTTAAACTGGTAAAAAATTTTCAAAATAACAAAATTACTGCATTTCCAAAGGTAAAATTGAAACTAAAATGGTTTTTCTTAGTGTTTTAAGCTATCGACTTTACTACCACTTATAATTATTAAATATTATATTTATAAACAATTTCAAAAGTTTCAAAGGTGGAAATTGTTAAAACAATCAATATGAGCTGATTAACTAACAATTGTTTAAAGTAATTTAATAAAGTACCTCATATAATATTAATAAAATTTAAATACAGCTTACTTCACAAATGATGCAGAAATTTATCACATTTATATTACAAATCCAAGAAATATCACAAGTTTAATTTAAAAACACCGAAAATAAATGTGGTATATGCGTATTTTAAATTATTTTACTCTAATCGGTTTTATATTTTTTCCGGAACGAGAATCAATTCATATAGACTCAGTGCAAATATAATCGTACTTCGCTGCATGTGTTTTAACCTTTGATTTTGAGATATAATCTTGGTCACTTAGAAAATTCAAAAGATATATATTCGTGAGTGTCGAGTTCCAAATAATTCGTCCAATAATGGTAGTTCCAATAATAGTCGTCTTTCAAAAAATTAAAATATTCCATTAGAAATTATTACACGATAAGGTTTACATTGTTATAAAAAATCAATCAAAATTATATAAAAAATTAAATGTTATAAAAATATTTTAAGACAATAAATGAAACTACACAGAAATAATATCATTTCAAAAACGTCTTTATTTTTCACGCGTCAAAGATATCTAATATTTTTATTAGGCTCCTTTCCTTTCATATCTTATGAAAAATTATATAGTCAATCAATCTTAATCCACTATTATGATATATGAGAATTTTCGTGAAAGAGAGAAATATCTTTTGGCGGATTGTCTATAAATCTTCACTTAAGTCTTCATAACGTAAGTAGTCTCGCAATTGCCAATCTTTTTGCTTAACTAGTCAAAGGGCCATTCAAGCACTCAGGGTTACGAGCTATTAGTAAGGTCAACGATATTTTATGTACAATGTTGATAATGGATACGGCTAATCCGCTAGAAATTTATCCAGGCCCTATACAGTCCTGTAAAGATTTAGAAATAGGGGCGGTAAATCCATTCTTTCGAATAACTACTCTGTGCACACTTATATAACTCATTCATCATTTTGTTGGTCTACTATTAAGTCAATATTTGATTATACACAAAATTTTATGCAGTTATTTACTGAAAATTGATACTTCACTTTTTCTGAGTCTATATTCCGTCTAGTTATGATGTTGCGATACTTTACATAAATGTTAGAGTTGAATCTCAGCTATTTTGTAAATAAAAAAACTATAATAGAGAAATATATTTTTAGTTGTTTAATTTTTAAGAAATTTAAATTTTAAACCGGGTTTTGTCTTTGAGATTTTTTACGCTATACAAAACTTCGGAACACTCTGACACAACATGTACTTAATTGGATACTTATATGTGAAATTATTTTTTTATATTCGGTAACAAATCACAAAAATTCGCAAAAAAGATTTTTGTATATATTTTTTTTCTATTTCCACAGCTAGACTTCTTAAAACCATCGTAGCCTTATTTCAGCATATAACATAAAAATAATATTTTAACTCAGATTTTAAAAATAAAAATGCGTAATAAAGAATTTTTCAATACCATTTTATTCAGTGTCACTTTTAAATATAAAATCAATAAAAATTAAAAAATAAACAAGCATTTTATTTCTTGCAATATAAAATTTATTTACATTTTGTCTTATTTTTATGTTTATTCATGTGAATAGTGTTAGTTGTAAGGTTTACAAAATATTGAATTTTATTTTGATTAGTAACATATTAAAAATAATAAATTTTTAGTTTTCTGTAAGAACCCCCTCTACAGGTGAAGGCCTCCTCCAACCTTAATCAATCTTGTCTTAATTGGGCTCTGTGAAGCTAGTGAGGACCTGCTCTCCTCCTAACTTCATCTTCCCGTCTTGAATAGGATCTTTCCTTTTTACGTTTTCCTTTTGGTCCTTTCCACGTTATCTTTTTGGTCTATCGCTGGTCTTTTATACGTGCTACATGGTCAGTCCATTTCCATTTTAATGCTAGAGCATGAAGCAGAGCACCAATGAATTTTGTAATATCGTGTCGTATTTTTCTATTTTCCTAATGTTTAACTTACTGCTCTTCAGTCCTAGTTGGCAAGTGACTATTTTGTTCCTTATCCTTTTGGTGAATTTATAAGTTTGGCAAGCGTACGTGAGACTTGACAGAAAGACATGAATTTAAAACTTTTTTACGATGTTGATTGGTAAGTTACTTTTAAATATGTATTTTAAGACCCAGTATTTATTTCAGGTAATTTGTACCCCACATTCAATTTTCTATTCTAAAAGACGTCGTGAGTCTTCTGAAGAGAGGCATTATTTATATTTTTTATTTTTACGTCGTTTAGTAGTGTAATATTTCGTTTATTTAATTTAGTTCTACTTTTCCTTGTATGTGTTAGTATTATTGTTGCTCTTAATGTCCTGTGATCAGAAGGGGAGTTTACGTTAATTACTTCAAAATTTTGGAATAGGTGCCGTCGATTAGAGAGTATGGAGTCAATTTAATTTTTATATTTCATCTCTGATGAACTCCAAGTCCATTTATTTTTTTATTAAAAAATGTGCTTATAGTTGATATTTTATTCTCAATAGCGAAATTTATAAAAGTTTTTATCCTCTTGAACTCCTTTCGCCTTAGCCGTTATGTTTCATGATTAAGTATTCTTCTTTTTTGGGTTTGCCAATTTTTGCATTTAGATCTCCCGTTTGTATGTAGCCATTGTGGCCAGATTCTAATGCTTCGTTTAGTGTTGTATAGAAGTTTTCGATTTCTTCTTCGCTCACTTTCTCTGTTGAAGCACACACTTGAATGATTGATTCCTTCAGAAAGAAGACAGGTTCCTTCAGAAGTCATATTCAGTGATGCGATTCTTTCTGTGAGACCAATAAATTTCTATGTTATTTTTATAGAATTTTGTATAAGAAAGCCCATTCCATGTATTCAATGTGTATGATCTGTATGAAGGAGTACAAAATTGTCGTATTCCTCTATTTTCGTCCCGGGGTATCTCATTTCTGTTATGCGTATAAAATCATATTTTATGTTTTTGAGTGCTTCGTTTAGTTTGATTAAATGTTCAAATAAAGAAAGCGATTATGTAGAGATTATTAAGTGTGTTGATTTTTTCCTTTTAAGAGTTTGGTCATACTCTTCCATGGTGAATGGCCGGCTTGGAAGATGGGTTACACTTTTCAATAAAATCCTATTGTATTGATTCTGTGTACATGAAAATAATATTATATTTGAAAAATTATTTTAAACCCCTAATCCACTAGCGACCGCGACCTTATGGGCTTGTCGGTAAACCTTCTCATAGATCGGCCACCAAAACCACAGTTCTAAAGATCGTGGTCAGGCTTATGGTTCATAGATTTTTTTCTTTTAATATTCATGGGCGTCGCGAACAATATCCGTCAGTGGAGTGCGGTGTAAAGCTGGCAGCTGAACCTACAGTTTTCGACCGCTGTTAATACGTGTGCATGCAAATGGCCAATATACTTCCAAAAACAATAAAAATAAGGATATCATAACAGTAGTGAACACATTGTACATTTCGCGAAATTAATAAAAAACATTGCAATATGGAAAATGAGAAATAATGTCTAACAATTGAAATGTTCCTTTAACAGATTGGTAAGGATTTTTGAAATTAGTTAAATCATTTCCAATAAGAGTTTAGAAATTTTGTTTCGAACATCAATTGCGATATACGTATAGTTTCAAGAAACATTTTGTAATAAAATTAATGTTGGTTTCTTTTCTATCTCTGAACAAGTTGAATAACAAATTTACATGATTTTCTGAAACTGCGATAAACTTTTTTTATAATTAGTGAAATCATTTCCAATAGTAGTTCCAGAAACGTTGTTTTGGACAACAGTTAGAAAAGTCATCTAAATCTCAAAGCAGGTATAATTAAGTTAATATCGGACTTATTTATTTCAAAATAAGTGATATGTGCAGCTATGTTGGTGTGCCAAAGCCGAATTTTAGACTTGCCATTGGAGTACTAAGCCGAACTAAAAAATAATATCGTCAACGAGCAACACCTCAGAGAAGTTTCTCTCTAAAGGACCAGGACTTTAAGCTAGCCTAAAATGGAGCTTTGCAAAACTTGGATAGTTAATTTTTACGTTACTAATTATACTGTACGAGACGGACGGACGTTAACAAGTTATACATATATAAATAGCTTTTTATTAGGTTGACAATTTATAAACCCGCCATCTCTGTTCACAAACTTTTAACTTTTTATATATAGTCAATAAAATCAATCGCTAATGATGTAAGCACCGTCGGTATCTAACACCTGCCGCCAACGTGTTGGCTGAGCTAAAGTTCCGTCTTTGTAAAAATCTTTGGGCCTTTGATTGAAAACCGGTGAAGTTCGATTTTGCTATGACTTTCGTCTTTAAATTTTCTATCACATAAATAATTAGACAGAGAGCAAAACAGATGGTTATTAGACGGAGAAAGATCTGGAAAGTAAGGTGAATAAAATAGCTTACTCCATCCAAGGGAAAGTAGTTTTTAACGCGTAACTTTTGCTACATGGGATTGTGCAATGTCATATAGAAAATAAATTTTGGTTTGATATGAAGGAAGTTTACCTCGAAGCGGTGACTTTGCTCAGTTGTTTACAATAAATCTTAACTCTAATTTTACTGTTAGCTAGAAAGAGTTCCTAATAAATAACTTAATGATAAACTCAATTTATACACCAATATGCATTCAAAAATATGTTTGTCCAATATTATATTTTGGTCCAGATACACCTTTTTATTCAGCTCCTAATCACTAGCATTTACGCTAAAAATTAACGTTAGCCACCCACTTTTCACTTTCTGTAACCAGATATTTTAGACTCTCGTTGGTACGATGGGGACTCAATAACTCCAAGCGCATATTAGCTCTCCAATGAAGTTGAAATATTATTGGCTTATGTGGTAGCCAAACGGAATATTTTCATTTCTTTTTCAAGACATGAAGTTGTTTTCCATTGCATATAAAGCATGAAATTATCTCTGCCAAGCAACGCAAACCAACCAATCTGAGATCTATTTCAATAAAGCTTTTAAATTTTTCTGAATTAATTGTGGGAAGACGCTTTGGCTGAGATTTTTCAGACAGGTCAAAATTCCCTTCTTTGAATCTTTGGAACCAGTGCTTGACTGTGTCGTAAGAGGGCGTATCTTCAACCGTCATTGTATATATATTGCGTGATGCTTCGCTGGTTTTTCGCCGTAAACGACATTTACTAAAATATAATCCTCTAAGTTCACTTGGAAATACTTCCATTTTTAATTTATTCTTTACTCGCCAATTACTTAATTTTAAAGTGAACAGGTTTTCAAATGCCGCACTTGTATACACCCTACATGAAATATTGTAAAAGTTTCTATAATATTCCAGAAATTGATAGAAAAAGTGGCATGTTTATAAGTTTTCAAACTAATATTACATGTATTAATTGCGTTTCATTCCTTTAGGGATGATATTTTTATCTAACAACCATGTTGTACAATGACTAATTTCCCTAATTGGGATTATCATACTATAGTTATCCTCTTAGACGTATCAAGCTCATTTGACGAGTGTGCTTCTTAACTATTATTCGCCTGTACATTTTTTTCTAGTTTTATATTAGTTCTAGTTAGTTAATTTATCAGCAAATAATGTTAAGTTTTGTAATTACATTTTCATATAAAATGTAAAAATATTATTCAATAGGAAATGAAGACAACCAACACCTTTATATTAGGAGATAAAACATATAAATATTATATAGTGTCCTATGATCTCACCCTAATATCAATATATAATTTGTTTTATTGTAAATAATCAATAAATACAGCTTATTTCTTCAAAAATAACTTTTTATAGTCAATCTAAGTATCAGTGACCAAGGAAAAAGTACGTGGTAAAACAGAATGTTTTAATTTATACGAATGGTTTAAGCTTTTCATAACACTGTTCGCTTTAACTAATAGTATTTCATTCAATGGAAATTATTAACGAAAATCTCTTAGAATAGTGACTATGGTTTGGAAATGTTTCAAACCTTTCTTGCTAAGTTCTTTTTTGAAATTTTCATCTTAATTTACTTCTTCAATTATTTACTTATGTAAGGACTAACGAATATTTTCTCTCTTAATTTTGTTTAACTTCTTTTAATCGATTACTAAATCCTGTTGCCTTTACGCATATTACTTTACAATTTTTTCGCGTTTGGTTTTAGTGGATAATGTTATAACCAAAATATAAATTGTAAACGTTTCTAAGGAATACTTCCACGTAACTTTGTAGTTTTATAAATAGATTTGTCAGAAGCTCCGGTGAATTTATACTGATGATTATACTGATGATTTATAATGATGTTATCCGGAATTACAAGGCTAAGCAAAATTAGGCCTAGTATATAAACAATTTAAGTTTTAACTTTGAAGATAATAAAAAATAAGATGTTCTGAAACGCTAAATTATTCTTCATATTTACTGTAAATGACGTGATTTGTTACACTAAACTGTGGGAATTTTTTAAAAATTTTGCTCGATATCACCGATGTGATTCGCGCTGTTAATTTCTTTTGGGCCATTCTCTTCCTTGGTATTCTTTAGCCTTTTTTTTCAAATTAGCAACGCTGAATAAAATATTATTCTTCCGTTTTTGAAACATCATAAAATAAAAAAATGATAAATATAAAATAAAAAGAAAATATATATGTATATATATGTACATATATATATATATATATATATATATATATATATATATATATATAAAATAAAATATCAAATTCAAACTGCGACCAACGAGAAAACAATATAATTTTCATAAAACTGCGAGCAAAGAAGATATAAATTCATAGAAGAATATGAAACTCTCAAAACCTTTATGGAGGTTATAATTTCTTCTACTTCTTTTCTCTCAGTTTTCGTTGGCTTGGAATATTATTTTTATCCTCTTCTTGAGCTTTAACGTACCTTAATACAGAAACACGTAAAGCGGGCGTTCACGTAAGTTTGCAGTAATTTTTAGTTACGCTGTTACTTCTGTCATTTTTGCCCTGATATTTTATATGACCATTTGTTCAATTTTTTGTTGGATTTCTTCGAAAATTTATTTAGACCTTATTCCAGCGTATTTCATATATTAATTACTAATATTTTTGTGGACATATTTTCTTTTGGGCCACTTTTTTATGAATATTTAATTTTGTAAATAAAAAGATAAACTCTGAACTTTAATGTACAAAGTATATAAATATTTTAGCACTAAAATATCACAAATCAACAACAACTGTCAAAATACCATAAGTAGGAAAGAATGAACCCAAACAGAAAACGCTCCTTGAAGACTAAACAATTATATGCATTATAATTAAAGTTATTTATTATAAAATTTAAGTTACTTATAGGTCTGACCTTTATGATTACCATTTTTAATTAATTATAAAAATGTGTAGAAACTTTTTAAGCATGGTTTGTAATTAAATTAATTTCATGAGTTTTTACATGGCAAAGTGATAATAAGACAAACATCACGTGTTTAATTTTAACGTGGTACAATTCTATGCAAATTAGATTTGAGAAAACTTTACTATTACAAGAGTAATTACGAAGCGATTTAGTTTGAAATGTATTGTAGTATATTAGTGATTGATTAGACATTCGTATACCTTAAGTGAGAGCATAAACAATAAGTTCTGTGGAAATAAATGTATTACAAAACATAGATTTAAAGGAGAGATACTCGTGTAAATAGACACGCTAGGTTAATTTATGGTATAAATTTAGTTATTTTGGAGTTTTCACTCTATAGTACATAGCGCTTGAGAAAAATATTTACATACATATGTATATATATACGAAAATGAAATGAAAATAATAGAAGAAACATTATGAATAAGTTCAATATTATTATGAAATGTTCTACATGTATATAAATTTATTGTAAAAAATCTTTCACATAAATAACTACTCTGTACACGATCAGCATTCCATGGCATTATTTTTTAATTTTGTCATAACTACAAACAAATATGTGTTATTTTTCTTGTACAATAATTCTGTTATAAATTATGCCCTTACACCATTAATTTTAAAATTTGTTGTAATTTTAAACAATTCAATTTGCTAATGATATTCACTCACAAGGTAACCAGAATACTTTTGTTGCTCAAAAAACACATCGTAAGTCATAAACACGGAGGTCTTTATAATCGTCTTCTACAAAAATTTAATCTACTAAATTTAAAAAATACTTTTACTATTTTTTTACTGTTTCGATCGAATTATCGTATGGCATTAAATCTCCATCACACGTTATTTTATAATACAAAACTTAGCATTCTTTACAGTTTACCTCCGTAAAATATGACGAGGTTAGTGTTGCGTGCCTTGAAATTCTAAGAAAGGCGATACTCCTGAAAACGTTAACGAAATTTTATTAATTTATTCTAATAAAAATTAAATGTAGCGTGGGTGGTGAAAAGCGATACGGTTTCGGTCTAAATTATTTTTATTTTTACTCGTTTAATATTAAAATTATTTGGTAATTAATTTGTTATTTGTGAATAATTTATAAGTAACGTGAATTGAAGGTAATTAATTACAATTTCTGCGGAAAATTTAAATAATTTTACTTTGGTTGTATCTGTTAGCATTTATTCACGTTCGCGGAAACCCTTTACCACGTTTTTACATATAAAAAATAGAATACTGATAGCTTTTAGAAAGAGTACAACAGAATTTACTTTCATTTATTTTTTTTAAATTTATAACTTCCTTTACATTTTTTATTTCTACGGCTATAATTTTAGATTTAGTTGTATTGACATAGCAGCTAACATCAATAATATTAATGTATATTGTTTAAAATGCAAAACCTGAAAGAATTAGAAATAATAAGAGGCAATTTTCATATATTTTCAACAGTTAATTAATTTTTTTCATATACATTTTCTCCCGTCAAATGATTGCGAAATAATTTTTCTTGCACGTGGGTATTGAAAATGCTCTTATATAAGAATATCATTTAAAAAGTGGACTTTCATCAATTTATACCACAATTCTTTATATTTTTTTAAGAGGAATTCATCTTTCAAGCGACAAATTTAAACATTTTCCTAATTTTGAGCGGTACGACTTTATAAAAACAATACAGACTTTGTATTCAGCTTTAAATTAAATTAAAAAAATTTTCTTTTCGTGTCCTTCCTAACTAATAATATTTTTTTTCTCTTTTGTTTGTAGAAACAAAACAAACTTGTTTATTAAAATATATACATAACAATAGATATATTTTATTCCTTTTTACTAGCAAAGAAAACACTAAATTTTATTTATTTAGAGATACAGAAAGCGATGTACGGGTATATAAATTTGGAGCAAATATTATAAATAAAAATGCTAGTCAGGTTGTTTGTCTATCTGTTATGTTTTCGTAATACGAAATTTAAAAAAAATTATCGTAACAATAACGTTCCATTTGAAAAAGGATAAGTACCATATAACGTTATACTTTTATTTTGCCAATGCTCTCAAATGACCGATTATTTTTTTCAGGTCGCGGATGGAAGCCTGTGCTTATTAAGAATTTCTGTCCCTCCGTACTTGCAATTTTCAATAAAGTCATATTAACTTATAATCTTTTTATTTTCAGTACACCGTATGTGTACGCAAGCTATATGTAATTTGGCCCCAATTTTCATAGCTTAACCAATATTTGATTCACTTTTATTTCGTGATGAGTTTATTATTGAACTTCGAACGCGCCGGACGTTCATAGTTGTGGATAATATGTATATATATATATATAAATATATATATATATATATATATATATATATATATATATATATATATATATATTATGGATAGTTACATTACTTTAGTAATGTTAATTAAATATTTCAAAATTCAATTTTGCTATAATTTATTATTTAATATTTTTTTTGTCTTTTGTTTCAAGTTCGATGATACTCGATAAGGATATTTTACCAAATTATATTAATAAATTGACAAAGCAAAAATATATGAGCCATTACCGCTCATTGTAAACAGTTAGGTAGACAATGGATAACTAGTATCTTTAGTAGATAAACAATTATTATGCATTAAAATTAAAAGAAGATAGAGAACAGTACTTCAAGCTGAAGACCTTGCGATTTAAATTCTAAGCTTTAATAGCTTAAGGTAGAAGGTTTCAAAGTAAATATATGTAAAAACCCAATTTTCCAGTTTCGTTGCATTCAAAATTTTCATATGAGTTCAAAATTTTGATATACAGTCTGTGAAGTAGTAAAACAAAAAAAATTAATGAGGATTCTTTTCAGTTTAATTTATTAACATATTCAAATCTCTTTAAATGGACCCCAGATATTAAACAAATTCAAAAATAAACCAAAAATTTATAACGGCTGATTATTTAACAAAAAGTTATAGTAAAATCCAAACTATTTTACATCTTTCTGCTACCATTATAATTCAAAGTAATGGATAATTTGTTGACGGCACTTAAGCAAAGGTCGGGCCATTATTCAATTAATTATGTACGTCCTCACGTGCTACGTGACGAAGTAATTATAAGGGTGTTACTACAAACTTAAGGTTTAAATCGTAATTTCATTTGGACTAACGTTATATTAATCGTATGAAAGCTGGAAGGTTAAACTTTAGTTAAAATAAGTAAAGTACATTCCTATTTTATCACCTTCTATACAGTTTTACACAGTTTTTGTTATGAATATCAAGGCATTAAGTTATGAATATTTCTAGGTGTTCTTTCTTCTATTGTTGACTTCCTTTATATAATAGTATCTTATTTAAGAGGTTTAAAATCCTTCAAATTAACATAATGACTCTTCAATTAATTTTAATAGAACTGATTCTGATTAGCATTTGAGTACACATATTCTAATGAATTATTTATCTCTTCTAGTTAGGTTAATTCATTATTCTGTGTTTGAATTCCCCGAATTCTGCTTCATTACACTTGTTTGAGTAAATTAACTCAGTAATCTGTTATAGATAATGAGTTAAAGTTATAGTGTTGCGTACCCATGATATGAAGCTTGCTAACTTCGATATTTTGCATGACTAAGCCTACATAGGGTCGATGCTTACGGATAAGGAAAAATATAAAAGGAAATGAAAGAGAACATGGCAACAAAAAGCCAACGAATCAAAACTAAGGTAAATCGTTTGAGGTTATTAAACTTGTCACGGTTATATAAATATTTTTTACACATAAAATTTAAGGTGGGGAAAAGGTATTATAATCTAAATTAATTTTAGTAAAATATGTTAAAAAAGCTTATGCGGCTATTATTTGTTCAAAATCTAAGAAATCTCACCTTACATAATTTACAAGCAAATTCGAGAACCAATATTGACATAAGACTAGTAAAAAGTACATGTGAATAATATTTGTGAAGCACACTTGTCTAATGATTTCCATACGTCCAAAGCACGTGAGGTTGACTGTGGTATGATGGTCCTAATTAGGAAAATTATTCAGTACCCAGCAAAATATCAAATAACTTAATATCTCTAAACGAATGAATCGCGATTAATATATGTAATAGTTTTTGCAAGGCTTTTTATATATGTACGTAATTTATTAACGAAATGCAGCCTCATACTCTACAATAAATAACGTGAAAAATTAACCATCCAAATTTTTCAAAGCTTCATTTCAGTCTTCCTAGTTTTAAGCCTTGATCCTTCAGAGATTGCGTGCATAGAAAGGAATTGATATATCTTTTTTAACCTCTTTAAATATTGTTTCTCTTAAAATAAATCTTTCTTAAACTCTTTAAATATTGTTTCTCTTAAAATAAAACCTTTTTAAACTCTTTAAAGAAACAATCTTTTAAAATAAATATTTTTTAAACTTAAACATTCCTGAAGAGATCTAATAATATTTGTTATCGTTTTAGAGGCATCTAATACCAAAATTTGGAAGTAACTTTTTCATAATATCGAAAACTGTAGCAAAACTCTCATTACTGGAAGTCAGCTGTTTAAAACAGTATCCGTCGTATGTTAGCTCCCAAGGGGCTGTTAGGAAAATCTATTTGTTGCCGTATATGTGATTAATAACATACGTGAAATATAGACATACTTAAAAAAAGGTATAGAGCATATTTAAGATGTACTCACTTTTCCTTCGGGGGATCTGTTGTCGGTGTGCTTGACAATATTTTGGGAGGACGTCCCCTCGTTGGAGCAGGAAATCTAAATATAATACAATTTGTCAATGAATTTTGTACAATACTTAAGTGATGATAATTTGTAATTAATATAATTTCACATTTAGGCAAAAGTTTTGATCTTTCTTGACAAATGTCTGAAGGATCCTTCAGAGATAATCTTGCCAAGGTATTGCTCGTTGATGACATTATTTTTTGGTTCTGTTTAGTGCTCCACTGGCAAGTATAAAATTCGAGCTTCGCGCATCGGTAGGGCAGCATGGCTTGTTCAGAAACAAACAAGCCCAACATTAATTTAATAAGACATACTTTGAATCTAGATGAGTTTCCTAATTGATGTCCAGAAGAACGTCTCTGGAGCCACTATTGGAAGTTATTTCACCAATTATAAAATAAATCTACGAATGTTTCAAAAAGTAATGATTTCGCCATTTGTAAAATGCCCTACCAATGTTTCGAAAGAACATGTCAACTGTTAGACGTTGTTTCACATTTTCAATATTGCAATGTTTTTCATTCATTTCGAAAAATTTACTATGTATTTACTATTGTTTTAATTTTCTTATATTTTTAGTTTTTGGATATATATTAGCTATATACGTGCACACGTGTTAACAGCCGCCGAACACTGTGGCCTCGGCTTACGGCGACGCGTCGCCCCCCACTGACGGGTATTTCCCGCAACGCGCATGAAAGTAAAAAAAAATACCCTGTGAGCCATAAGCCTGACCTCGATCATTATAATCGAGGTTTTGATGACCGATCTATGAGGAGATTTATCGGCAAGTCCATAAGGCCATGTTCGCCAGTGTATTAGGGGTTGAAAATAATTTTTCAAATATGATATTACGTTCATGTACAAAGAATCAATATATTTGTAGATTTATATATATATATATATATATATATATATATATATATATATATATATATATATGTATGTATATATATTAGAATATACGTAGATATCTTAATAGATTTTATTGAAATCTGACACAAAATGAAATTATATTGAAAAAAGTCTTTATAAAAAGTTTTCATTTTTAACATTGGAGTTTAAATATTATTGACGTATATTATGACTTTATTTAAGTTTAACTCCGCAAACAGGCAACAGTTTTAGATATTCGCTTGACACTTAATTATTTTAATAAAATTATAATCATTCGGAAAATATATCTCAGAATCAGAAGTGAAAAACCATTCAGCGAAGTGTTGTTATATTTGCACTGTGTCTCAGTAAAAATCAATTCCCTGGTCTCCATACTGATCGATTTCCGGTTTTGAAAAAATATATAACAAAAATAGGTTATAAAAGTAAAATTATTTAAAATATCCAGATACATAAATTATTAAACATGAAAGTATATTAAGACAATATACTTCGTATGATTTCTATAAACTGCTTCGAATTAAATATTTATATACATATATATATATATATATATATATATATATATATATATATATAAATATATATATATATATATATATATATATATACATATATATATATATATATATATATATATATATATATATATATAATTCTTGGCCCTATTATATAATATGACATTCATCTATTTCTTTTGTTTTAATTGAGTTTTAATACAGTTTACTTGTATTAAAACTCAATTAAAATATTTTAATAAAATGCAAGCTTTATTACTTTTTTAATATAATGAGCTTATATTGTTTTTTTAGTAAATTTTATATTTGAAATAATGTTTATGAACATTCCGTTATTAATTTACAAGTGGCAGTAAATTCGATAATTCGAAAAACTAGGGGAAAAAAATTTAGTTTGAGTTTTGCCTTTAGAAATGCAGTAATTATGCAATTATGCATAATTAAAGTTACTTATTAGTTTAACCTTTTGAAACACTGACAAAAAATAGCCTCAGACTTTTAATAGGTTTTTTATCTATTAATTCCAAAAAACGTTCTTCATATTGTCTTAATTTATTGGAGTTGAAACATTTAAAAAAATTGTGTATTCAATTGTACGTCTATAATTTTCAATTAAGTGAATATCGGCCATCAATATAAGTTTCAATAGTTGAAAAGTGCTACCTTGATATGTGAATCTTTTATCAAACATCTGGTTAGTGTTGGCAGTTAACTTTTTGCTACAGTAGTAGGAGTTAAATTTTTGTTAAAATTTTGTTCGTTGATTTTAAAATGCTCTAATTTTCTGTATCTCCAATTCTGATATAATAAACAATTCATCTGTGTATTTATGTAATAAGATTTGTAAATATATTTAAGGTGAGCCTCTGATAGCTCTTTTGAAACTGTCAAAAATATGTTGTAAAATAAACCATAATTTTGAAAATAATAAATTTTCATTATGGCGTTAGTTTTAAATATTATAATGCATCATATAAGATATATAAAAGTTACTAAATGTTGATCAACCCAATCAATATTATTAGTTTTGTATATTCACATCGTATTACGCCTTACTGATAATTCTTTACTTTTTTTAAAATTTATTTACTTACATAAATTACGTACCCAGTATATAGTTAGATACATAATCGGAATTGTTTTTAAAAAAACAAGAAGTAATCTCGAGGTGTAAGAGAAAAATTAATAAATGACAATAGAAACGTTTAATGAAAATTATTGATTGCCGCAAGATATTTTTGGGCACGAAAATCAAATTAATTCTTGAATTATTTTTTAATTTTACCTTTTACTTTTTTAATAACGGTAATATAACTAGACAGTCAGATAAAAAAGATAACTATCATTTTTTAACTGCTAAAATATGGTTCGATTAACGTATAATGTTTCCTAATTTTTTAAATACTCGCTTTTCTCCATGGTTTCAACTGCGTGTTATTTATTTCAGTAATGTTTCATTTCTCCCATGTGGTAATTAAACACCTCTGCTCCGTTTCCGTTCAGCCATAAATAATAGGGCGGTGGAAAGAGCATCTCTCATGAGAGCATCGCATCATTATTTTATATGCAAACAATTGTGAGGAAACTGATTCGACTGATTATCGATCATAATTTAATTTTACTTTAAGAAAGTACAAAATCGAATTTATATGCCCTATTTTTAATATTTTCGTTTGAAAGAAACATATAGTTCATTTCATTTTTACTTCAGGATCCCAAATTTAACCACATGTATTCTTTTTATATGGGGAAAAACAGATACAATCTTAACACAACTAAACTGTGCAAGTTTTATACTAGCCAGATTTGTAACCTATGATTCCATACACAGATACTTATCTGCGTTGAGTATCGGTATATACATATTTAATATAAAAATAGCAATATCAATATTGTAGAAAATATTAGTAAAAATTTAAAAACAAAAATAGAAGGAGAGTAAAAATAGACAACAATAATTAATAATATAAATAACAGGTAAGATATATGACCATCCTGAAGAATATGCAGGAATATAAAATGTATAATTGACATTAATTTATTTTAAGGGTGACGAATAATAATAATGACAATGGTAACAATAACAATCTATAAAATAATAAAAATAATTCACTATAAAAAATGGAAAAATGTTAACAATAATCATTAGGAAAATATGGTAATACAAATAATGGTTACCATTAATTAATTAAAGTTGATTAAGAGATTCACCCTTAAGCAATATTTAAGAAATAGACAGCGTGCATTGGGATTACGAACTAGGAAAAATGTCGACAGGATGGAAGAACTTGACGCAATCATCACAAAATCTGCCAGATTCCACCATTGTGAGGAAGTGAAAGGGTTCAGAAATATAAATAAATCTGATGGGTAAAAGAAATTGCAATTGCCCCACATTGTCTGAACGATCGTACTGATAATGACAAATATTATACAACTCCCAATTCACCACGCCTGATATGTATTATATTAAATTTAAACAGTAAAATTGCCTAAGCATTCTCACCTGGGCGTGTTAAAGTGGTATTGCAAGTACGTATAAGCCGCATTTAACCCGCTCAGTCATTTCAAATAGTATAGTAAGTTTTCCATATTGCAAAAGCTTAAGATCAAGCAAGAGCTGTTTAAAGGGTCCTATATGTTTTCTTCTCCCTGAATGGTTTGGCAGTTCTGAATACGAAATTCAGCAATGCATAGGCATCTGTGATAATTTGTTGCACCTAAGGGTCAAAGCATAATTTGGAATAAAGGAAAACCCAAGATCATATATATTATCAACAGACTCCTATGAAATACCATCAATGTTATAGAGATAGGAATGGACCATCATATTTTTAGTGAAAGTAATTTATTTACACTTATCGTAACATAACTGTCTTTTTCTTACTATAGTATACACCGAGCTTATTAAGATAATAACAATTTATTTCCAATTTATTACATATTAACATTTGGTTATACTTCTTATTTTAAACATATTCAATTTAAGTGTATTTCAAAATTTTGCTAACATTTTCCTTCTTAAATAATTTACCTGATTTATTTTTAGCTATCTTGTCTCTCGTAACCATGTAACTATATAAAAAAAGTAATTTTATATATAATAGTAGATTGTAAACTCCAAAATTTTAAATATAATGCCCAATATTTAAAGCCTTCCAGGTTTCACTCGCTTTTCTCGAACTTACCTTAAACTCGCTAATTGAGATGTCCAACATGTTGATAAGAAATGCAATGTAAGAAGTATTTTAATGAACTCTTTATTTCTTGGTCCGTTTCTATTTAAATTTAAACCAAGTCCCCTTTCACTAATCATTGAAACACAATTCCCTTATAATAGGTTCATTTTTAAGAAATTGCTTATGTTTCTTTTAATTTTGACCTGGAGATTCTTACAAATTTAGTACTTAATTATATGTGTATAAAATACATATTTAAAAATTGTAGTATACAGTAAAACAATATTCCATCGACCCATGGGTAATTATTTCTCATTAAATCGATTAAAATATAACCACCTATTTCCCCAAAAAATACCCTCTATAATTTAACTCACATTACATTTAAACAGGTTAATCAGAGTTCAACAACATTGGTTTAAATAAACCTTTAGATGACACGTTTTAATAATGAGTACTCTGTTATAGCGACCCCTTTAATAGTGGATGCCCTTACTACGACAGACGAAGGGTAGGGTTACATTTAATTATCTTGTTGGTTTACGCGGCTGAATGTAATTAGGATATAAATTTAAATGTAGATTTATTCGAGTTATTTTGGTTTGACTGGGAAACTAACTGTGAAATCTTTATTTCTTTGTGTTTTCGTCGCTATATGCAGAGGTTGGATAAGTAACCAATATTAGAGAACCCTGTTATCAATAATACTATTTACCCTGATACCTTTTTTCACAACATTTTCTTTGTGATTTTTAGAGATACGCGAGATCTTGTGCATATCGTAATTATGTGCGTCGGGTTTTGTTGTGACTAATACATATTTAAAATAATCTGTAATGCTTGTCGTTCCTTCCTTTTCTAGAATCATTATTTAATTTTACGAGTATACGCAAACAAAAGGAACAATAATACACGGGGGTTTGTAGCTCATATCTTGTGATTTTATTGATGTATATAACCATCATCATTTGAATTAAAAGTAATATCATGTGATCTATAAGACCTGTCCGCGGGTTTCTAAAATTCATGTTTGAGAAATTAAAAGGGGCGAGGTAGGCATTATATGTCAAAATAAAATTATTTTTTTTACCATGGAATCCTAAACAGAACTAAGTATAGAATTATTACATAAATTATTTAATAATTCTATGTTAATGTTACGAAATTAAATTTACTATGTAATTAGTTTATTAAAATTAATCACACCTACATCACCACGAGCTCTACCACAAAAACGAGAAACGCTGGAAACGGCAAGCCTTTTTATTTAATTTAGATACATTTCGCTTTATTTCTCCACAGGAAATTCATTTATTAAAGCGTACTTTATACATTCATATGGTTCACCACATATACGTTTATATCAGGATTTGGTTGGTTAGTTAAAATATAAAATAATGATACAACTTTTTTAAATTTTGCACTCATACTCGTTTATCTTTTGTCATCATTTTGATCTCTCTTTTTTAAAGTTATCTATATGTGATTTCAACTGCAACTCCTTTATTTTTTCCTTTGGTCTTTATTAAACATTACTCTTACAATAAATATTTCATGTTTAAATTGATTCATAATTGATAGAACCTGAACCATGTAAATCTTTATTTATTTCAGATCCTTCATAATATTAAACAGAAGGACATTAATATATAATATTACTTCTGGTTTTTAAATATATGTCCAGCTTCAATATTACATTTCTCATTGAATTCCTTTTGAATTATTTTGAACATTTCGGATATTTATCATACTCATTTTAAGTTATATAAGTTTATACAGGAAATTAAATTTTAGCGTTTCATATTTTAGAATAAGTAATTATTTCTTGTGGTAATCAGGATATGATATATTAAATGTATACGTAAATAATTGGATGACTGTAACAAGCAAATGCTCGATTCTAACCAGTTTTTCATACACTCTTACCGATGGTAGCAATATGAACCGAAAACCTTTTGAGAATGGTAATAAACTTAGAAACTTATATTCGGGAGATTTGCGGCGTATCTAGGTAATACTAATTTGGCGGTTAGTAAATTTTAATTTTTAATTTTCATATTTATTTGAAATTAGAAATATAGAAACAAGAGCTGTGAAAATACATTTTAATCTCCCGGAATTGTTTAGCATTTCTGAAAACAGTCAGTAATGCATACGCCCGTGTTGTAGTTGTTCTACCTAAGGGTCAAAATGTAATTTGGAATAAAGCGTTATCGTAGTATAAACTAGCCGATTAGCCTCAAGTTGAATACAAAGGGCAAATACTAAACACCCATTGGATGAATTAGTGCTTAAACGAGTTGCTTATTCTATCTGCATTGCTTTAGTCGTAAAAATACATGCATAAACTTAACCTTTCCACAATTTCTATTTTTTTTCTATTCAATATAAAACGGTCCATTCTAGTAATCATAGGTTTAAAAATTGGTCGTGTTTGCGCAATTCTATGTATAGCTTTATACAATAGAATTGCGCAAAGTTTTACATTTTCGTGTTGTTGTTTTTGACAAGTTTTTACTAAATGGAAGCCCGCATTTCGTTCGAACTGTGTTGAGAGTTGCTAAATTTAACAAGATATGTTCATGATGTGTTGCTTGCTTATGATTAAACTAGTCATATGATATGACTTCAGCAAAGCGTTAATATGTTTTTTGGTGTCTGAAAGAAAAGAATTTGTTATTGTGATATTTAAGATAATCAATTTGTTCTTGTCCAGAAATGGATTCAATGCACGTAGCGTACTTTGCCGGTTAACACTGTTTGCCTTTAAACGACTTCTTCCCTAAGCTTGAAAGCCGTTTCATCATTGACGCTATTCTATTGAATTCCAAAAGTTTTCATTTCTGAATTGCTGTCTATAAATTGATTGATATTCAATGAATCATTTCGCATTGAAAAACAATTTCTTATTCTTTTTGCATTTTCAATGGTATCTGCTTCTGCCATTATGTCTTCTACGTAGCAACGCCTTTCCATAGTTTTGCTGGCCATAGGGTACCAAGTCGTAAAATAACTGAATTAGTACACGTGTGGTCGACTGAGGTACAAATGCACTGACAAAGAAAACCACAGGAATTTTAAATGTTTTTTCCTATCGTTTTCTCTTTTTCGCCATATCACTAGAGAATTATTAAATATTTTTACTTGTCATTTTCATTTTCTCGCTACATTGCGCATCTCTTTCATCCAAAGGAATTTGTTTGTACATTTTCCCGATGTCAGTAAGCGTAACGATTTGAATCGCAATATGAATGCAAAAGTTTGGTTTTGTAGATTGCTTCTATCATTAGACATTTGCTTTAATTGAGACATTATAGACATTCTGACCTTTGTGGAAGAACTTGATTCTTAAATTACTGGATGGTTTGGTAAAAAAACAGGTAAAAAACAATGTCTTTTTCCTGTTCTTTGTAAGTCAATGGGTCGATTTTTGGAAATGTATAATATGTCACATTTTGCATCCAGACACTGGTCCTTATCAAAAAAACATGACCAATGTAACAAGTAGAGAAGGAAATGATAAATTAATGTCATACTTGGTTTATTACGCATTTGAACGTCAATATCTCTACACACATGCGCATGTGCTTATCACGGCGACTAAACAAAATTAATTCTATGAAAATAATTTTGTAAACTTTTAGACGATCAGGTACTTTATATTGATGGCATTGTTATGTTATGTTGATTGAATTACGCTACGCTCGAGAATCTTAAGAGTGGCGTAATGAAATTTCATTTAAAAGCCTTTAAAGCCAAGGCGTAAAGTAAAAAACGATTACCTGTCGCGAAACAATCTTTCATTCAGAACTAGCGTCTAGATGACTAGTAAAACCGAAGGGATTTTTGCATTTCCTTAACGTTTATTACATGTAAATTTATTTATTTACATATAAAAGGAAACTTTCTTTTCTGGGGCTTGTAAAGGTGTTTTATCAAGGTTCAACTTTTTCGTTTCGCTAGAACTTTCGGTTATGTGAACAAAAGTGTCTTTGAAATAAATATGTTTTAGAAAACTAATAGTTATAAATCTCTGTGAAAGCATTGTTCACATTTTCTGCATGGAAATTATTAACATTTTATTATTCTATCTTGTTCTTCTTTTAGTGTAAAAAAACTTTTTTTTATACTTCGTCTTCATAGTTTTATTACATTCATGTCTTCGATGATATACCGTAACCCTTTATAAACTTTCCAATTGAAAATCCTTTATAATTGTTTCATTTATTTTTAATACCAGCAATACCAGAATATGGATGCGCATTATTTATTTCAAATCTTGTTTTCTTTGGTATATTTTTAACCTATTACTAAAGGTTGTGCTTATAAACGGTGTAATAGGATGTTATTAAATATTTGAATTAAATCAGATATGCATTGCAAAAACCACATATCTACGTATTACTGAAAAATTTTATGTCTATTTAGTTAGCATAAAAACAATGAATTAGATAGAAAACGGAAGAACAATATTCCTTTGATAATTAATTTTAGAGACGCAACTTTTTTTACAATTCGCGACATAATCGCACATTAGCGAGGAGCCCGTGCTTTTTGTTATTGTTTGTTGCTCGCTTTGCGTATTAAGAGACGTGTCTCCCTCGCACCCCGGTCACAGCCATATCAGGCACGTCTCCTGCAGTCCACGCACCGCAAGTACGTATCATGCACACTCGCAAATAACCGAGTTTCCTTGACCGAATTTTTGAGAGACCTTTAATATTCTTCCCTAAATGTATATGGTATTATGAATTCACGCCTTAGATGAGTAGGTTTTAATTTTTAGGTCTTATTTAGCTAGTTTGTTAAAGTAAGTTCTCTCAAATACATATGAGGTTCTAGCTTGACTCTTGTAAGTATCGTGCTCTAATTACAAATTTATACCATTTTTATTATTTACACGAGAGCCACGTTAACATTGACACACTCTTTCTTTATCATCCTTTGTCGCAGACATCGGCCATAGCATTAAATTTGGCAACCATTTTAAATTAATTAATGATATTTAGGTATTTAAAAATTTAGATGAACATAAAATTGTTCAGTGTTTTACGTAAAAGAAAAGCGGTTCGTACAATCTGTATTCAATTTAGTTGCTATTGCAATTGTAACTATTTACTCTTGTACGGAAAACGTTTATGAATCAAGTATATAATGTGAACTTTTCTAATTTCACGACTTAATATTTTCGACCTTATATACCATGTCGCGTGTAGATATTATTACAAATTTTCCACTTTTCAAAACAAATTTCCGTACTCGTATACCAAAGTTACTATTTTATTGATGTGCAGTCAATCTTTTTAAAATATTTCGTGCTAAATAACGTATTGTTTGGATCATAAAAGTGCAAGTTGCACGTGATACTCGAAATGATTGATAACTTTTGAATCAGACTCCGGTCACAAAATTTTATTTCCCGAATCGTTTCCTTCATTTGCGACGTGAGATATAAAATTATATTTATTTTATGGCACTAGCTAAAAGAAAAATTTTCCTCAAGTATTTGATAGGCGAGATAGTTAATGAATTTTTAATGCGGGATATTTTCAAAGACAATATTTCCCTAAAATACCTCAAGCTAAAACCGTGAATAACACCTGTGAAAAATGTATTTAAATTCGCTACATAATTCTAATATAAATATTAGAAAGCGTAAAAATTAAGTATTTGTAGCTTTACTGAAAAAGTTGTCGGTTTGAGATATAAGGCTTGAATTTCTCGTGTAAATATACATATGATGCGGCTCGTACCCGCGCGAAATTGGTTGGCATACCGCCGTGTACCTAGGTTATAATATCAGACTTTTATACAGTAAATTTATTGTATAAAGTTTTATTAAGACCTGATCGATGTTTTTCATTCTGTCAAAATGCTAATATAAAGAAACCGGCCAATTGAAGGTTGATCTCGCGCACGAAGAGTTCTGCAGCACCAAACAATATTAAACTTATAAGTTTGTATTTTTCAGACACCGTGAAAAACAAAGTTATTGCTGCGGTCAGTAACGAAAATATTTCATGTCTCAAAAACTACTCAAAATATCTTATTTAAACCAATTTTCATTTAAAATGTATTTTAAGTTCTATCACCTTTATTTTTTAGGATTTTATGCACGTTAGTTAAAAAGTTAGAGGGAGGTGGGGAACACACTTCTTAACACTTTAGAAGCGCATATTCCGGATTATTTCAATAGTAAGTTATTAATATCTCAGTTACTGTAGTAAGTTCTTTCGGAACCTGTACATCATTTTTAAGACCTAGATAACGATACCACGAGCCATTTTTTCATATCTTAGTTAAATGTATAGAACGCCACCTCTTACAAAATTTTTTCTCATAATTATACTATTTAATTTTATAACGGACACCTTCCATTCAAATTTTATCTATATAATGCCAATAGTCTCCGAGTAAAATTGCTGTAACATACAGAAAGACAGTCGGAAAGATATAAGGACGAAACTAAAAAGGTTTGGTTTTTACTACTTTACCACGAAACCCTAAAAACCATATGATATTCCATCATCTTATTTGTTGTATTTGGATATATCTTAACTACATCCACGACCGACATATAAGTAAAAGCATTCTTAAGAACAAAAAATATGCCAGCGATTCTTCAAAAATTCATAACTAGAAGAATAACAGATAAAATTGTAAAAAATATATATTCAATCGTTCAAAGAATTTCTAAATTCGATATTTTTTTTATATATTGAATATGAAAAAATATTTTTCCCGACAAATAAACACAAGGAAAATCGCTTTTCCCATTTTGTGTTGAGCTATGCCATGAAAAATATATACTTTTCTTTAGGCATCCATATCTCATCAGGTATCCAAAAACAATATTTCTATTTCTTCTCAGTTAAAGTTTTCTACTGCATTAAGTATTTTTTTATTTCAGTATAAGGAATGAAAGAAGTTGTATCAGATATGCCAACTTAAGTGGATATATATTTCAATAAAACTTTTGTCAGAGGAGAAACCAAAATTTACTATTATGGATCTACCTAAACAATGCTTGGCTGTGTCTTAGAAAAGTATTCTTTCATCCATGTTTATGCATGTACCACGCCCTCTACACTACTCGTAAAGTTACCTCGACGAAGTGCTCGTCGAAGTTGAACGCAGTCCAAAGTACGTGACTACAAATTCGTGCAACCTAACGAGGAGCTCAGTCGCCGTGAGTCTTCCGCACGCTAACCTCGCGAAGTCGTTTAACTCGGACGCAAAACACTGACAGCGATCGGAAGTAGCCAAGGTGAGGCCAGGTTGCACCAAGCGATTCGGAGATTTAGACTATTCTCTTTGTCTAACTTCGCGAGTAATCTAGTGCAAGTTTATTGCATGTAGCATCGTGCTGTATATAGCTTCGTGCGCTTTTTGCATTAAAACATTTTTTTTTTGTTTTCCCTCAAATGCAAACCGACAAAATATGAAAACCCATGCTATTTATAAACTATACTGGACATGTTCGAGAAATTTCCAAAACATCCTAAAATCAGTTCTAAAAGCTGTTTTGGAAATCAACTCGTTCATTATATTGGAATAATTTTGTTACTGAAAATTAAAAGTAGTAAATTTACCAAGTCATTTACCTATCAATCAGTTATTCAAATTGGCGCATATGAATAGGTAGTCTATGCAAAGAAACCTTGCAATATATATTTTGTTTGCTATTCGGTTGTTTAGTAGTTATAATTTACTAATACAAAGAGATTGTAGTGAAAATGTTTAATAATATGGATGTAAATACGAGCTTGTGCGTATGCTCGCGTGTGCGTATGAGCGCTTGTGCGCGTGCATGCCTGTGTGCATGTCTGCGTGCGTGCGTGTGTGAGTGTATGCATGTATATTTACATATACACATGGACGCATATTCAGAATATTTTATGTGCGGCATAATCCTTGTTTTAAAAGACAAATATAAAACCAAAAAATAATATTTACTTTGATTTGTTAGGCACATGACTCACGCCTTTGGATCGCAATGCCAAATACCAAAGAACATACGCCAAAGAACTGATTTTTAACATAAGTATAATAATGAAAAATGCAACTCTCAAATGTGCGATGCGTTTGATATCTTATAACTGAGCGGATGTTTTTTTACTCTTCAAAAATTGCGTTAAAAGTTAAAATTAAAAGGATTACATAACACAAAAATAACGTGTCTATTTTTATACTAACTTAAAAAAAATGGTGTGAGAAAAATTAAGGTGTGAGAAAAAAAAAATGAAGGTGTGAGAAAAATTGTACTCAATTCTTGCAATTGAGTATTAATTCATTATATAGGTATTGAAATAGGGTAATTTACAATTATTTTTGAAAAAATTGTGATGACTAAAATCAGGTAGTCAGAAAAATAAGTTTTAATATATGTTTGGGTTTTGAATGATGAAGAATAAGTTGAATAAGGAGACATACTTTATTTATAATTATGCTGTAATATGTTTCATTTAAAATAAATTGCTTTCCAAAGTGTGTTGAAAATTAATATAATTTTTCTTTCAACGAAAAAGTTAATGATTTATCTTTATAAAATAGTTATGTTTTAGTACATATATAAGCTATATATAACTTAATTTAGGAAATGGATGATTGAGGTTTAATGAAGAGTTCAGACAAGATAAGAACGGTTCAGACAAGAACAGAAAATTGTGTTAAATTAAAAAATAAAGACATTTTTTTGATACCTAAATAGAAAAATATCTGATTTTTCGCAATCGAGGTTTAATATTTAACATTTTTTTTTATCGTAACAGTTAATGGTATATATGATGGGCTGTAATATTTTAATAGTGAACGTAAAAGTAGTAATTTCAATATAATATGTTAAACAAACAGTTTAATATTTAATTTCAAATCACTACTCGAGTTGTCTCAGGACCACTCCAGGCGCGCATAAAAAGTCGCCACAAATAAGGGGTTTTCAAAAGTTCCCTTAAAGCATACAGTATCTTCTCTTGAGTGCTTTAACCAAAAGCTTAACATATTATTGCAATTAAATTTATGGTTATATGATAAATTTTCACCGATCGGCCCAATTCTTATCGTTAGCACTGATCAATACGCGCCACCACTATGACCCACAAATCAGAAGTGTCACTCGTAAATTCGTTATAATAAACAAAAATAACAATAACAGCGACATAACGCGACAGTTACACGCCAGCCCGGTCAGATTTTTTTTAACATTCAAGCGGGCGATGTCGCGTATTCAGACCGCAATTTAAATAAATTTCATGTATAATATTGCGATAAATGTTTTTTTACTTGCCGCTATCGACTGGCAGTTATAGGGTATAAATTATGGTTATTGATATAATTTATCATAGCTTTAACTAGCTCGCTAGTGATCAGACTTGATTTTGATACTTTTGTTTGTTTGTCTCAATGGATAAATGTTAAATGGTCTGGTAAGAAGCTTCAAAGTTTACTCTTCTTATTTACCCAATGCCGCATGTATGAATTAATATTTCCAAAGATATGATAAGGCAAAAAGTATGAAAAATATACTGAACTCTTTTATAATAAAATGATTGCGTGTTTATTATTATTTGCGTAACATAAATATAATGCATAATATATATAATGGGTATGTCAGCAAGAAATTGGTTTTATAAGCACTGAAGCTCCTTTTCCGATTTCAACATCGATTTCGAGAGGTAAATAGATAAAAAATTTTAATTAAATTTAATCACTAGCAAACTATTAAGGCTATTATATTACTACTGACAAGTACGTGCGAAAGTTGTCATCTAGCGTATTTATCAGTATTAAGGAATTTTTTTTGACCTATTATGCTTGAAGAGTTTTGAAGGAATTTAAACAATAATTCTTTCGAAAATTTCATTTGGCATTTCAGTTTATGGCAAGGAACCTATAATTTTTAAAATTCAGATAAATCCAAACAAAATTAACTTATTTAGCCAATTTCAGCCACATCAATGATAATAATACGCCTTTTTCGTTTCATACTTCAGCATGTCAAAAATATATTAGCCATTCAATTTATTTGCTTTAAAAGAAACAATAATAGTTATAAATAATTAAGAAACTTCCTTTAATTTTTAAACTTTTGTATATGCCTAAGGTCTACAAAAGAGCTATAGCGTGAGTTATACTTTAACTTAACAAGTTGTTTATATAAAACGTTCGTAAACAATTAAAAAACAATTTAAACTTTACTTATGCGTCGATATATTATAAAAGTCTTGTTAATATTATTGTATTATAGTAGGAATACATTTTTGTAGGTTATAGAGCATACCCTGCTTTAGTGACGTAACATGAGTGACTATGTGAAATTTACGTAAGGTAATTTGTGAACAATAGGAAGTAATTTGATATCATTTGACAACGGAATTTACCATCATCGACTTTGTTATGAGTCGATCGGGTGATTCTTGACAAAGTTTATAGGGTTTTTTTAAATTAAATTATTTTTTTAAAATATTTATAGTCAAGTCTCAATTTTTTTGCTAAAAAATGACAAATCCTAATGTATTTAATACTTGAAGAAAACTTTTTAATGGTTATTAATATATTTACAATTTCTTTAAGTATGTATATAATTATTTCTACAGTAATTTTGGTTTCATTATACATAAACGTTTTTCTTGTAATTGCTAAGCATTAAATTATTTGGTACATTTTAATACACATAAAAATATATTCCGACATCATTGGCACGAAACACCTTCAGTTTGTATAATAAATCTGGTTTTCGGCATAAAATGTTTAGACGCATTTTTTGCTAAAATTGAGGTTGAGAGATGGCAGAAAGGTAAATAAAATAAATGATCTATTTCTACTCTTATAGTTATATTTACATACATAATTCCTAAAAAGAAGGGTAAAGAGAGATTATAATTCTCTTTCTTACAATATTAAAAATCGTAAGATAAAAAATTAACAGACAATTGCGCAGAAAAATCTAATGCATAAGGGAACTAGTATAATTTGGATGTCATTGCTGTTCTACAATACTAGAAATTGGTAATACAAGTCAATTAAAATAATTTTACCAAATTTCATAAAATCTGTATAGTAAATTTTGTGTGATTGAAAAACAAATATATACATAAACAGACTGAGAGACAAACGAAAATTCTAAAAGGAGTTTTTCTAGTTTCTACTACAATTTTATACGCTAAACCAATCTCTTTTTTAAAAATATTTTCCATGTACAGAGTCCACTTTGCTACATTTTGATAGGTATATGCATAGATTAAAAATGTTCTTATAATATCCTTGATAGAAAACCGTCTATGTCATAAATTTTTAATTGCTTTCTATTAGCGATTTTTGATGATTTGGGAAGCTTGGCAGAAAACTGTGAATAGTATGTACATTGACTGTATGTATATTTATATTATCTTCATCCCTATTTTGTTTTAATTATACTGCTCTATACTCGCATTATGCTCTGTCAGGTTCAAGATTATTTCTGCTATTTCCCTTTTCAATAATCACGTAAACATATTTATTCGCTCTTAGTCTTTTAGAGAGCTAAACCTTCAATAATTTGGACCAGCACGCATTGTAAAAAATATACTTAATATAGTTCCATATATTTGTAAATTGTACACGTTTTATATTTTAATCATATCACCTTTTTATCTGTGTTCAAATATTGACTACTATACTATAATATTCGTGGTTCAATTATAGTTTCAAATTACCAGTGGACAGAATTAGATTAAACAGAGGCGCATTCAATGGGATAAGGCTTTAAATGACATATAAAATAAATAATGTTTGTGGTTTTATTTTGAGAATTTCCTTACTAAAAATTAACTATCCAAAATCCGTATTATTTAAGTTATTTAATTATTGTTTTTATCCCAGTAAATAAAGCGAAGAAAAGAGACTGATAATATTATTATGTTAAATTTGTTACAATCGTATTTCAGTAAATTTAAATTCATTGTTTAAAAAGGCTTATACAAAATACATTTGCGAAGGCATATTTTTTAATAGTGTCCTTGTTTAAAGTTTGCGCTCGATTTTAAAACGTCATGCTTAATTATTAGTATCGTCAAAAAATCTGTCATGTACCTATAAAACTCAGAATTCAAGGATTCTGCATACGTTTAGGCATTTATGAAAATTTAAGGGCACAGGTTTTTCTTATAAAACTATTTCTAAATATAATTTTTCATAATGTAAATATATTGTCCACTATTCCTCTCACAGGCATAAAAACGTGGTGTATATTTTCAAAGTTATAAGATGTTGGATTAATATTACAGTTTTTCTAAAAATATCTAAAATCTCTAACTTTACATAATTTTAAGTTGAGTAATTTCCGAAATAATGGGGCGGGGAAATATTTTTTAGGTTTGTTTTTAAATATATCTCTAAAGGTACATTTAAATTAAGAAAAACGTATTTTTAACATTTTTATAATTACTTATTTCAAACCATAGCCGACAAAATACATTGTATTAATAAAACATTTATCATGAGTAGTTAATTTGTACCGCCTCGTGCCCCTAATATGTTTATAAAAATATGTTTGAATTTTCGGGTTAATATTTCATACTTATTGTGCCAAATTTTAAACTTCTACATGTAACGGTGTTTGAGAAAAACAACATAGATAGATATAAACGTGAGTGTTCTTATAAGGGCTACGTTTTTCTTTTTATGTTCTGAATCATAAAAATGTCTTTACTTAAAACATGTATTGCATGAAAAAAATTTCCTAAGGAATAAAAAAAAACAATTTGTGGGAAGATTTTTGTTCAGATATATTGCCATAATAATGTCTTATATGGACGGGTTTTACCTAATACAGAGTATGAAATATATCTGAAAAATATCTAAGTCATCCACAGAGAAGAATTCGATTAAGTAAAGTGGGTTGCTCACCGAGTGAATCATTTCAGCGAGCGCACATTAATTTTTCCCTAAAATAAAATTCCGCATTTTAACCAAATAAGCTACCGTCAAAGTAACTTGAGTCATCATTGTTAATTTGACATTTTATTTGAACAAATTTTTAAGCGATAGAGTGGAGCATTACATCTAACCAAGTGATGAAAACGTAAGACTCTTTGCTACTTGCCGTAGAAGATTATGTGCGTGAATTCGCGCGTACGTGCGTGGGTGCGTGTGTGCGCGCGTGCGCGCATGCGTATGTGTGTATCTATACCATATAAATATATATATATATATATATATATACATATATATATATATATATATATATATATATATATATATAATATGTAAATTAAAATTTTTAACACTATTAGAGTAGAAAAAGAAAATATTTGCGGCTTTCATTTTTTTATTTGAAGATATTTAATGGGTGTAAAGGAAACTCTTGTGGTCATACCTTCACATTCATTAATTTCTAGAAAATGTTTTCATGGACTATTTACTAAATATTTTTGGAATTATGACATTGAAAACGTGCATATAAATTTTCTAGTTCGTTTTGAAGTAGGACCATTATGATCGTAATATCATCATGTCCATCTATGTACATGTATTCCACAGCATCGCTTAATATCAACTGTGTCAACTTTCATTTAGGATTGAATTTATTAAAATTTTACAGAAAGGTAAAAATGGTGTATAGTGTACGTGAATTCGTAAAGAAGACAAATATTTTAGTAACACTAGTTTACAAAAATTTCCAAAATGTATTAAAGGTACTGATAGTTTGTGTAAAACACATACTATATGCTGTTATAATGTTACAATGATAATTGTCATACTATTACACGTTTCTTTTCATATTTTCAATGTGCATTAAGTTGATATAACGTTAACACGAACGTCGTAGTTCTGAAAGTTGCATGCGTATTATATATGTGCTACTTATATAGACTTGTATTCTCTGCATATCTATAAAGTGCTATGAAACATTCATTGCAAAAGTTTGACTTGCATTTGCGCAATTTGTTTTATAGTTATCCTTTATTATATAGTATATATGTGTCTTAATAGATATCAAAGTATTATTGCATAAACACATAGACCAAGAATTCCACTCTCCCTGTTTTCTTTTCTTATTATCCACATATTTTATTTTAGCCTAAGTAACTCGATTACAAGAAGCAAAAATGCCTCATTTTAAATCAGAAGATTTTTCATAAAACCGGTATAAACTTATCACTACGCATTTTAACAATACGGACAGGAAAATTGACGAGCTGTTAAGTTCTTTTCTCTAGCGCATATGATTGATGATTCGAGTTCGGACAGGAGGGTATTTTTGACTTTAGCAACCAATAGGAAGACCATATTATTAAATATATGCAAGTAGATGAAGATGATTGATGGACTCATAAGAAGGTTTTAACGGGATATTTTGAACCATTCCTTTATTCGTGTGTCATAATAGTAACTGACAAAAAAATTAGAGTACTTAGTAAATGCATCGTGACAAATTAATTTTAGTCCACTTGCATTAATTAATTGAATAGATAGGGGTAAATAATTATTTTTAGTACACATATGGATGATCACTAGACAATGTGTTTAAATAGTGAATAAATCATTAATCGTAATTTGTGGAAATACTAAAATGTTTAAACTTTTATTTACAAACAGGTTTACATGCATCCCTTGAAGTGCGAGTCCTGCTTGATCGTAATTTACATTTCTTATGACCTTTTACATTCTGTTTACATATTCACGTTATAAAAAGAAAAACAGTTCCAAAATCACTTGATTACATTCTTTGATATGAACAGATTATTAAACAAAACTGTTTTACAAAAAAAATTTAACCGACTTTAAATACCCACCGAATAAATATAATAAAACTGTGAGTGCTTCATTAGTACATTCGCGGTACAATATAATTTCCGAATATAAACAAATTTTCAAAACACTGCAGTTAGTAGTAATTTTTGGAGTCAGCGAAAAATGAAATAAAGAATCTTCTGAGTTCATAAAAGCCCTTTAAAAAAAGTACTTTATAAAAATAAAAAAGTACTTTATAAAAATAAAACTGACATCTGCTTTCAAACTTAGTCCTTTATTTATTAAACGAAATTTCAACGTAATTTTAACTAATTCACAAGTTGAAAGATTACTAAATACAACTGCAAATTACAAAAAGAACTACGTAAATATGTGAAAATAAACTAAATTTGCGACGCATCCCAAATAAAAATCGTCACGTTCTTGCCTGCAACATTGGCTGCATATGTACACACATTGGCTGCATATAGCAGATGATTTGCAGTATACAGACCGTAGGTTGCATACTGTATGTGGGCTATACAATTTCTCAAGCTCTTTGGGTCGGTTATGAAAAGTTTGATTACTCCCGTAATAGTTTTACTTAAACGCAATATGACGTTGAAATGAGCTTTTGAGCAGAGTAATATGTGAATTGGAATACTTGAGTGTACGCTGAAAGACTGTAAGGCGACTTTAAAATGTTTTTGCAAATATGTGACGACGACTTTATAAAATTGCAATGTTTATCAGCCGGGGTTCGTATTTTGTGAAGTGATTAAATTTAATTGCAAGTCAATATATAATTAAGTATTTCTTAAAATATCACTAAACGTTTTTTTTATAACATGATTTGGTAATTTATGCTTCAAACATGCAACAATGCCTTCGGGGGTTATTTAAAAGTTTAACTGGAATATTCATCGAGAATATTTCAATTCCCTTCACTTAAATTGTAATTAATCAATACAGTATAGAATTTACGATATAGATTTATATTATATACTCTATGTCAATTCTGATACTATAAGTTTTAATAGGTACAAATAAAAAGGAAGGCGGACTATGCGCTTGGCACACATAAATCCTTACATATTGTTGAAATAGCAGCTTTGCCCAGTTAAAATTAGTTTTTTTAAAAATAAAATAATTCTATAATTATTTTTATGGTAAAGGCTACATAAATACCGAAATTTGTCGAGATCGGTTAAATAATCAAACGGCGAAAGTAGGACAAACAAATAAATTTACAAGAAAGGCTCGAAATTAATTAAGTTTTGATGTTTATATTTTTGTATAACCACAAGGTGAATACATACTTGACAGACGAGAATGCCAGCGGATTGTAACAAAGCAGCGTAACTTCAATATATTGCATGAACACTTTATTGGAATAACACATATATTTCACTACTTTAACTCAAATTACAATATTAGACTACGTAACCATATTTAGACTACGAATAAACTTTATTTCAGGAAGATGCAAAAAATTACTAAGTGACTAAAAATATGGGTAGTAAATTATAAGTATAATTTTTCTCATTTTCTTCGATTATATAAACTACTTTTTATAATTGAAGAAAATGAGAACAATTGTTTTAGTAGCAGATTGTGCTACATTAAGCTATATTAAATATAGAAACTTTCCGAAAACGAGTAAAAAATGAATTAGATCTTCTTGGGATATTACTAAAATGAACAGAGAATAAGAACGTGAGTCAATGGTAAATATCAATAATTTTTACTTGAAATTCCGTTACTATATAAGTAGTATTTATCTATTAAGTAGAAGTGAACAATTTAATTTGTAGCCTCGGATTTCGGTAAAACTTTGAAGTTTTTGCACAAGTGTAAAACAAGGAGAAACTAAAATGTTTACTATGAATTAATTCCCATTATTTAAACGAAGCCTTTTTCAATACTAATATTATATATGGTCGAACCATTTCATACGGCAAATATTGATGGGTCAATATTTATTAATTTCGACTTATCCAGTCTACATATTGTCTTTGCGATATACTTGTGTTAGTGGTATTAAAACTGGATCAATATGTTTAAAACTCCAATCATGTGAAAGTGAATTTGAGTAGGCTTAAATTTTTAAACTGACTCCAAATTCTTTCAAGAATTAAAGTCAAGTAATTACTTGAACAAATTCGCTTTTTAATTACGTTTATTCAATTAATTATTGTAAAACGTAAAATGTTTTTGTATTTGAGAATATTTGAGTTGAATTTATTACTAAAGGCAAAAGTGTAACTCACCGGACGTGCGAGTGTTTGACAAAGACTCGATTTTAAAAACAAAGGGATATACCTTTACAGTTGTTGCACGTGAATGTGTGTAGTTGCCCACGTTTACTTACAGTGATGGGAATTAAATATACACCCATTTTTGATATATCTTATATAATAATTAACAATCGAATTCTGTGTTCGTCTCGAACGTCAGATTTGCTGAAGCGCACTCAGTAGATTTAAATTGTAATATAATTTAGCGTGCGACTAAAAATTTTAATTGAAACCGATTGTTTAAGGTTGCTAACTGACTTAAGTATAAAACATTAACGATATATTTTCAATAACAAAATAGCAGTTTCTAATTCGTTTTGTTTCTGAAAATATACTTTTATTATATTTTTTTTAAGTATATTAATTTTATTTTTGTTGTTCACTCATCCTTATTAGCGAAATCAAATATATAAATAATATTGCTAAATACATAAATATTTTAAGCGACATTTATAAGACTCTTTTATTAGGTCAACTATTATATGAATTTGTAATGAATCTCTGAAACTAAATTTCATGTATTCTCTAATTGTTTCATCATTATGAAACTAGGTAGTTGTGTGCTAGGTAGTTTTGATGACAATATAATAGTTTCATAAAATATTGTTTTTTGTTTTTAGCTCCAAAACAAAAAAAAACTATAAAATAACGGAATTGATAATTTAAATCTTCTTTCACTTTGAGATGTACAAATTATTTAAAATTTTGCACTGAACCGATGATAATAAAATAATTTCATAAAATTTATTTTTTTCTTATTTTAAAACAAAGATGGCTAAAGATATAATGGAAAGTTTTAATTAAATTTTAACCCAATTCCAGATTTGACAATTATTTAAAATTTTGTTCACGTGTCAAGAACCAATGATAATACAATAATTTCATGAAATTAAGAAAAGTTTTTACAGTCTTATAGACAGAAGAACATAAAAATAAATTAACAGTTCTAAATCACAATAAAAACTCGTTTTTACCAAATACTATATGTACTAAAAAGCAAAAAAATTATTGTCGAATCTGTTTTCTCTGTCTACTCAGTAAGGATATTAGTGTAAACCATGTTTGTTATTAAGCATAATATTCGAATGTAAAAGGGTGGGGTGGTTCTCTTAAAAATAAATGATTTTGCTTCTAAAATAAATAAATACCAAGTGAATAAAAATATTTAACATTTTAGTTAGATATCAAAACAAAGCCCCTATTATTTGCAAACTGTCCATAGGTATTAAAGTTTTAAGAACACATTACAAAGGCAATTTAATATTGAAACATGTTGCAGTACATACGCATATAAGATATTAAGTAGACAGTTGCAATGGAAAATTAAACATCAGCTAGAAACCTATATTTGGTCTCATTCTAAATCTTATGAAGTTGCATTGAGGTCAGGATACAACTATTTATCATGGCCTCAATGCAACCTCATAAAATTTGGAATGGGAGGAAATATAGGATTTTAACTAGTTCTTCATTTGCTATGCCGAGAAAGCGAAAATACGACAATTCTTGACAAACAAATCGTGTAACTGTTCGGCTGTTTGAAAAGAAACTCCTTACACAATATTTAAAGCGTATTATAATAAATGTCCTTATATAATATTAGAAGTAGAGTCCTTACATAATATTTGAAGTGTCTTAGAACATTATATATTAGAAGTGTGAAATTAATTTATTCTCCTATTTACGTTAAATTTACAAGATCGTGGTAGTTATGCAGACACAGTAATTCATTTTCGTCGTTATTCGTTTGTTTGATATGCAAAGTAATTAACTCTGTAATTTAAATGAATATAAATAAATGCCTTTATTCAATACGTCACTACATTATTTTGTCATAAAGGAAACTTACTGCATCCTTCATATGCTCTTTGGCGAGAGTACGCCCCAATGCTCGAATATGGTGTAATATTTAATACATAATCTAGTGAATTACACTTGTCGCACGTTTCTGTAGTGTCATTATATATTTTAATTTATTGTTTCAAGATTTATAATTTGAATTTTCACAACACCTTACCTAAAATTATTTTCCTCCTCGATGCTTATATTGATGTGTATATTGATATATGACAGCAATAACAACATAATCCACTTGGCCACTTAACTTTTTCTAATCAAACATAGTGACCAAATTTCAATCGATAGCACAACGATTATAAATCGATTGTACAGTAGTAGTGAGCCCCGAGGGATATACTACTATTTTTGGCGTCATCATTTGTATCAATTTAATCTCGTAAAAGGGAACTTAATTCGATTTTGTTGAGTATTATTTTATCGTTAAGTTACATTAGGTCAATGAAGCTATATTTACCGAGGTGCAGGACTAGCCCGGCAATAAGCTTGTTACTAACGATCCTAATTACATTAAAAATTAATGATTAAGGTTAAAATAGCTTTTCCCTTTTTTTAAGTTAAAAGTAATTTCGTATAATAATAAAAAAAAATTATTATCTTATCTTGCAGGTGTGCACATATATACTTATTATCTAAGAGTATAAATGGGCGAGTTTTACAAAAATCTGATAAAAACTTTTTATAGTAATTAATGACGTTTGGTTACCTCATGTATTAACCTTATACCTGTACTTATTAATTTATTTATTTACGTACTAATATTTTAGCTGTATACATTTACCTACCTTTTTACTTCGTTACTTTCTTGCTAACCTCAAGACAAGTAAAAGGAGTTCAAAGTGGATATGTATACTCCTAATTAGCGGTACGTTCCTGTCATCGATTTTCGGCTCCATTATTGTTCTGTAATTTTGTTTGATAGAGATTTATTTCACTTCAAGTTGTATTAAAGTTTTAGAAATCGTTTTTGTTAGATTATGATTAAACCTACATATATCATATAAACTGAATAATGGCATCAGTGATTTTCATTGTCTAGAAATTCTAGGGAGTATTTATTTCTGTTTAATTCCTTTGGTCAAAATATAACGTAATTTTGATGACAGTACACTGAAATAAATTTCAAAATAAAGAAAAAATCATTTGAATTTGTTGATTTAATACCGGAGATATGAGTTGACATATACAAAAAGTGGTTTCGTGCCTTGTGTACATCTGTAAACACTTACTTATCTAATGATTTTGTTACTTCTTGGTTATATCAACACAAGTCAAACGAGTCAAAATTCAGTGAGTTTATTCCCTATCACGGAAGATTTCCTGTCACAACTTTCCAGCTCCACCATTTTAGCCTGATTTTGCTAAAGAGCAAAGTCTTATCGTCCATACTAGTTTGTTATCCTATTATCATAAGACTTTTATCATTTAAACACAATCATGGTACCTGTGATGTTCGGTGTTCATGAATTCTATAGTGTACATTTAAAAAAAACACATTGAAGATATATCGTCCAAAAAAATAATAAACCAAACGGGTAAAACATTTTGGTAATCGAACTTTATGAGATAATAATAAAAATAAAGAAATATAATCCATTTGAAACCTCCTTCTTTTTTGTAACCGATTAATGAGACATTTTTATAATGGTTTTTACCTCATATTTATTTAATTGATATACAAGTCTCATTACATATTTTTTTTTACAGAAAAAGACGATTATGCGTGGTTAACAACTTTCGATTAAATAAATGCACACCTCTTGTATTATTCTAATCAATATTTAATAATTAGCTGTGCCTGTAATTTTGTCCGCGCGGGGATCAACATCAAAAAAATTATATATAGAAAAAGGTGCAAAACGATGTCTGCCGTCATGCGTCTGCCCGCATTCAGGATGCTTATTCAGGCACATGCCCTTCCTGCACCACTCCTCATTTCGCCTCTGACCACGCCTATATGTATTCATAAATGTATGTTCAACTTAACAGCTGGATAGCTGGACCCTTCTTTGGTCTTGTTTTACTTGTGATTTTTGATAACAAATTTTTGAAAAATAATAAATTGGAAAATGTTCTTTAAATATTTTCATTATGCAGACACGCCAATTCTACAGTTTTATTATATACATAGGTTTTATGACATCTAGTGATACAAGTTTATGTTATATACACATTGAAACCCATTATCTTTTGGGATCTGCCTTATTACCTTCCATATTATAAAAGAGTTCACTTACAAACTGATATTTGTTCCAACGTTATTAGTGTTATATCAATACACGTTTTCAAATATCATCTTAGAAAGTCATTACCTATGTAATGTATTTTTACATTCTTTATCTTTTTCCATATACCATTTCTTCCTTTCTTTGTTTCAAACATTTTTCGTAAGTATGTATTATTCTTTTTATTGTACGTATTTAATTTTAATACCTTCGCTTGTTCACACAGTAAGTTGATGTAACTTCTATTATACAATTTAAATTGTTATACAATTAACTTATATTGTACTATTATACAATTTAGTTAATTCCTCTTGAACTTTGAAGTTAACGTTATAAATGTCTGTGAAATAAAGTTTTAAACAAAGATGTAAATAGGCCCAATCGGTGTTAGGTGTCGGTAGCTATTTATATATAAGCATAAATTTAAATTTTGGTAACATAATTGTCGAATTTTGAATAGTTTCGGGAATATATTTAGTACTATCATTTGATTAAATGGAAATTTGCTGAGCGGCGTAAAATTATGCTTGTGCGCCGCGCGTATGTTTATATAAAGCACACCACACCACCGAAGGAGGGCATCTATATACTCAACCGCTTCTCTTAAGTTTCTCGCATTTCTCTCGATAAACATTAGCCGAATACACGTATAGAACATGACGATTGTCGGGGGAGCGCCGGCGGGTCAAATCGATACGGGCGCTTATTCATCTAGAGTAACGTACAAAATTTTGTCTTAGTTACCTATTTTTGCAATTTGTCTCTATTGAGATGATTACCTTTCTTTCAAATAATTTCATTAAAGTTAAGGCGTTAAGTCAGTAAAAAATATAATAAATTAAAAAAAAAAAATTAGACATTTTTAGTCGATTCAGTGTAGGAAACCAAATAATTGAGGTCATAATTATTTTTCGCAATCGATGCAACTTAAGTCATGATATGAAAATATAAATTGTTAAAATTTGGAAGGCTGCCAATAATTTTTCTTTCATTTTAAACATTCAGGATCTTTTCCAAATTTTTTATTTTTCCTTTTGAGCAAAAGATGAATACATCAATACATCAGAGTCATAAATAACTTTAACTTGCATGTATTATTAACTAGTTATTTTTTAGAAATATATTAAAAGTTCCAAATAACACTAAAGTTATGCAAAATTATAGGTTTATAATTTTAAGATTTCAGATTCTGGAAAGCAAATACAGTCATACATGTAGGAACATCCAATTTTGATTATTGATTTGTGACTGCGTGAGTGTCGTAAAATTGAAAAGGAAAGACTTGTTTTTTTTTCATAGCCGCTCATTCAATGATAATGTGTTTTCTTCACGTTGTCTGTCTGTTTGGCTGAATATTGAAGTATTAAAATATGTCATTGCAATGATACAAATTTGAAAACAACTACGATTACGCTTAACAATTATTTATATAAAAAATTGTATCATTTTTTTCGATTTTAAATGGGAAATTTGTTTACAGAGCACATGAATTATCACAATAAATTAATTAATTACTTTTAATTACTATTTTATCTATATAAAGCATTCCACCGTACTCACGGTTATCAACTTAGAAAGATTGTAAATACTTTCTTATTTCCTGTGTATACTTTCAAATTACTGAATAATCTATCAACTGAAAGTAAATAATTTTCTCAAGTTATGGTTACAATTTTCCAAAAACTTTTGGTATAATGTTTGGAACATATAGACAAGTGAAAAGGACTTCAGTAATAAAAGACACATTCTTCATAATTGCATTCATTGAAATTATGCGGAAATCTTCAAGCCATTTCACAGCATTAATATTTCGGAAATTCTCAGTTTATTAATTAAAATATGATATTATTCACCAAGAGAAGTAGTAAAACGTCACAAAAAAATGACACGTAGTAGTCATAAAACGTCACAAAAAAATAAACATCACGTACTGTGAGACTGTTTCTAGTAATATGATAAGACAGCGCGGATGTCACATTGATCCGCTAAGTGAAAATAAACAGGGAACGCTCTAATAATTATGATATTAAATATCATTTTCTTCATTATTTTCGTAATGTTGTAGAGTACGCATCTATCTTACTTTGCAACGCTTTTTTATAATTGATCAAAAAAGAACTGACAAAATATTAATATAACGTAAAGATTTCACCCCAGTTTGGATTATTCTACCCATGTTTTATTTTGAAATTAATATTGTCACATAAAATTTTATGCGGGGGGAAGGAGGGAAAATATTTAATATTTAGTATTTATTTGTAATACACATTATAAGTACAAGAGATATATTAGTTCATTTACAATTAACATGGTAAGATATATTGAATAAATGATGCCAACAAAACCAATCAGTCGCGTTCGTTAAATTTACACCAGACAGCGCTTAGATCATAATTAAATGAAATTTAGATTGGGTTTGACGACGTGAAACGTCTCATATAAAATCAATATAGGTTGTATAGTCTATAAATAATATTTATGTACCATAAAAGGAACGGAATTTTAAATTTGTTTTTTTTAGTTTTTAATTAAATTTTGGACTAATTTAAACAAATTATTAATAAAATAGCATGTCATACACCGGTGTAGAAATTTGTATAACAAATTATATGTAGTGTTGAAATACTTTAAAAAATTAATTTAGTCTTGGTATAAGTTTGAAACTAAAAACAATGTTCCCCGCAACCCACAAAAATAAGTTTCATTTAGATTTAGAAATTTATTTCGTTATTAGAACAAAAATATAGACAGATTTGATTTAACTTTTTAGGATCCATGCCTTAAAAGAGAAAGAAACGGAAACTTCATCAGATAAATCGTTTTTTTTTCAGAAATCATTTAACGTTGAAATTTGATCCAGTGATAAAGCACATTAACCTAGATCCAATGCAATAATTGATACGCTGTAATGTTTATAAAGAAATTTTACTGGGGGCAAATGAAATGATTGTAATATTTTTGGTTTACTTTTTTAGAATTATTTACGGTTGAAAACATTTACACAAATGTCCACCACCCCTACACGACTAAAACTGTTAGTCAAACTTATGAAAAGAGGGTAACTAGAAGTATATTCAAATTTTTTCAGAAAACTGTAGAAAATATTTCTAATGTCCTAATTTTTGAGAAATTTAAGATGTATTTATGGCTGTGAAAAATACACTAAGTGGAAAATAATATTAATAATTTAAACGGTTTAAAAGAAATATTGTGTTCACCTAAATGTTTATGTGAGCCTACTTGTCTAAAAAAATCATCGTATTGGGACTTTTATTCATATCTAACAAGTTTTTTATAAGTACATGACATAAAAGTAATTGAAAAAAATATGAGTAAATTTAAATAATTAAGTTCAAATATACTGATTAAAAAGTCATAAAGGTGAATGTTTCTTTTTTTTCATTCACGTATTACCTCATTGTCAGCAATTGTTAACTATTTCTTATCCAAATCGCATTTGCATAGATACCGGTACGATCGCGACAACTCGTCGAGATGCTTGCTAGTTTACTCGCATTCTGAAATGGTTTGTAATAAATCCTACGTCTATTTCGTTCAGTCAAATTATGAGACTTTCTGACTGTGACTTTGTCATTTGTCTGTAATCGCTTTTCTTTTTAACCATTGTTCGATGGATTTAACATTTCTGGATCTCTTTCCCGTATTTTTATTTCAAGAAAGCACTTTATAAGCATTGTCTTCTAATGGTTCAAAAAGGAAATCAAGAACGTGTTCTATTTAAAACAGCTGTTTACCTTATATTTTATTAATAATTTCTAGTTTCAATAAAACACAATTAATATAATTGTAATACAATTTTTGATTTATCGACCATTTAAAGATAATTTTTCAGACATCCATTATGGACCTCAAAATGTACTTCTTTAATATCTCAAAATGTTATTAGTACCATCAACAAATACGCATCACCGAAAAATTTGTATCCTTAGCGCTGATTGCTTGCTGTAATCAATTTATAATTTGAGTATGGGTCAACTTGTACTCAATATCGTAGTGTCATGTTCAGTCCATCTTTAACATTGACAAACAATGTATATTAAAAATTATTATTTTTAAGGACAATTCTTTGGTTTAAAATCATACATGTGTCTAATTTTATAACATTTTGATGTTAATCTATATATATAATAAAATCGTAAGAGTAATGGAAATTATTTTAAAAACAGTGATTTATTTAGGGTATAAAATGATAATAGAAATCAATCTAATCAATCTTTTTATGTAGTAACTTTAATAAGTTACTACATAAAAAGATTGATTTAAAAAAAAATTAATTTTTTGGAGAAAAGCAACAAATATTATTTTAGTTCTATGTTTATATTGGTCAGTCTACTTATGCGTAAAAATTAGCTAGTGGTAAAATGTTGAGTATAAATTTTGGTATATAAATTAAGTTGCATCAAACAATAAAAGTGAAATATCACTCAAATTAAGGTAATTTTTTTTTTCGCATATAAATGAGGCTTCAATAGATTTGGTTTACTAAATCCGCCTAATTCTGTGACTCGAATTAAATTGTTTATGTTATGTGTAGTATAAAACGGTTCCGTCTTCTAATATTTGCTTCATATAATAATACTTTATATGAATTTAATATGACACTTGAATTGATTAAATGCATACCAAGTGTATGCACTAAATTACAGAATCACATATACCATAACATTTTTCAGAATAAAATGATGCGGTATGAATACATCGTAGGTATCGTGGCGTGAAATACAGTTTAGGGCGTTTTTCCTTTTTCCAGTAAGGGGTGGAGAAAAGTGTTAGTAGAAAGTTGTAGTGGATATTTTTTTAGTTTCTTTCAACGATTTTTTGAAGCAAGTTTCAATATTTTTTTTAATTGACGTGGCAGAGCGTTTGTAAATTTTAAGATGTACTTACATATATATATTATATATACAGAAAAACGGTCTTAGGTATCATTATGTCTATTTTTACTGAAACGTCATTACATTTTTGGTCAAACATGAGTTTTCCATGAAAATTAACGCCTTAAAGTAATTGTTTTTATATGAATCTACTCAGTTTTACCATAGTATAATTTCACTGTATGGGAAGAAAAAGTTTGGATATCAGAAATTAGTCAATTTTATAAAAACCTATTAGCAGCTGTTGCAGCATGCTATGAGCAGCTGTTAATATTTGTGTTTTAATGTAAATTTAGTCAATAGTACATAAGAAATCAATAATGTATTGCGTAGACCTTAGTTCTTTATTTGAATTTTACGTTAAATTTCAAGCAGAAAATAATATCACATATCGTTGTTACAGGAAATTAAGATAGCGAACACTTTTTGTAACCATAGAAATGTGTTTGTAGACAGATTTACGACTTTCCTGATAACGATGAAAACATATTCTCTACGCTCTTTTTTTCTGAGAAGATAATATTTTCATTTTTATTTCTAATTATTTCTTCAATTATAATTATAAATATTGAAAATTATCTAATATCCAAAATCTCGTTCTCAAGCTAATATGTATATTTATAATTTAAAACTTGCTCCCGACATATTTTATTACAATTATTCATGGTTTCAATTGAAATTCATATATCCCTATCTCAATATCCCTCATCTCAAATTAAAATCCTTAAAATTTTGCCATAATATTTAATTGAGAACAGAATCAACATCGAATAAATCACAATAATGATGAATGTGCACAATAAATTATAAATTTCAAAAGTATTCGATTAAGTTTAAACGATAACATAAAATCAAAAATGTCAAACTTGTGACTAAAAACATTCGATCAGTATGTAACTTTTTTTTTGAAACCACACATCAACGCAAAATTAAATTATACAACGTACTTGAGCGTGCACTTTACCTAATATGATGACAAATATTTGTTCCCATTGAAAAAGTTACAAATAATGCTTGCAAACATTTCCTCGTAAAGGGATTCCACCCCCAGCAGTGATCCCCTCTCTGCATTAGGAGAATTTTCATGTAAATATGAGGTCGTCAGCCCCGCTTGGATATCTTCTAATGAATTATCAACTGGTTGTTCTTGTCTGTTGGACTGTACAATCGTGCGCATTATGAGGGAGGCCAGAGGGATGAAATTCGTTATAAGTTTTGTGTCCGTAGATAAATAAATGTAAGAAACGGTTATTTCGCGATATTATTTCATTCTGTAATTGGGAGTGAGTTATTGTGGATATTATTCCCGCAGTAATGTCATTATTCCGTTAAGTGCTTTCCTCTTAAATAATTTCTGCTGTTAATATACAATCCTTCATTAATTTTTTTATTAATGTGTTATAATGAAGTGATTTTTCGCGGTTGTTTTTTCATATACATAATTCTTAATACGATGTATTTGTCAGTTTATTCATATTCTTTGCTAATAGGCTAGGTCTTTCATTAATCATGTGTTTATTTTCAATCGAAAAAAATAATAGGAAAATTAGCGAGTTCTTTTAGATTATTATATTAGCTGGAGAAAAGAGTTAAAGTAAAAACATTGCTAATTTCCAATAAGTTTCTTTATATATAATTTGAATTAAGGGGTATTTAGAAGTACTCCCAAATAATTCTAAATACTTAAGGCAACTTTTATATTTTAGATCTCAAATTCTCAATTCAGCACTTTTTTTAAATCAAATAAAATTTATTACAGAAACAAACAAATTGTACTACTTATTAACAAAGAAACTACTTGGAACTTTACTTTTAGAATTTTTTTTTAAAAGATTTTAATTGAATTAAGCGTCTTTCACAAAACAAATAAAAATACAGCACTAAATGAGAAGTTTAGGGAAAATTTGTGCAAACCTATATATACAAAAGTAACAGACAACAGTTCCATGAAATTAAATAAAATAATCTTATCTTATCTGTATACATATATACTTGTATAACATATTCAGATACTTTCATAGGCAATATACATGTGTTTGTTCAAATATGATTGAATACTATTCACAATCTTCTCTTAAAGCAGTTAGAGTCAGGTTCCAAAATTATTATAAATTTTTTACAGAAAATTTATTTTTTCCTGACTGTTAATATACACCATTTTAAGTTTGCAAAAAAAAATATTTTTGCGTTTTTTAAATTAAATGAAATGTATTGAAATACCTACTTTTCCAGTAAATGTGACTGTAAATTTTTTTAAAGCGATTTTCACCAAAAATTAGTCAAATTAATATAACATCCTTTTAAAATGACTTAATTTTTTAGACAAATCGCCCGACGCGATTTTTAAATGAACTGAAATGTGAGATGAAATTACAAAAGTTTTTATGTACCTGTAATATTGATTATATAATTTTTGAGAGCTATATATACCATAATTAAACATTAAATATTTATTCATTTCAAAATATTACTAAAATATCACTTTACATTGACTCAGTTTTTATAGAAATTGCTCGATGGGCTTTAAAAAAAAACGAAAAGTGTTTTTCGTTTTTTTTTAAAGCCGTTTTTTTTAAAATAAACAGTAAATAAAAAATTGGCAAAACTATGAACTAATTCCTACATATTATATATATATATATATATATATATATATATATATATATATATGTGTGTGTGTATATATACATGTATATATATATATATATATATATATATATATATATATATATAAAACAATTTTTTTCTTTGTGGGCAATATAAATGGATGACCAATATATATTGAAAATGTTCAAAAAAAAATTCATACATGAAATTTGATCAAATCCTGCTATATATAAATTGCTATTACTATTAATAAACCACCGTTGTTCTTCATATTTCCTTTGTTTTTCATATTTTTGTTCAATAATTTTCATAACTTATGACCTTGGCTGCATAAACGTATTTCCTAATTATTCTTTTTTAAACAAATCAAAATAGTTTCGAAAATATTTTTGATTAACTGATTAAGTCATATATTTTGATAAACTGATTAAGTCATAATTTTTTTTTATGAAAAAAATTATTGAAACTTGTTTTGAAGTTAGGAAATATATTTATCTACTTGTAATCTGAGAGTTCCTTGTTTAGTTTTTGGAAAACACATTTTATTGTGATGTATTGATTTATTTTCCGAATAAAGTAACATAATATGTAGAATTTACAATACTGACTAATATTATATTGGATATAACAGGAACTTTAATGACCCTTTAAAGGTAACTTTTAAAGACCCGCTTCGAAATGATCGACTTGTTTTTCTATCGACCCCTAGTTTAGTAAAATGTTTAGATTGAGGTGCATAACGTTAATTAAATATAGTTTAAACCTTTCAACTGTCAAAAGGCGTATTTGGTATATATTTAAAATTTGAACGTTATTTTAGAGAATATTAGTAGGAACTTTAACTTTGACCGGATGTTCCCCAAAAAAACAGTTTTAGAAATATATGGTGTATTTACATTAATCTTTTTTCAGAGTTTCATTGCTTTCGTGCAAGACCCTATTAAAAGAAAAATATATCTATTAATAAAGTACATAATTGAAAAATTATTTAACAATAAGATAAGAAAGGACTTTAAAAAAACTGTCAAATTAATCTTTAATAATTCGTTTAAAAACATTATTTTAATTAAAGGCCAATTATTTGTATAATGACTAAAAAAACTGTCAAATTAATCTTTAATAATTCGTTTAAAAACATTATTTTAATTAAAGGCCAATTATTTTTATAATGACCAGTAAAATGATTTTTCAAAGTCGTAGAAATACTAAATTTCATTCGAAGCATCAAGCACGGGTAAAACTCGCACTAAGAGATTACCGTAAATATTTCTGCCTTTATAAATAATTCAGCATAGATATCTATTAAACTATTTGCAAATTTTAATTTTTAATAATGTATTTGCATTACTTTGTATTATACTTTTGATGAACCTGAAAATAAGGAACATATATGGAAAATTAAATAATCCAGAACAACTGCTTTAGATTAACCCTATTTTTTATATAATGGGAACTTTGAAATTAGTGGATTTGAATATAAAGGATACATATTTTTTTAAATTGTTTAAACATCCAATCTATCATTGTAAAAAAATATTTCTGGTATTCTTAACAAGAATCTTTTTCAAATGATACTGCACTCTATATATCAAATGAAAAGGAAATATTTGTAAGATCATTATTTACTATCTCTTTGATTATTACACGAATATTGAAAAAAAATTGGTGATGTAAAATATGTGCTTTAATAAAGCGTATTACTACGCTAATATTTTAAGTTTCTACGTCACATGGCGTGTAAGAAAATCAATTTTAAAATCGGTTATATTTAATAATCGGTTATGTTTAAAACAAATATATTAAATCAACTAAAGTTCAGTTTTTACGCCACAAATTTTGTTTTATTTTACATCCTATATTTATTCTCCTATATGAAAACCTTCAGATTTATATTTTTATAGTGCAAATAATACACACAAAATATTTAAATTTAAACAAAGAACAATATTATAAATGGATATGCTACATACTAGGTATTGAATAATTAATTTTTCAATACCTAGTATGTAGCATAATTAATTTTTGAGATATTAATTATTCGTATGAAATTTAAAAATACAAGCAAGTTAAATTGTAGTCGAGTTCTTAATTATAATAAATAAATTTTGGCTACTTAAGTGTCGTTTTCAATTTATGGGTAATTTAATTTAGGTGACGCGGAATAGTAGAGCATCTTCGTCTATTTGCAGTATAATAAGTCTATTATATAAATTCGCATATATGTTAACACCTAAAAATATTTATTTGAAAATTTTCGGGGGCGCGAGTGAAGTTTTTTTTTTATTTCACATATCAATTTGAAAAAAGAAATTTATATAGATTTGAAAATAACTTTTTTAAAGTTTGATTATATAATTTTAGTAGTATTGAAAATAGGTCGACAAAAAATGTATAAAGTTCCGGTCTTCATCTCCAAAACTGTTAAAATAAGTATTGTATAAAAAAGCATCATTACATTTTATTTAATATTTACCGAAAAATAATGATTAAAACTCGAGAAATTTTGACAAATTTTGACAATATTTTTACGTTTGTCAAATTTATGCTAGTTGATGCATTTTCAAAACGACAATTAGCATTATTATTTATATACAGTTCAATGAAAATATTATAGGCCCCCAAACCGTTATACGTTCCTAAGTGTGTGCATTACCTTCATAGTGTACGTTATACTCATAGAAACCACTTTTTGCCTAATGTTTGAAATCTGCTTTATATAACCTGTAAGTAAAAGATTATTATATCTTGCTATGTCATCGATGGAGTCTATTAAAAATTTTGTTTGGCTAATCAACAGTCTAAAATAATGATTTTTAAATAAACCTAATAAACGCATTATATAAAGAAACAACAAATTCCTGCCATATAATATACCCCTATACCTTACAGGTCCTTAAAATATATTAATTAAATTCAAAACCTTGCTGAGGTAGCGAAAAAATTATTGGCTTTATTTATAAAACTATAGACTTTCTTGTAGTCAAACGTATAGATATTAGGATGAAACACGGAATGACAGTGTTCAATGTTTTTGTAATAAGGCAAAGTTCATTGAATTTGGAAGCCTAAAAAACTGCTTATTATTTTGTTTATTGCGTTATATTTATCAATAATGATTAGCAGTTGTTGACGCATAAAGTATTAGTTAAAATATAATAAAACAAATTTATGGAAAGTAAAAGCTAATATAACAAAATTTAGAACCAAAACTCATATTATCTTCATATTTCTGCGAATACGTTCCTTTTTCTCTCCTAGCGCGTTCATTGTTAAACGATAGATTTGTTAAACGTATAAATTTATAATGAAAAAGAAAATATTTTATGAAATCGTACATTTTACACGATAGTAAACATATCGGCGAGCAATTTGTTTACATTAACACTTTAAAACGGTAATAGGTTTTATAATGTAAAATGTTAACACACTTTTAATGCAAACGAAGCTCTGTTGCTGAACGGAAAATTAAAAAGTTTTCTCGTTCCGAATCGACAAAATATATTGTGTGAACGTCCTGGTAGTTTGAAATGTGCAAGAGTAACAAAGGATACACCAGCTCGCCGGAATCGATCGCCAAGGAAACCGGTGGTTAGTATATTAACATAATGATATTGGGTTAAACAAACTCAGAAGTAACGCGAACAGGGTACGTTATATACGTACATAATATTTGACTTAAAATTTTAATCTAAATCTTCTAATGTATTAATTATAATATAATAGTTTGGCGTAAAATATTTCTAGCTCAAGTAATGTGTAGTTTATTTAGTTATTGTCTTTAATGTACAAATATACAAGACGGATAGATGAACTTAACAACCTGGGAGCATTCTCATCAAGTAAACAAATACATTTAGTAACAACATTTATTATGGGTTTAGGAAGGCCACATTATATTGTAAAAACAATTGCAAAATATGATTAAAAAAACAGTACAGTAGTAAACAAACTGACAGAAAAATAACGAACGACAAGTCATATATATATATATATATATATATATATATGTGTGTGTGTGTGTGTGTGTGTATACACGTATGTGTGTGTGTGTTTGTGTGTGTGTGTGTGTGCGTACATGCGCGCGTGAGTGTGTGTCTATGTCTATATATATATGTATACAAAAATAAAGGAGGCAAACAAGATTTACGACATTTCAATGCGTGAATTGATAGAGTGCTTTAGATATCATGGTCCAATTTATCCCTCGGCTTAACAGCATAAATATTGACGAAATATTTATAGAATCATGTCTCGGGATTACTATATTAAGGCAATTTTCAGGGTAAAATTCAAGACCATGCACACATGAGGCTGAGGGACTAGACTTATAATAACTCAGTCAAAAAAAATACCCAGTCTACACAACAAAATGTAACAAATATCAAAATTTTGAAGTTATTCTATAGACATAAACTGTTCGATTCAAGTAAAAGTGAACGTTAGCTTTTGTTGGGATAAAAAGGCGCAGACGCTTTGAAGAATGTACTTTGATGGAAATTTTACGACTTGAGTCGTCATTTATTTGAGACTGCGAACTGGAGTTTGGATGAAACAGGTCCACATCTTTGATGTAGTGGATTAGTACCGTTCAATAACAAACTATGATTAATTTGATATCGAAATTATTAAAAAAATTATTTTGACTATCAACTGTTTGTGGGAGTAGTTGAAAGCGGATAGGATATTAAAAATGATTGTTTTGTTTTTACCATCATTTCAGCCGCTATCGACTGTACCATAAAAGAAAAATATTAAAATGAAGTTTAACGAGGAAATGATTAACCTAAAAAATTAAAAATAAAATTATGAATGACGTAAGTTCTTGGAGATGAAATTACGTATCTTTCTAAGTGCACCCCAAAAGAATTCATAGTCGCTGTGTTGTTTCATGCAATCCTACCATTATGCCAAGATTAATCGAATAATACAATAAAAATAATATTGTCACGAACGATTTCAATGTTACAATTGATAAAGGGTATTTTCCTAGAATAAGGTAACACTAATCAATTAATGCGGAATTTTCTTTGTTATACTGCCGAAACATTATTTAACATAGGAAAATTTATCATATTGTGTTAAATTTTACCAAATTAACATGTGCTCCAGACAAGATTAATATATAATATATTAAACTTTATGCAAGTCGAATTGTATAACGCTCATTTATTATTTCTTCTGACTAAATTTGTAAGAGAGCTGGCCTAATTCGGATCATGAGAATCATCAGCTTTATGAATATAATGGCTAAAAGGAGACAAGTAGCGATAATAAATACTTAATGACTTACAAATAAGTCACGGGAGACGGAAACAGAGATGAATTGAAAGTTATAGAGTTCAGCATAAAGTTTAATTGAGTAGATCACATAATATTATTTAATAATCCTTTATACAATATCTCTCTCATATTTTAATCAAATTGTATTATTTATTAATTGAGTTCAATCTGGTCAATTGATACAGGCTGGTCAAAAATCCGTTAACATTTGAACCGGCAGCTGCGTCGAGCAGCGAGCGAGAGGTGGGATGGGCGCGGTACGTAATGTTAGAGCGGCCCATGGGAATTTTGTGTCATTCAACGAGAAACAACGTGTGTTCTGCGTAAGCGCGTACTATCCAAACAACATTCCTCTACTCTGGAGTAAAGAAAATTTAGCGCTCATTACAATATACGGCCTAAAAATAAATCTCCATCAGTTCAAACGATTAAAAAATGGGTCCAGAATTTTGAGAAAACTGGTTCAACAATAGATAAACCACAATCTGGCCAACCTAGAACATCACGGGATCCCAAAAACATAGAGCGTGTTTGAGCGTCTGTTCGTGAACAACCCAGACTCTCTACTTGAAAGCGGTCTAGTGTCTCAAACGTATTTAAAACATCTTTAAACCGCATTCTACACAAGGATTTACAAAAGACGTACAAAAGTTCCGCATCCATTAAAGCCTGAAAATTATGCTCACAGGCTGCAGTTTGCTAACGAAATGCTAAAGAGGTCCGCCAGCTTTAACAAATTGTTTTTCAGACGAATCCCACTTTCACCTAACTGGACATCTAAACAGATAGAACTGCAGATATTGGAGTGACAATAATCCAAAATTTAAGCATCAAAAACTCCTGCATTCACCCAAGGTTATTCTATGGGCAGCTTTATCAGCAAGAGGCATTATTGATCCATATTTTTATGAAGATCAAAGAGGAAACGCTGTTACAGTGAATACAGAGCGGTATATTGCCATGCTGCAGAAATTTTTTACTCCAGCGCTTCAGGATTTGATGGTTCCAATCAACAAAGATGGGGCAACATGCCACACTTCTAATAACTATTTAAATGCATTTCGCGAAATTTTCGGTCAAAAACTTATATCCAAAAGATGTGACATTAACTGGCCACCTTGTACCCCGGACTTATCCCCAATGGATTTTTTTCCTTTGGTAACCTTAAAAGTAAAGTCTACAGCAATCCAGCGACTCTTGAGGAATTAAATGCTCATATTCGTGAGGAAATGCAATACATTTCCCGAAACACTTGTCAGTCGGTCATTGAAAATTTCCGCTCCAGGTTGCAGCAGTATCAAAAAAATTAAAGATGGCATATAGACGATATAATTTTTAAGAAATAAAATCCTAAATTGTGTACTTTCAGAATAAATAAACATTTTTTCTTTCATAAAAATAGTTTTTATTTATCATCGTATGAAATATTAACGCACTTTTGGACCACCTGTATTTACAGGCACATCTTTAACTTTTAAATTAATATAATACTCTTTTAATGAAAAATATTTGAATAAATAAAAAAATTATTTTTTCCTGAAATATTTCGATAATTTTATTATCTGTAATGTTCTCAAATGTCATAATAGCGTGGAATATTTTTAATGAAAAGATGTTTAACACTAGAAAACTCATTAAAAATGATTTTTTGAAACAACGAAAAATCTAAAAATTCTATTCAAAATATTCCCAAAAAACAGCGGGAAAATTAGGAAAGATGGAAATATGTTACCAAGTTATCATTGTTGCTTGCGACTAAAGCAAAGTAATTGAGAAAGTTGTTTTTTAACCCATGACGTCAATTTGTTATGCTGTCACTTACATTGTGGTCTGGATGACCGCTGCGTTTATTTGATCAATACTAATAAAAGATAAAATTTATTTTGATTGTAATAATTTGTTTGAAAGGTTTAGTTACGTGAATAAATTATTCGATATTGTAAACTACTTCTTATATTTTAGATAAAACTCAAGTTTGAACCTGTCATTACTATGAAATTTCACCTTTAATTAGTTACATTTTTTAATTTATGTTGAAAAAATCCACACAAAATAAAATTTTTTGTATTTTAGTCCTAAATGTCACTTTTATAATTTCGTCAAGCCTTTTCCACCAGAAATTCTAACACAATACACGTAACCATTGAAGAAGCAACTGTATCTTGCGTTACACAAAAATATGAGTTTAGTCCGCAATTCACTTATTTGTTAGCAAATATTTGTTTAGAAATATATTTTTAAACATTTTGCTCGTTATTCAAATCTATCTGTGGTTTTTTAAATTAAAAATCAAAAGTAACATACACGGGTTTATTATCTTCTTGCGCTCCATAGATCAAATTGTGCACGACTCAGAATCGTACAGGAAAATCAAAAAGACTAATGTGCTATTCATATTTTTATATTATTAGAGACCTTTCTATTTTGCCATAATCGCGTTAGTTTGCTCAGAATTGGCCATTTACGTCATTCTTCGAATTTCTATATCGTTTCCTCCCCGGTAAGTGAGTAGCGATTCCAGATACACAAACTCGCTGACAAACTGTAGGTCACAAAGCTCTCCTGTCTTTGAAACTTGGCCTTATCTATAACCATGACTTTCGTTTTAGCTATGTTTACTGAGAATCCAAGCTGCTCACTCTCATACTCGACTCTTTTGAACAAGTCAGCTAGTTCTTTCTCTGACGGCGAAAAAAAAAATGTTAAATTGCTAATTCTGGTGCCACCTAGATACATTTACATGTATATTTATATGTGTATATATATATATATATATATATATATATATATATATATATATATATATATATATATGTATATATATATATATATATGTATTTATATATATATATATATATATATATATATATATATATATATATATACATATATAATGTCAGTAGGCTCCTTTGGTTTCCTCAAGGTTCTGTGGTTTTTTAATAGGAAAAGTTCAATCGCTAATTATTGATATATTCTCGTGGCAATATTTCAATAATTTTAATGCTGAATATATTTGGCGTTAATTTTGTAGAAATCCATTATTCACAATTAAATGAAACGACGTGATGTAGTATTATTTCTACTATCTTTAATTTCTTTACCACGACCTAGGTTTCGTTGTACTACAACATCTTCAGGTGGGATATTAGCAAAGATTCCTGGGATATTAGCAAAGATCTTTGCTAATATCCCACCTGAAGATGTTGTAGTACAACGAAACCTAGGTCGTGGTAAAGAAATTAAAGATAGTAGAAATAATACTACATCACGTAGTTTCATTTAATTGTGAATTTTAATGCTAATAAAGAAATTAAATGAAAAACTGAAACCATGAATCTTTTATGGTCAAGAAATACATATTTTAAATTTTTTGGAAATAAAAAAAAATTTTTAGTGTGTTGTCTGAAGTATTAATTTTCATACTTCATTCGTTTGGAAAATAACTTAAAAATATTAAATCGCAAAATCATTCCATTGAAATAATTGCATCCTTATACAAAATAAAAGTACATTTTTATAAATTTGTCAAATAAATTAAAATATAAATAAACTTAGTATGAAGGATATAAAAAAGCTTACTATAAAAGTTTCAATAAAAATCAATTTCTATGGTTTAATACCGGAGGTCACCTATACACAATTTTCCATTATAATTCAAATTACATAATAACGTAATTAGATTCTTCAATAGGAGAAATATTCGTATGAAAACATGATATTACATACAATAATCATATATGTCAGTACCAATTCAAATATATCGTCATATATATCGAAGTCTAATTTACGTCGGCAATTTAATTTGATGATTTCAATATATCGCATAAAATTTAAGAAATTCATCGTTTAAATTATACACATTATAAATATATGACGTTTGTTCCAGTTTTCACATGCGTCATTTAAAATTTTCCTTGAGATATGAGTTTCATATATAATACTTTTGGTACATCATTATATTTCAGATAACTATAATACTTACTTAATGTTCTTCGACACCAATTTCAAGAGAAACTTTTTACAGATATTTTTTTTAAATTTAATGACATTTATTTTGCTTAGTAGGTTATTTCCAGTGGCAGATAAAATTACTCATTTGAAACTGAAATATTTAAAGCCTGAGTTATTTCTGTTAAATTTATACCTGAATGTAATATCCTTATAGGTACTCTTATAACGTTATTACGGGTTTTCTCCATAGTTGAGATACAATATAGCATTTTCTTCTTTGGGTCTACCTCCAACTATATGTCTGACTAAGGATAAAATGAAAACTCTTCAACTTAAGGTGGTTATGATTTATATTGTTTAACAATCTTATAAATATTTTCTGCAATATATAAATAGCTATATGTAATATGAAGTATACCATAGAACCAAAAAATATAATGCTCTTATTAAATGGAGATATATTATTAAAAACATAGTTATTAAATACATTTTTCCTACACAGCATGAAGGAAAATGATAATATATATATAAGTAAGAACTATATATACATATATATTTATATATATATATATATATATATATATATATATATATATATATATATATATATATATATATATATATATATATATATATATATATATATATATATATATATATATACGAACGGGTAAAGAGACTCACTCACAGAAAATGAACAAATATTCCAAAAACACAATTTTTTTCTGTCATTCTTCTTAAGTTCCCCTAAATTATTTTTGTCGCTAATACTTTCAACTTACAATAATTATATATAAAATAAATTCAACGTGAAATATGCATCTACAAATATCAATAACATATTACAATTGTATCCAAATTTTTACCAAAAAGTATGCTCGAATAGAATTACATACAATATTGAACAAATTTATGTGGGTGTGAACAATGACGTGTGCCCTCATGGGTCTGCCCGCATTGCAATTGCTTACTTTGCCAATATAATCGAAGTAAAAGTACACGTAGCGCCATTTATTTATATTCGTACATACTCATTACATTTTTGTAATTACCATGCGCTGAGCAGCTAGGACTTTGTTTTTTCTCATTCTGTTAATACAATATAAATTAATTTTTGAAAATATTCAATTCACATGTCTTTTGAGATATTAAATAAATTCCGATGAAAATCCTCGTTTTTAAAAAAACTCCATCTAAACTGAATTATTAATTTTACGTGATGCGTTTTCAAACAAACATACAGAGCATTCCTAAAACAATATTTTCAATTTTATTATTTTTTTTCGTGCCTTTAATTATTTTTTTGTGAATTTTTCAATGCACACGCAGGCCAAATCTACAATTTTAATATTTAAAATTTATGTATATATAGAATGAAGTGAAACACATACACTCACGGTTGGTTTGATCTAGAAAAATAAAGTCATGTAGAGAAGGATGGAAATAGCTACGCTCGTAGTGTCTCTTAAAGATAAAATTCCAAATAATAAAGTCCAATGGAGAACCAGAATATTTGATAATTGATTAGCGAGTGAAGACCACAAACCTCCACACCACGTGGGTCGCCAGTCAGATTCACTGTCAACCAAAAATAATTGTGAGAATTGATTGGATGCAGAAGGCGGTCGACCGTATGTCACGACGCGCCTTGGGAAAGGCAGTAGTGGAAGTAGAGAATTCTAGAAACTTTGGTCTTCATATAAATAACAGTGAGTGGGTGGGTAACAAAAGCGATCACCTGGGTTTCAATCAAGAAGTGTGATCAATAATTGAATATCCTTCAATGATTGATCACACTTCAGCATATACTTCTTATTCAGTTACCTGTAAAATCACCTATTATTTAGCCTACATAATATCTTCTTAATAATTACTTATTATTCAGCGACGATATATCTCCTCAGTCCAATTACGTATGTGATACTATCATCAATTCTCCTGTAACGGTAAATTTTCAAGAGATTGCGGTTCCTCCTTAAGTTTTATTTTTAAATTATAATTGTATGGAATTGGTGACTGATAATTTAAAATAATAGATAGACTGCGAAAATGTTCAATCTGATTAAATATTTTCCTTGACCGGAATAATTTTAATTACTTTTTCAAACTTTGATCCGCAAGTGTTTCCCTTTCCTTTCAAAATTAAATGAAAATTGTTTAACGATATTTTACAGTTTCCATTATGTGTTAACAAATTTTGGCTATTTCGGCTTAGTAATTAATTTAATATGACCAATTTTCACCTAAATTAAGCGAATGAACTTTATACTTGAAAATATGCTACTAAAATGGTTATACTCTAAAGAGAATATAAAGTTACAAACTTGTCATAGTACCGGATGCATGATGGTGTCATGAAACAGGGGCGGAGTTCGTGACTACTGCTCCCTTGAATATTGATTTCCGCCCAAATATCAGCCGACCCGCGTATGTCCGTCCTATATTATCAGATTATTTATTATTTTAAATTTATTTTATTAAAGTATGAGATGATAATCATTGTTCTTTAGTTCTTTATGCCTAAGGTATTAATTATATGCCAGAAACGTTTTGTTTTTATATAATCAGTTCACTTGTATTTTTAGAAAAAGAAACATAATAATTACTTAAATTTCTGAAAAAAGACCAAAATTTTAATAAGCACTACAAATTAACGCTAACACAAATTCACGACAAATATTATTCTAATACAACCACATCGTAGTAAAATATTTCAATTTATTCATGCATACGTAAAATAAATTTATAATGTACAAAAAATGTTGTATAATGTAGTTTGATATTTACGAAATTTTGTGTGTAATTAAAAACGTAAAAGATCCGGTTCTAATACTTAAAATTTTAACGATATAAGAAAGATAGAAATTTGGCTACAAAATATTTTTAACTGGGGCGGTAATAAAATCTTAAAAGAGAAAATAAATCAGTTTAAATTAAGTTTAAATGAGTGCCGCCAGAAAATAAAAGCTATGATTAATTTTCTACTGAATTAAGATACTGACAAACGTTCTGTCTTATCTGAATAATAAGCTGATATGACATGAAAAATCCCTTAGATTCTTTTAATTTCGACTGCATTTAAAATAAAATAATAAAATATAAGACACTAGGGACAAACTCACGGTAAGGTTGGGTAAATAAATTAATTAAAACTTTCGTGAAATTTCATCAAGAGACTGTAGCCGTTCAACAAGTTTGAGCCGTAGACTACGAACGTAGACTACGTTAGAGTGACGTTAGAGTGAATTTAGAAAGATGTCGCTAAGAAACAAAAATCATGATTATTTTTAACGCTTTTTATGAATAACCGCTTTCCATTGACCAAATGATCCAAGTTAGATTTTCTATCTAATTTAAATTTATCAGAAATAAACCGAGATAAGGCGGACAATTCTAGCAAAAAAATGGTAAGCAGAAGTGCTATTTTATAATATTTGTTTCAAAATGTCAATAACTTTCAACACATGAAGGGTCACGTTGAAGTTTTTTTTATGCAACGAGCTTATAGCTAGTTTCGGCTTGTTTATGCAAACTTGGTGATTTTTTTAATTTACTGGGAGGAAGGAACTAAATGGAAAATTATGACTAAAATGTAAAATAAATGCTTTTCGTCAATATTTACTAACACAAAATTTATAATGTACATTTCCTCACATATTGAATTATATGACATACTGCACATATACTCAAGTGCAAATTAATATAATACAAATTCCATGTGTTGACTGAAACATTTTTTAAAGTATTAAATGATAAAAATGTAATTATATTATTATACAATATTTGGTCACGTCAATATCTTGAAGTTCAAGTATATGCCAAGTTAGAGGACAGGCACATGACACATGAATTGACATATATGAATTGCTTTCATTTCCATGACTTTACCGAAGTTATTATCTCCCTTCGAATAAATCCTCCCACACCTAAAACTTTAAATTCAAGATTATTTTCCAAACGGGTGAATTATTTTAAGACAAATAATCAAAATCCAATCAATTGCTACTCAGAACCGGCGGCTCAAAAAAGAATATCTTATTTGTCGTATATTTTTCAAACTTTGAACTTACAAAGTTTCAATATTTACTAAGTTTCAATATTTTATTTAATTTCTGGTCGTCACCGTGATATGTTTAACTAATAACAGGGTTACGACTTTTAAAGGTGCGGTACATCGCTTGGTCCTTGATTCGATTCTCGGTCGCTCGTCGCGCGGGGTTAGTATGAAATTTGGTACAAATATGGTTTGTGTAAAACAAAAATAGAATTAATATCTACTAGATAATAATATAATAATGGACTAGATAATAGTACAGTAACATGAAAAACTTGATTTATTTCTGATCAATGGTGTTCAAAACTTATGTCATACCTCTTTTGTCGAAACAATTTATCGGTACCAGTATATCGATAAATGGTTTTAGCGTAAAGTTGTTTAAAATAAGTAAAATATATTATTATAAATAAATTAATTTAATTAATTTTACTGAGTATAATAAAGAAATTGAGGATTAAAGATTGCAACAAATGTCTGTTTATTTCAGAGTTAGAGACATGTAAATTCACATTTGGATTCAGTATTATAAACAAATGGATACCTGTTTACCAATTTGACAAATACATCGCTGAAATTGCTGGAAAAGAATGTAATATGAAATGTTTTCACCACTCAAAAGTATTGATATAATGCATAGATGTTTATATATTGTGAAGTTTAAATTTTTCTATCGTGAAATTCGATAACTTGAATTTGACGGTGGACGAGTCCACCATGACACAAAAAAGGGACTCTAAACATGTGCACCAAATTTAAGATGCGTGTACCCCTTCAGCGTGACTTAAAGGCGGAAGGGTTATTACTTGATTGATATTGGGAATAAAAATATTTTAGAGTGGGATGGAAAAATAAATATTCCGATAAAATTTCGAAATATTATAAAACATCTAATCAGATTGATTTATAGAATATAACTGAATGATTAATATCAAGCTGGAGTGAACAGCCCTTCGTGGCTAAAAGAAAAGTCTTACTGAAATGACTTGATCAATATCATCGACGACTTACTGCTGGATAAGCTGACGACTGAGATCATGAAGCACGATTCGGTGGACTCATAAGCGGAAGCCGAATATGCTGTATATTATTATTCTGAGGAGTTTTTACTCACCTTTGACCCAACGAAAATTTTACCTCATGTCCTCTATCAATGTTGAATTGGCGCTCCAAACTTGTTATTGTAAAATATAAATACTCTGAAACTGTGATTGAAATAAAATTTTTACAGACTTCAATCAACGAAAAACCGCCTTAATTTCTTGAATTCCTCTGATTCCTTCGGCCAATTATTTTGATTTCAACATGTGCAATTTCCTGCAATATTAAAACGGTATGACCAAAAATATGCCACATTGCAATACAAGTTATCAAAGTAAATTAAACTATAGCTCACCAATTTTACAAACATATTTTTATTAGTTTTATGTACAAATATAATGATTTAATCAAATCAATAATTTTTTAAATATTATTCTATAAATCAGGTACAAACAAACAATAAAATATTTTTCTTAATTTCCATTTAGTTTTTTAAAAGTATCGTTAATAAAAATGTTTTATTGTATAGAATAGTTTTTCAATTTTATTAAAATTGACAAAAAATGTCAACAATGTTATCCGCTAAAACGAAATTTTTAGAAACAGCTAAGTAGCTAATAAACTTTTTAAGATTCGTAACACTGCTGTTGTCTATTTGATAATAAGCAGAAAATGACACATACAAGTTTTACCACATACAATTTAAAATTAAAAGCTAATTAAGAAACGATTTAACATAAAAAGCCGACAAAAGAAACTGATGAATAATCTTTCTGTAGTCAGTAATTTATAAGGAGAAACTAGTCTTTATTGCAACTATTCACTTTATTATAAATAAAATGTAACATATTTTGTAGTAAAAGAATTTAAACGTGCTTAACTAAAGGCTGTCGACCAAGATCCAAAGACACATGTGTATTAAATTTGGTAAATAAAATATTCCTTTATAATTTTATATGGTGATCGTAATTTATTTTTTTTTGTTAAGATACACAAAGAAATCTTTTATTTCTTTAAATTCAAACATATATCTATTTTGATAAATTTGTTGCCGTGTTGCAGTTTCAGAAAAATAAAAATACTTAATACATTTTGTAGACCTCGCTTGATTAACTCTCATGAATATAATAATAAACATAAACAAATAACAGCCTATTGCAGCTATTAATTCTGCAATAACAGTTTTTGTAAGTCTATAAAGCGCTCATAAGTACACACAATCATAGATAAGTGAATGAACATTAATCAGGATTCATAATATAAAAAGATATGAATATTTATACTTGAAGGTAAAAGAAATTTTAATATATATTTCTTCAAGCGAATATTGCAAGGTTAAAACCAACGCGACATTTACTTTAAGCATAATTTGCATAAAAATTCATAAAGTTTTTAAGACTTATGTCGAAGGGTTCAAATTAAGAAATAATTTATAATTATATTCTGTGATTACCCAAACGATGAAATTCATAAATCCATATGAAATATTTATCCCAATTCTCAAATCGAGGGTGGCAAAGTGAATTTTACCCCATGTAACTTTACGTAAGTATCTCTAAGGTACATAACAGTTTCGGTGAAAATATTTCACAATAACTAACTTTTATTCCAGCGGGTTCTATTCACGGAGAGCACGGCGACGTTGCATCGTAATGAGAGAAATGTATTTTAACTTTAATATATTTATAGATTTTTAGACATATTGTAGTGACGGATCAAATGGAAGCAAGTTGATGGCTTACTTTTATCTTACATGGCTTTAATTTGTTAGAAATTCTGGACATTTCATTTTTGTAATTTTATCTGTAATTTTAAATAAGTCAAAAGTGACTTATTTAAGCATTAATTCGAAAAAGTACATTTGATTAAATCACGTTTTTAGATTGCAGCTAATAATTTTATGTAATTAATGTAAATCAAAATATAAATAAGGTAAGTCCACTTCGTAAAGAGAAGAAAATAGTGTACCTTAATTTTTTCTTAATATTTAATATTTATTTTTGAACTGACGCTTTGCAGTGGTAGACAATGTTACGGAAAAATGTTTTTTTGTAAATTAAGGTTGTTACTCACTTTCCTAATACATAAAAAATAAGTATATAAAAACTATATGCAAGTCTTTTAAGGCATGTTTCACTCAGTGGTTGAGGAAGTTAATCTGCAGCTTCTCCTAGATTGTAGATTAAATTTGTGTTCAATTTTATGTTGAACCTAAAAAAATATATAATACAGAAAATATTATTCTCCACGAACCGTATACGTACGTTCTCAGTCCGAGTGATTATAAAACCAAGTTACAATTACTGTAGTTTTATATAAAAAGTCACCTTTAAAGAAAAGTTACTAATAATAATATGTGTAAATCTCTTTAAACATTATGCAAGTTCCCGCAATTTTGGTTATTATTTGCATAATACTTTTTTTTTTAAACAATTATTACTCCGCTCTTTTATTAGTGATTTTCATTTACTTCCGATTGACATCTATTCTTGGCCGATAGACCGAAATTGTCGAAGACGGGTTTAAGCGAAACTTTGCTTGTATTGAATAACGGGGCAAAAGTCTTAATACCGATCGGAGAAATACGATATCGTACAATCCTTACGTTTTATTAAAATCCATAGATAAAACGTCGAAATACATTTTGTTCAATTATTTCAGCGTGTTCCTACTTATCTCCGCTTCGATCGGCTTCGTGCTCGGCAGGAAATGGAACGAAGATTGGTCTCTCTCTACAGGTGAAATGTAAAATTTAGATTAATATCCCCGTTCGAACCCAACTGGGAGGTATTCCTATGCAAATGTAATTTGCAAAGATAACATGGAATGTTGCTTTTCTAAGTCTCAAACTGTTAATTTGCAGATGAATTTCGTTGACTAAATAATATGGGTTGAAACGTAATGGAAATGCTTTTAGTTTAATTATATTACTATAAGCTATAAAAATATATTAATTGGTACTGTTAGGACTTCTTGTAAAGAACACAATTATGTTCAGTTTAAATGACGATTGGAAATTATTATTATGATAGACTTCTTCGTGTATTTGGATTACAAAATATTATCACTCACTATTCGTGTCAACATATTTATGTCTTCATTGCCGAAGAAAATGCTTATTTGCCGATACTTATCCAAAAAAGACTAAAGAGCAATGTAAAATAAGAAAATCGTTTTATCCGACATAATTTGCATTTAAATATTAAACTTTTTCTGTGATAAAGTAATTGAATTATGTCGTGAAATTGAATTATGTCGTGAATTATGTCGTTTTTACGTGAAAACCTTTTTAAAAAGGCTTCCGTATTAAGGTTTCGCCAGATTTTGCGATTTTATATTTTTATATCTTTTGACTCGAGAGTTACAATGCAAAGTGGTGTATATACTTTTACGAAGTTGTTTGTTAGTATGCATATGTTACCGAGATTTTTAATTTTCTCAAAATTCACAAAGAGCGACCAAAAAATTGATCGTAACTCCGCAGCTGAAATAATTACACTAGTTACTTATAGGTCGTACTGAGATTTTTTGAAGAGTAAGTTAAGCAAACAAATTTCAGTTTTTGAGTGAAAAGTTGCACTGAGTGATAATTTACAAAACCTTCCTAAATTGCTTGTTTCAGGTAATAACCGCGCAATTACGAAAGTATTTGGCGTCCGAGGCGACGTAGTGATAAACAAAATACATTTACACGCAAAAGAAATACATTAGTGTACTGATACCTGTCTAATTTTTTTTTGAGAATGAAATTTTTTAAAAATTTATGTTAAGTTATACAAAATAATACAATATGCAAATATTGTATTATTTTGTATAACTTAACATAAAAATTTATGTTAAGTTATACAAAATAATACAATATATAAAAGCTTTTATGTTAAATATACGAATAAACGGCAAAACATCAAGATTAAATATAAAGACGCAAAAGAGAAACATACAATTGATAATTAATAATATATTTATTAGACAGTCACTATTTTGTAGTGTATAGTGACTTCATGTTTAATATTTGGTACCAGATTTGAAATTTATTTGTGATGATTTGGAATATGTTTGATTAAATATGAAATACTTATTACTTTGTCTCAAAAAAACTACGTCATATAAATAACAAATATTATAGTGTTACTCACACTATCTAAATTATTGACACATCGTGTAAAAATTTTGTATGTTAAAGAAGGAAAAATAAACTGGAATATAATTTTTTGGAAAAAATAAACGGATGGTCGGGTTAACGTCATTTTCCTGACTGATACGAAAGATAACGATTGACGTTTTTCTTATTGGCAATATTGTTTTAACAACATTTTATACACACGGACACACATATATATATATATATATATATATATATATATATATATGTATATATATATATATATATATATATATATAATTCCGTTAGGAATTGTTTTGAGACATAGACGATCTTGAAAGAAAAAAAAATTTCAATGAAAAACAAGGCTTTCATTTTGAACTTTTTTAGTATTATGTTTCATCTTTTAATGATTTTAAACATTTATATTATTTCATAAAGAAACATTTGAAAATTGTAGTAAGACATATTTTTATCTGTGTTTCTTGAATGTCATAGTCTTATATTAATTAATAGGCACCGAACAGATTAAATCGTTTCTTATAACCAGACTAAACGCTATTTTTGCTCTATAGTCACTATGTAAACACAAACTAATTAGCTCATACTTTTTTATCTGGTTTAATTTAATCGAGCTTTAGGTGTTGATTCTGCGGTTCAATCGAAAATAATTAAGATTAGATTTGTAACTGACGTAATAATAGACAGGAAATCTCCAGCTAAGTGCCGATTTGACAGCTGAAAAACAATAACTAAATAAATCGAGAAATTGGTGGTTTAATACTAGATTAGTCATGACAAAACGTCAAATTAAAATATTTTCAAGTTATTAAAGTAACAGAAAGAAGAATGAGTGAGTGCAATGTTTATGATAAATTTGACAAATATGATTACCAACAACATGAAGCCATCGAGAGTTGATTACCAAAGCTATATATAGGGGATGCCGCATACCCATTTGAATTTTGGTACAAAGAAGAATTTAAACGACGATATAGATTTCCTAAGGATTGTGTGTTATTGTTTATTCTTCCAAAAATTGAGACGGCTTTAACGTCATACTCAAATCCAGTATTATCTATTAGTACAGCCATTCAACTTTTAATATGCTTACGTTTCTATGCATCAGCCTTAATCGGGGTTTGTGTCTTTATGATATACATAATATTAAATGATATTAACTTCCGAAGGATATGTTGCTCTTAAAAATGGAATCATACCCCGATAATGTTATATATTTCAGAATGTTTGTGGAGATCTGCATTAAATATCACAAGACATTGTTTCCAATAGTATCATGAAGATATCGGATGTACTATCAATATTGACTCCAGATTTAATTAAAATCCCCAAAACCATTTTGAAACCCAAATATTATTTCAATAAATGGGCAAAACACAATAATTTAATGGAATTCCTGGTGTGATTGGTGTTATATATTGTACTCGCGTGCGTATTTTATCTACCCCTGGACACGTGCATAATGAAGGTTTCCGAAATAGGAAATTATATTTTTCATTTATGTACGGGTGTGTATGGTTGAACTTACTAATTTTACCTTTTTAATTATTTATGTGCAATATACTAATATCTTTAATAATTTATAGTAATCAAACATAATGATGTCTGTAACATGCAATATTTGTTATTTTTTCTAGGCAGTAGCTGGCCCGAGTCCAGAATTTGTTGATATAATTGTAAAATATGCAGGTAGCATGTATGCCGCATATTCCAAATGTCACCACACTTTATTAAACTAATAGATCAGAGATTGGGTTGCATTTTGTCAGGAGATAATGGATACACATGCCTTCCATTTCTTTTAACATCGTTAGAAATTCTTCAAATCCGCAGTGAGCAGAATTATAATAATGTTCATATAAAAACAAGGAATATAGTGAAAACTATATTTGGCGTTTGGAAGAAGCGATTCCTATGTCTGAGCCGTGGTACATGTAATAAGCTGACTACCATAGTCAATACCATTGTTAGCTGTGTTGTTTTGCATAAAATAGCAAGAGGAAGTATTGGGAGAAGTTGTCAATGTTCTAATTCCCTTGGAAACAGAATACACAGACAGGATTTGATTGATGTCTATTTTACAATCAATTAAGACTTTTGAAAAATAATCTATAAGTTACACAGTTAAAAATAACAAATACACATCATTTGTTATTTTTAAATACTGATAAAAATTTACTATTACGAATATTATTTTGATCTATTTAAAGAATATGTACTTTTATATGTATTTTTTGCGGTTTATTGTTTTACTTGCTTCATTTGTTTTCAATCAACATTTTATAATGTAAGTATTATTAGTAGTATTTTATCTTATTTGATATAATTTTTTTTATTATTTTTTATTAATTTTTAATAATATTTATATTTTTACAAATTACTTTTACTTATTAGGTATATTACTAAATTATGTTGTCTCTTTAATTATATTAAGTTATATGCATTAAAAAGAAGGTTTGAAAACTGTATTTTGACCTTTGCGCTTTGTAATAATCTCATCTCCTTGACATAAATGAACATACAATTCCTTTTTAAATGTACTTAGATAATATTACAGATAATCGTATCATTATATTATATCTGCAGGGAAGTAGGACCGATAAAGAATAAATTGTTTTAATACTTCGAATTTTTAATTTCGAAAGTTTAATTTTCACTTTGTGAAATTAACAAATCCCTATAAATATATATTATATTTACGTATTTCGATAAGTTGTGTTCCTAATTGAGAAACGAAAATTCTATTGATGAAATTTAATCTGACTAGCAATATGACTCACTTTACCTATAGCTGGAATATTTAAAAGGTGCGTTGAAGTAGTTTATACGGGATCGTCCATTTTGCCTATAGCTGGAATGTTAAAATGTGCATTTAATTAGTTTGGACTGGATGATAAAAGCCAGTGACTACTTTAATTCAGGAAGTTATCCATACATATTTATTCTAAATATTTGGTTATTTAACAAATACTTGCGAAAAATATTCGCAAAAACATTGTATTCTGACAAATTGAATTCGAGTATAAATGATAATTAAGGCTACATTAAGCAAAAATTCTGTTATTAAAATACAATGCGAGTAGCAACATGGTTTGCTTTACCTATAACTAGAAAAAAGTATTAATTTAATTTTGAGTGGATGACACGAGCCATTTTCTTTAAAAGTTTTAATTTAAAAATTTTATTTCATTGTAAATATATTTTCATTCATTTGACATTAATTTTACGAATCTCATACTAGATCTTGACAATTCAAAAGCCTAACAACTTAATAAAATTCCTACCATTTTTGCATAAGGTTAAAAATACAAACTACAAAATTAACCTCAAATGTATTCAATATTAACTTTCTTTAGCTTCTGTCTACCTTTCTACATAAAACAAAATAATGACTAGGAGTTATTATATAAAATTTAATTGTCTGTCATGACATTTCCAAAATATAAAAGACAACACGAATATTGAGCAGAAAAATGTTTAATAATAAATGTAATGAAAATAAAAATATTACTAAAAGTATATAAAAATATAAAAGAAAATATAATTAAAAAAAACCATATATAAAAAAGTAAAAAAAAAAAGGTTAAGTAAAAGAAGTAAAAGAAAAGAACATTCTAAAGCGTATTTGTTTATTTTGCACTTCCCACTTTGCAAGTTCGCCACGAGTCTGCGCTTCTCGTGCTTGATACAATAAAATTTCCTTGCCGATTTCATTTTGTCTTCATAGAAATTGCATGAGGCAGGAACAACGTAGTTCCTGCCTCATGCAATTTGTTTTCAATTCTTCCATCTGAAGCAACTGACGTTGGCTGAAAGTGAGCCGGATATCTGAGTGCTGGTGCGCCTTCGGGGTATTGATACGTTTGTGTCCACGTCCAACATGGTTTCCTGTACCTCACCACTAGTTTTCCTGTACCTCACTACTAGACAAGACCGTCGCCTCGGAAAATATCATCAGTATCGTGCTGACAAAACTTTAGTGACAATTTCAATTCTACTCGTCGATTATTACTCAGACTGTAGATAATTTACTCTAATTAATCCAATGTTTATTTATGAGTACTTTAAATTGATAAATCCTTGATAATCCTAAAATTAATCCAATGTTTATTTATAAGTACTTTAAATTGATAAATCCTTGATAATCCTAAAATTAATCCAATGTTTATTTATGAGTACTTTAAATTGATAAAATTTTAATTTCAACATATTATTGCTTATGTATAAAAAAAAAAGTAAAATACAGTCCAGTTGAAAGGTTCTTAAACAAATTTTACAATTTATAATTTTAAAGGATTATATTATAAATTACTTTCGTTTGTAATACCGTTTCTTCGGTATAAAATTTACGTTCTGAAAACTTTCAATACCTCATTATTGCATTAAACAATTTCTAAAAAAACTATCAATAAAAGGTAAATTGCATATTTCTTGAAACGAGTTTTATAGTGTGTACCTTAATTTAATTGATGTGCAGAAACATTTGAAGGGACTTCCACAATTAGCCCTGGTTCTATTATAAAAAAGACGGCCGGTTTATATTAAACCAAAGTCGGCAGAACTGATTCCCGGTTACCTAAAGAAACAAATTGAGTACGCATTTCTTAGTACATTTAAAAAAAAGAAAATAACATTTTAAAAACAGTTATAAGCCATTTATTATTTTAAATTATATTTTCATAATTATTTTTTTATAATTATTTCTCAATATAATTGAAAATAATGGAATATGTAAAGAAAGGTTAGTTAGTTTTCAGATTCCCAGATTTCCAGAGCTTTGACTGTATGCTTTACAAAGCATGATAAATTAACGAATATTTTGCATATTCTTTTGCGTGACTAGGTAGTGCAGATTAATTCTAAATTCTATTTTCATTATAAACATTACCAATTGACTGTACTCACCCTTTTCGTTAATAATACCACTAGTATTAGCGTCGCAAGCATTTTTCTTCATTTTGACGATTGCTCTGTCGGTGCGTTTATTTTCATTGGCGCCCGTAATGGCCCAATATTTGCAATAGTTTTTTTCTCTTTCACAGTTTTCCTTTTTCGTGTTCATTTTATTATTGTTCAAACTTACAAATGACGTTTACGAGAGTCAATAAGCAATTTGATATATCAATTAAGAAATTCCTGAAATTAGCTAACGATTGATGCGCAGTACGAACTGCGCAAGGTGGAAGTATTGAATCAAAATCTAAATTTTCGCCGAACTAATCTTTCATTTTCAAACTCGTTTTAGTTAATACTAGATTAATATGCGTCTATTGAATCGTTGGAGACATAATACGATGATTCACATTAATCTAGACCTACGTAATCGCAATTTTATCTGGTTTTATATTTTGTCTATTAATACGAGACGTAAACTATTTTTAAGAATTTCAATCCAGATTAAATCGCGACCATAAATTTGTAATTAGATTCGAAAATGTTACCGAAGTTTGGTTTGTAGCGCAAAATATTTTTATAATTGATATAAATACAATACACAAGAAATGTATATAATAACATTTATTTATTAATATTTTCCTTGTTATTCACATAAAACTTTCCTGAATTTTTCAAACAGTTTTTATTTTTCTTCATTAGGTCTTAGGATATCTTTGTCGCTATCTTGTTTTGGTCTTACTGCAATATTTCCATTAATTGTATTGGTCTAATTTTCTTCTACGTTACTATAATTGACGTTGTTTCCATTTCGTATTTTAAACCGCAGTAAAATATTTACAAAACCAGCTTGTCCCACTGCCATGTTTTTTTCAAGCTCATAACCTGCTAAAGCAACAAAAATAACATAGAGAAAACTAATTATCCAACAAGATTAGATTGTAATGCAAAATTAATTAAAATTTTCAATTTATTCATGTAAAACATCACTCAATTTTTATTCACAATTAAATAGAACTACGTGATATATTTCTTTATTTATATTCTTAACCACGACCTTTCGTTGTGTGAAAACATCTTCAGGTAAGCAATTTGTACAGTTGCCCACTTGAAGATGTCATACAGCAGAATCTAGATCAAGTTAAGAATTTAAAAAAAGTAGAAGTAGTGCTACATTACGTAGTTTCATTTAGTTGTGAATCAAAATTAAGTTATAATGAATTTCTTAAAAATTAACGTCAAATAATTTTAATACATAAAACATCATTACGAATTTCATCCTGCAGTTGATTATTTGTAGAGATGTCAGCTTGTACTGCTACTATATTTTATTAAACATCATCACCTATCAAGGCAAACAGTATTAGTATAAAAATCGGTTAAAAAATTCTAAAATATGCTCATACGATAAAATAAATTATTGTATGAGCATTTTTTTCATTTCCTATGAGCATTTTTGCATTGATCATTTTGCTTTCTGCTGAATAAAAACGAAAACAGAATCAAATTATACACAATGCCATCTATAATTACATAGACTGTACTTGCGTTGTTCTCCGGTTTTATCTATATTCTTATTATGCAGTTACGCTACATACAATTGTTCATCACATTCCAGTGATATTATTGACGGTATCTTATCATTATATATTGGATTATTATGATGTGTTGGTGGCGTCGCTACTAACTTTATATATTCGATCGACGAACAGCTGAGGTCGGAAGACCTTGAATTTTTTACGATTTATTTAAAAAAAATCATTTTTATTTAATATATAACTTGAAATCAAAGCTATTTGTTTTACGATATCAATGAGTACAACTTATAATTTGTTTGTGACACATTTATCTGTAGTAGTACGAGCTCCTAGTGAGTATGTAGAGCCATTTATTTTATACACAATTGTTACATAAGTGTAATATGTTACCAAAATTATTCCCAAAAAAAATTCAAGTTTCCATTCTTTGAATTACATCCATATATGATATATTAATAGATATGTATAATTTTAGTGATATATTTAAGTCCTATTTGCGAATTGCTATGTTTTGATTCTTTCATATTATAACTTTTCTGAAATATATGTACTACAATACTTTCAAATTATTAGGCTGTTAGACAAATCTACTTCAAATAAAAAAAAAATATTAAGTCTACCTTATAAATAACTATTTTGTTACAAAGTAGTTAATTATTGTCATAAAAGTATTAATATTTCTTATATCACTGCTTTAAAGAAAACAGTGAATTAGAAGACAAATTTTTGAGAAAGTGTAGTGATGTCTTTTATAATAGTAGTCTATTAAATGATTTGATGTATTTTATCTCAACGTAAGATTACCTCGTGATTTTTCTTGCATATTTTGATATTATATAATACACTGAACAGTGGAGCAATAGATAAACAGAAAGGGAGTTGAATTATTCCGTATTACTATGCATATAACGGTACAAGTATGAAAGTCAGTACCTTTTTAAGATTATATCAAACTGAATCCATCCAAAACATCATATGGTAAAGTCCCAGTAATATCGCCAAAAAACATTTTCTTCCATTAATGCAACAAACAATAAAACTAATGTTGCACTTACGAAGAAATTAATGTAAATCCTTTCACTGACGTGAACATTATAAAATATAAAAATATGATAACATTTTGCAAACTAATATCATCAGCGGATTCTAATGATATTTAGCATTAGCGGTTAAAAAAACTTTGTCCTGGCGTTCATAGCTTTGAAGCTAAAATATTGTTACGTAAATAAGTGGAAGGCCATAATTTCGCAGCATGGTTACCGATGAATAATCTACAGAATATTGTAAAGTTATAATTATAAGCACGTGGAATACATAGGTTAGGTTAATATAAACAACATTAGAAGCCTGTGAATTTAATTCTGGTGATAATAAATATTCACTCGTATTTATGATAAAAGTAGCTACCTGTCTGGATATGTCGAAACAAAAAAGTTACTGTGATCGAAGTTAGCTTTAATCGCTACTGTATATAACAATTTATTAACGGACTGGTTTCCAGTTTAAAACATATTTATGGTTCGTCACAGAACTGATATTTTGTTATAATTAGCAAAATATGCGGTATAGTTTTTCGTAACTTTCTTTTTTGTCTAAAATATAGGTTACAATGTATATTATTTCAACAAAGCTATAGTTGCTTAAAAGTTTATTTAAAAGAAAAAAAAACACCCAACACACTTCAATGCTTTTCACTTTATTCATTATTGCTCATTACTTACCAGTTTTCGAAATGTTTTGTATACCCTATATATATTTAAAAATTAGAAACATTTGAAAAAAGTACAAAAAAATTGCGAAAAAATTTGTTTTAAAAAAATTCTGTGATATTAAAAAAATAATCAGAATGGCCTAAATTTAGTTTTACATATTTAACAATGTGACGTAAATTTCCACTGTCCCCGATAGTAGGTATCAACCTTAAATGATAACTCATTACACGCAAGCACTTAAGTACAGATTTCTAGTCAATGTTGGATAACTAGTTTTCTCTGGCAACCTTTTCAACTCGAAAGAAAAATAATTTAGTATTAGATGGATTTCTTTTCACCATTTAGTTTAATATTATTGTTTAGAATCAGGTAGATTGTAATTCATTATTTCATTATGTAATTAAACAAAAAAATTAAGGTAGTATATGTAGGATACATTCGTGTATTTAATCTTCAATTGAGGCTTCACAGATATTCGTAACCCAGAGGCCCGATCGAAACCCTATTGCTCTTGATCGACTGTCCTTTCCACCCTCTAGTTTCAAAATTCTATACTTTTGTAACTTGCATATGTATTCAGAAACATTATTATAATTTGAAGAAAATTATTTAAAACTAAAACCAAATTTGAATTTTTTAATAAAATATTAAGAATATAGCGAGAGTTTTAAAATATGTCAAATAAATGAGAAATAATATATATTCTGTCGTGATTTGTTAAGAAGATCGTCATAAGTCAAGTGACAACATAATTTTAAACTTTTCACTTTTGATTTGAACTTACGGCATATAAAAAACGTGAAAATTTAATTTTCTCCACTTCCATCTTCTAAAGTCAAAGAAATAAACTTTAAAATTTTTCATGGTTGAGTAGAAATTCTTTTACTTTCTTTGTTATACATGTGAAAGATTTATGCAACAGTAATATGATGAAAAATACAGATCAATACTTGGGAATATTTTAAAGGAACGCCGGGTTCTTTCAAATATTTAAAATTTTATGTCATGCTACAATTTGATCGATAGTCAAATTATAGGGAGCGATTAAAAATGTGGAACCAAATCACTTAATAAAAGAAATTTTTAAAATATACATTTTTTTATATTTTTTTTTCAACTGTCCCACAGAAACGTAAAAATGTGACGCGCAGCGTGTATCAAGAAACCGGCCCCCTTACCCGCACCTGTCTCATTTCTCGCCACAAAACAACCTCTCTTTAATCAGAATGCCATTTGGCTTAATTTCGTAGCCAAATGGCATTCTGATTAAAGAGAGGTCGGTGGTGTCGCTAGGCAATATACAGGTTATCGATGCGATAGTGATTGGTGAAAAAGCAAATATAGAATAATAATTTTTAGGTTTATACTAACCCCCATGCATTTTATTATCAACAACTGAAATTCAGTACAAATGTGTGGGAAGGAATAATTGATATTGTAATTGTAATTTTGAAATCGTTAAAGTATGACATAGAGTGAGATTGAATTTGCTGTGAAATGGACAATTTTAAACATTTTTTAAAATATTTTTAGGGATGAGGACATAAAAATGCATAAACGGAAGTTAATCACATTGGTAAAATTTTAAATATTGTAAATATGTTGATTCCAATTTTTTTAATATGCAAGTATTGATGTACTTGTGTCTGTCTAGCTTGCAAAACAAATATCTGTTTTACAGCAATAATAACAAGTAAATTTGTGAACTTTAAAGCATGTGATAAAATACGGATACGCAAGTTTACAAAATCTTAGAAAAACGTGGAAATTTGAACAAGCAAAAATGATGAATTTCGCTTATTTTAATATGCAAAGAGAAATTAATTAATTACGTAATTTATCAATTATGGTCAAAAAGTTAAATCCCAAATTTCTGATACGCCTTAACGAAATTACCGATTTAAATAAAAAAAGTTAGAATATAGTCATTATTTACGTAGGAAATATGAAGAAAAAATTAGAATCTTATTTCATAAAGTGAAAATAAAGAATTAAATTAATGTGGCAAAAGTTGAATAAAATAAAAATATTTTTGGAACGTTAACGTAATTAATAAATAATAACACCATATAAAAATGTTGTCACAAATTTTTCATGACTCGGGAACTCGCGTGTAACTCAAATTTCAGTTACACGCCCGCGGGCAGAATCTGTTAATATTCGCGCATTTCACTGTGAACGGACCCACGCACGAGCATTAACAGATTCTCAGAAATAACCTCGGATCACCAGTCATTCCATGTTATTTTTTAAATCAAACAGATGTTTCTATTTTTTCCAACTGAAGAAAAATATTTTTGTTTAAATTTGAGCTCTAAAACATTCTTTTAAATTTTGTTCACTGATTGAAAAATATTTCTGTCATTCATATTTATCAGGTTTCTTTGCATTTCAATCCTACTTTAACTGTTTGCTGCAAAATAAATCTTACACGACCAATGCTTACGCATAATTATAAAGGTGATGTTAAGAAATAACTTTAAAACTCCAGTTTTCAAAATCTTGATCGTACAAGACAAAACACGGGATTCGACATGAAAATCTAATAATAATAAAACTGTAACAAGTAGTTAATCGATATAATTATCCCTTTTGTTATATTATTTCTTATTTGTTCGAGTAAATGTAATAATCTAATATTATTCCTATAGACTCGAGCTAAACTACAGAAATGAAGATCATTACGTGAAAAGATATCTGCTATATACTAAGACATCATTACAAACATATTTTTTAAATATTTTTTTCGCTTATCAAAATTTCAAATGAGATACGTTTCTATGATATGGTCATTTTATTTTCAAATATGTTGGAATTCAGAAAAATACTCGTATTACAAAGATAAAATGATATTGGCAACAGACGAGGCCAAGACTAGATTACGGGGTCTACGTAAATATTGAAAAAAACGTTGTATGGAAATTACGTGTAAAACATTGTAAAACAGCAAATTGAGCCTTGAGCTAAAGGCAGTAAAATATCATAGGTGATTTCTCATGGTATCCTATTTCCTTAATTTACTAAGAAGCTAAAAATTTTCAGTTGAGTCTAAAACAAGACCAAATATAAAAAGTGTTTTAATCTATTATTTTTCCGAATCATCTTTTGCTATTATCAATATTCTTATTCGCAGGCATAGATCATTTAAATATACAATTGGAGAAACGCTGAGCAAAGCGTTTTTAGGGGTAATTTGTTACTGGCATTCGTAGATCAACCATAATATCTTATAAGATTAAAACAGTGAAGTTTTTCAGTTATTTTAAAGTATAAATAAAAACCGTTAAGTGAATTGTGTGGGCAATATTTGGAGTCATTTAAACATAATTTGGTCTTTCGGTATGGCCTAATGCGTAGCTCTAGCTCTATTATGCGATATATTCGTTTGTTTAAAATAAAAAAACAACAAATATTTACAACTGCAGTTGCGGTTTTGAATATTTGTTGCTATTTTATTTTAAACCAATCCTAAAAATGGAAAAGTAACCATTCAGTTTTTAAAAGAAAAAATGCTGTCATATGTTTTCCCAGCATCTGCTCTTTTATTTTAGTTTATTAAAGTATGTATAGTTTTATCACCTAACACAAAATTAATTATAGCATTTAACTGTCTACCGTCGACTTAATAACAAAAATGTTTTGGGCTTTGACTAACTCGTGGCTTTTCATTCCATATAAAGTTTCCTGACGAGCATAAACTCTTAAACCGTTAAATAAAATAACAATTTCTACTGTGAGGTAGTCTTAAAATAGAATTTATAGCATCGCTGTTACGTATGGTCATCACTGTCAAAGGACACGTATCGCTGTTACGTTCGGTCATTACTGTCATACGTAATTATTGCTATTGGGATAAGTATACTTAAGCTTTTGAATATATTTGGCGTTAATTTTGTAGAAATTCATTATTCACAATTAAATGAAACTACGTGATGTAGTGTTATTTCTACTATCTTTAATTTCTTTACCACGACCTAGGTTTCATTGTATTACAACATCTTCAGGTGGGATATAAGCAAAGATCTTTGCAAAGCAAAGCAAAGATTTTGAAAATATACGTATACTACGCATGAAGTAGGTATGCACTTCTTTATTTTTATTGTTCTAAGAAATGTGACTTCAGAAATAAAAATATTAAATTTGCATGTTTCCTTATTCCGATAAAATAAAAACTATATATTTTTTTACAATTAATTCCTTCGTTTTTTGAAAAAGCTCTATCTGAATTGAGTAATAAATTTTTACGTGATGTGTGTTCAAACAAGCATATAAATACCTAAACCGACAAAGAGATAAACAGGATAAAAGAAAACAAAATTACCAAAAACAATATTTTTGTATTGAATTATTTTGTATATCATATAAATATCTTCATTGCGAAGACATGAAGATATTACTTCTACAGTATTATTATACGTATAGACCATAAAATTCTTAAGAAATTAAATTTTTCATCCAATCATTTACTTAAAAACTAGTAAATGTTATTTTCGTACTTGTTTGTTTTATTTAATTACTACATTCAAATTACCGAAATAATTTTTGCTAAGTTATCATAGATCTTCAGTTATCACAGTTTCAGGTTATTTTTAGACTAATGCATAAATCTCGTTATGTCAGGTGAACCGAAGTATGAATGAACATTTTTTTGGACATAGTGGTTTGTTTACGATATATTAAACTCTGTCATTTTTGTTAGAGTTACGTCTCCCTATAAGCTTATCGGTAATTTTTATTATTTGAGACGTATTGACAATAGTAATATTTATAACTAAATTTTAAAGAAATATTATCGCAGCTAAGTAAGATCAACTAGTTTACAAGTAATAGCCGACAAACTTGTGACATGTAATCGGAGTTGTAAAAAGTTCATAAAAAGTTCACACAAATAAAGTAAATCGACTGCAAAAATAGTTTTGTACATTAAAACATATGTTTATAATATATGTGAAAAATTTACTTATATATGTATAATATATATTTATATATTTATACCTCGGCATAGTGAGAAAAAAAATTGATATTTCCAACAGAAATATTATGTACGCTTCCAAGTTTAAATGAACCTAAGCTTATACAGTACCCTCGATTTTTATTCGTACTCAAGTTTTTAATATTCCTTTTTATTATCAAATCGATTTAATGTTATTTAGTAGAAATATTCAATGCCCTCTTGATAACCATATATCTAAGAAATAATGGATTATTCTAGTAAAATATTACTTTCTTTAGATATGTATCGTAATTCATTTTTAAAAATGATATCCACCATGGGAAATATTTTACCCAACATTTCTTTTAAGGTTTCAAAAGGCGCCAACTTCAATTTATTAATATATTGTGACATAATATATTAATAAATTTAAAACCAAAACCAAATATCCATTTTGTTTTATGCACCCGTTATATAATTGTGAAGTAAAATATAATTACTTTAGATTTTTGCATGTAACAGTGTAAATTTTATAAACATAAAACTTATCTGACAGGTAATAATTTGATATGCACAATACTGCTTCCTTATAGGAAAATCATAAAATAAAAACGTTTTTATCATGGATCCATTTCAAATTTCTATTTAAAACTATGTCTTTCAAATTAAAGGAAAGTTTAAAAAATTGTGGTTAAATAAAGACACCAACATGAAACTTGCAACTTTTAATAAATACGTATATTATATATAAGATCAAAAAGTCTATGTTTCTCCTATAGATATAAACGAGTAAAGGAAAATTAATAAAAGAAAACCAATATTACTGAACCCGATGAGTTAAAATTTGAAATAGAATATCATAGGTACTGCAAGTAATTACTCAGTGGGATACCGAGGGTCTTTATCTTTTGAGTCTTTGACATTGGAAAGCATTAGAGTGTAGTCAGACGTGAGTACATGAGACCGGCAAACCGCAACCTTTCATAAAGTATTCCAAGATTTTGGCTTCCTTTGACCGGTACTATTAATGATATAAATGAAAGATAGATTAGTTAAAAGTAAATTAAAGTTGATATTGTAATTTATTCAGTACAAATTTATATAAAAATTAACAATTTATACCAAATTAGTTATTTTTAATCAATACCAAATTGTAATAATCTAGGTTTAGGTGGGAGGCGAGGTTCGAAAAGAATAAAAAATTGGTGAACTGCGATCACTGTTAGAATCTCTGTTTCTATCACATTTCGTTGTAAATTGGTTACTTTTAACCTGGTACCGTTACACAGTGTGGTGGCGCTTAAATTTCTATGGAGCATTATAGGTACGCCAGTTTTTAAATTTATCTTATGAGCGATTTTTAAATTTATCTATTAAACTGGATATTTAGTAGATTCTTCTTGATCCATAACTCTGTTTATGGAGATACACCCTACATTAGCTCCGGAAAAAATGAGAATTTCAACATTTATTGTGGCCGCCTGATTGTTACGTGGGGTCAAAATAGCTCTTTCAAAAAGCCAATAGTTTTAATAACTTGCTAATTGGATTACGTCTCCATACACAAATGATATGAGGTCTCGCATCGATGAAACTGTATGGGACAGGTTTTCATATAAGAAAACGTTTCCTTGTTCCTGTGAATACGTATTATTACCAATCTCAATTATCAAATTAGAAAACACTTGAGCATTGTCTTTACCTTTTTTTGTCGTTAAATGCATAGGGATTATGAAGTACCACACACTGGAACTTTCAACATAGGTTCTAATTTCGTCAGCCCTTATTCCACGTGGGATAATAGGCAGAGTCTGCTGAAAACTACCACAAAATAGTATTGTAATACCATCCAAGGGTTGGTCGTTCTGCCTGATATCACATAATTTCCCGTCTATAGCTTCTACCGCTTTGCGGTTTGCTATAGTATATTCAACCCATATAATAAGGCTGCAATCATGTCGAACTTTGTTTTGTCACTATATCTGGAAATATTACAGAAAGGGCTCTCCATGTGGCCTAACTAGATTGAGACCTTAAACGTCGTGTGGGCAGTTTTTCTTCCTTGCAATAAAGTAGCTGCTATACTTGATGAGGCAACAGGAAGAGCAATTTTACTTTGACTTCGAACCCTCGCTAAAACCACTTACATTAGGAAAGTCTTTCCCATTCCACCGTGAGCATTTATAAATAGCATTTTTATCCAAGCATTATCTACTCTGTGACAAAGACTATGGAATATTAAACACTGTTCTTTGGTTAGTCTCGAGACATCAGTTTGTAAAGTTTTAGCCAATTCTACTGGATACCGAAATTTATTTCCATCGTGTTAACTCTGCTAATACGTTCACCTTCAAATAATGGCCCTGACATACTATATTAACAAATAGGGTTACCTGTAATTGACGTAACTATACCTTGAGTAGCCAGCAAACGACGATTCAAATGACTTTCACTTAACGTTACAGTAATTGCGTCGTCATTAGTTACTTTTGCGTGCCTGAAAAAGTCATTGCTAATTTACTTCGTATTTATGCCACAACTGTGTGGGGTCTGGAAGTGGACCAAACAACAGTATAACCCCAAACAAGTGGCGCAGTCGATGTGGACTTTCATTTATAGATGCTTCGGACAAAGCATCGTCCCAATGTTGATCTCAATGCTTGGCTCTCTAGTAAGTGACGTGTCCGGCAAGCCTCTTAATATACCCAATATCATCAACCCTACGAAGCTCAGCATAAGTAGGTCCTCGAATAATTTGCAAAACTAGGCGCAAGTAGAATATTCTGAGTGATTTGGACGTACGGTGAAAATTTTTACAATGACGTGTTCTTTAAAAATGCCCGGTTCACCCTTCACAGCTGTCCCTCGTTTTCTACGATTAAAAATACCTTGTTGTTTATTATAGGTATAATAAGACGGAACTTTGTTGTATAAAAATGTTTTAGTAATTCCATCTGTTTCACAGAGTTGAAAGAATGCAAGCAGAGTGGTTTTCTTGGGTTCTCTAAACACTCCGTCACATTATTATGGTTGAAGTCCACTCTTTGCCCACCTTCAAGATGTAAATCCAGATGAATTATGGGTAGATGTCTTTCGTAGATCAAAAAGCTTAGAATGCACCAAACTGCCTCAGATGTGTTAATATATCTGAGATATTGAAACCTCGCAACTTCATCATCACCATTTTGAGGTGATTTTCGACGTTACAGCGGATGCCCGTTTTCCTCCGATATCGTTGGCTCTGAAAGCACTCGGGGGTATTTTTTAAAGCAAGGACCTTCTTGCATACAGGATAAATTCCTTTTCAGAGCGCCGCATGGTCCGTGATTAATGCAAGTCTTTACGATCTCATGTAACGTACTGATCAGGAAGCTTAACCTTTATTATTTTGTCTATATGATCAGGACTAACTTTTTCTTCCAACCTCGGTAGTAAATTAGCATGTGACAAGCCCCGTTTTTGCCACTCAACGCTTTGCATAAAACAAAGAGATGAACCGAAAACTTTTTCTTTAGTGATCAGGTCAATCATCATCTTTAGTTTAAGATGAAAAACTCTGGCTATTATATCATTCCTATAACAAGATGCCTGGTTGGGAAGAATTGCTTGTAAAAGTTAAATGCACTTTAAATTAGTTGTTTTATAAAAAAATAAGGTCGTCCTTACTTTCGAACATAACAGAAAGCGTCTCGCATACGTCCATGCATGTAACGTGGACCTTCGGTAAAACTTGACGGTAAAATAATTAATTATCCCATGTTATGCATGTTATTATCTTGTTGCATCGCGTCTCGCAGGTATACGTAATTTTCAGCAAATAAACGTACCTGGTTAGTGTGTATGTAAACTAACTCTCTTTCTATTTTTGCATACACGTCCATAATTAATTGGCTACACAGTGCTCGAAATCGTTGCATATAAGTAAAATGATTTTGTTTTATTTGCATTTGACAAGAATAAAGGGTAGTTCTGATATTTTTTTAATAAAATTTCTTATCCTAGTAGTTGAAGCAACTTGATAGAATCCAAAATTATACCCGTCTTCACCGCGACAATATATTAAAGGATATTGTACGGCATCATATGCTCGATGTGTTTCGGAAATGTCAAATGTTTATCGTGGGAGCGTAATAAAATATCACGTCTGTCGCATTCCTGATCAACTAAGATCACTGTAACTTCGTCTGTAACGATTATACCTTCCACGATGTACTCCAGCCAGACGTTCGTCTGTCTACCCTAATCACAATTTTGTAATCGTTATTTCGATCCTGTGGAACGAAGTTTAACGTGGCTTTGAAACGTCTCACGTACGGATTTACCTGATGCAAATTATCCAAAGTTGAGATATGCGGTTGACGTTTAATTGTTGAAAGTGTTGATACCGTATATTTAACTATTTATTGTAATTTGATACAAAATATATCTCAAGAAATTTTGGGTCATTTTGGGGAAGTACGGATTCAATATGATCATAAACTTGGCCTTGCACCTTGAAAGCTGGCGTAAATGATTCCTCCATAATTTGTTTTGCTCTAAAGGATGTCATTTAGAATATACAATTGTATAAACGGACATTGTCCAAGAAATGTTTCGACTATGAATACTCATAGTTTAGTAGTGCTTTAAGAAAGTCTAGGGTTCTTGGAAATTTTTAATTAGCACTTTTCTACATGAATAGCAGATTCCATTTGGTTCTTCTCTTCATTTTAGTGCATTACAAAAAATAGCAACATACAACCATACCCCCCCTTAGATGTGAATCCAGCGTAATCAATTCTAGGCGAATACAAATAACCCGGTTTCTTTGTGTTGACCCATGAAATAATGTTAATTTCTTCCCCACTTGAATCTTCTCACGAACTAAATGACATTCTATTGAAATTAGGTCCAAGTCAATCAGCATCAAATTGTCACTAATATTGGTCTGCAATTTCATTATGCCGTATTGAACTTATTCTTTCTCTCTCAGCTAATAAATTATTTTCCTTACTCTGACGGGTCCGTTGATAGATTTCTCTAGCTGTCTGCAATTGATACCGATGTTCGTCTTAATTTTTAAGTGTTCTACCATTATTGTTGCTTTTGCAATCAGCAGTTAATCGTACTTCACATCCTAAACTAATTTTCAGCTCTCCAAACTGCGCTGTTCTAACTCTTTGAGGGCTCAAACAGGATTCTCTATCAGTGAGAGCTCAAGTAAGATTCCCTGTCAGTGAAAATCTCAGAATTACGCAATAATGCATGAGCTTTGCTATCGGCGGTTACACACGCTTTGCATTTTTCGTAACTCTCCTGATATCGAGTGTTCGCTCTCCGAGCTACCTGAGAACGTAACCGAGACTTCCTATTAGTAAATGTCTCGGACTCGCATAACAGGGCATGGCGTTGTCGATCCGCGTATAAGCGTGTCTCCACTTACGCTGTTCTCCTGATTGTGAGAGACCACCATTCGAAAACACGATACTTGGCCTGTCGTTCCTGAGCTGCAGAAAGTCCCTCCTCATAGTCTTCTTTATATTCCTGAAATTGTAATTACATCCTTTTAGAATTTCTGCTATATTGGGAGAGATTTTATTTTTTTGGATGCATGTTATATATGATTGTTACTAACACACAAAATTAAATAAACTACTTAACTCGTTAAAGTAAATTGTTAACAGCGCTAAAGCTGAATTATCTTGAGAAAACCTGTAAGAAACGAAACGATACGTACACACATATTTTATTTAGAAACACGCAATAATAATTAAAAAAGAACTGTGTAAGAGAGATGATAGTAATTTTAATCAAACATAAACAAACGTAAGTTATATGCAATTTTAATTTTTCTGTTTTATGTAGAATATTCTGTACGTATTTCTGTAAATATACTTATATAGTAATTTAGATTATTATAGTTAAAAAAAATAAAAACAGAAAATAATCTATAAACAAATGCAAAATAATATATAATAAAATATATAATATAAAAACACGCAATAAAATGAAAACTCCTACCAAATTAAAAATAACCAATTTATTTTAACTAATCTTCCATAAGAATGAAGTAATTTTTGAAAACGCAGGACTCTAGTCAAGCTCAATAAAATCAACGAAATTTATATGTAAATTGTTTTCTAACTTTAATGGTCTATGTTATCAAATAAGTATACTTACATATATACGTAGGTAATAAAGTTTGCACAAATTATATGACTTTATTTTCAAACTCTTAAACACCGTTGATAATTCAAGAGATTGGTCAGCAAAATTCAGCGTTACCGAGCCTAGCTCTTACCAAAGCGAATACAGAATTCACTGATTTTTATTTATTTATCAATAAGAAACCCCATCTACAATACATAGGTTATCCCAAAGCGCTGGACATGCACAAACACTAAAGTACAACAATTTATATTACATATAATATTATAAATTATAATCAATACAGGAAAAAAAACAAATGAATTCAAATTAAACATAAAACTAACAAACTATCAAACGCGAACTACCAAGCAACTCCGTAATCGCACTCTTAAAACGATGAATGGAGTAGAAAAAATATCAGGATTTTTCCCATCTCGCAATACTTCGTTAATTAAACAAATTAAGCAAAGTGTGAATCCGTAACAGTCAGGAGATAAACCTTTCCAAACCCAAGACCGAGAGGATATCAATATTAATATTAAATAAATAAAAAAAATACATGGTATTAAGCAATTCTCGTTGGAATTAAAGTGAATGTTATCCAACCATGCCCATTATAAAATCTGATGGCAAAAAAAAAGCGATAAAATTCGCATACTTTTTAAAATTTTTTCCTTAACTTCTTAACTGTAAATAATACGACTGTATGAAAATTAGTTTTGATTTAAACTTTATTCATCGATATGTTGGCACTAGGCTAATTTGCTACCAATTTATTAAATACCATCAAGTTTTCTCCAACTTATAGGAGTATAGTCATTATTAGATTCATGAATACGTTTCATTCTTTTAAGTGCCTAATAGTTATTTAAGTAGTAAAAAAACGGAAGTGAGAAACTTATCAAGAAAAAAATAACACAAAAAAGTAAAAAAAAACATAGTTATAATTAGATAAACCTTTTCGAGAGGAAACGTTTACTTGACCTTTACCTGCTGTGTGAAAAGGCATGTGGACTTAAATAACATAAAGGAAATGAAAGGAAAACGTTTCAGTATTACTCACTTATTCATATCAAATAACATTATAATTGAGAATAATACGACAGTTTCGCGATTAATTAACGTGGGAAAAAGTTATTTGAATTTTATTTTTTTCGCTGTTATACCCACAATTGTGTCGACAATTGGGAACGACGTGATCATGTTTTTCTTGATAAATATTTAAACTGATATATATTTTACTTAATTTCTTGTACATTTCCGAAGTTTTGTTTTTTATAACTTCCATAATAGCACGTGTATATTATTCCGTCTGTTCAATTTGATGACTGACATTGGCTTTTTTATTTGAAATCGCTAGTTTCAGCATGTTGTTTCCTTATGATAATTTCCATTATAGAAATTTCTGTTACTATCAATTATGAAAATTAGGTATATATTTTCTATATACTTTTACTAATATTTATAGAGTTGTATAAGTTAAAATTGCAAAAAAAAATTAAAAGTATTATAGGAATTACTAAGCTTGACGTTTATCAAGATATTTTACTAGTTTTAATTAAATAAAAATACATTTTTAAAACACTAACTTGCACCTAGTTTTGACTCCTCAAAAAGGAAAAATAACATTGTTAGAATTTGATATCAGGATTAAACGTGAGTGATACGATTGATAGCTTAAAAATTAGTTCATTATAAAAGTGGATTACTGCATAACTTGCTTGATAAATTTGTATCACTTTTCATGCAAAATTTCATGGTCTGTTGATAAACTCCTTCGTGAAATTTTAACATTTGTTATAGTGCAGTGCGGCTCACCGGAAATAAAGAAGAGTAACATGAATGTAGCATGTTAAATGGAATATCTTTTACTGCCTTTAAAGATGAAATTAACAGCAACTTACCACTTTATCGTTTAACTTAAGTATTTTTATTGTTTATATTCATTAGTCCGCTCATACAAATAATAGAGGAATGTTATGTAGTCTTTCTATTAATTTAGGATATTTATTCTTTACATTGCTAAATTTTACTCAAATCTATTCGACCATATACGCTTGAAAGAAAGACAGATAAAAAGGCAAACAAAATCGATTTTATTGTATTAGTAGGGACATATAAATTATTAAAAATATTTTGGTGCAAGTTTTGCATTACTAATAAATAAGGAAATTTTTCGTTAAAGTGGCTAAATTATAAGATTTACTGTAATTAAAGTTTAACAATTAAATAGTCAATATCAATAGCGATAACTGATTGAAAATAATTTTCCAAAACCTTAACATCATCTTCTGCCCTATGCATCATATTTACTGTATCATCTCCAAAATTATTTAATGTTTCCCTTTCTTGTCATGAAATACGAGATCCTCGAATTAATCTAACAAGCACATTAACTTTCGTAAGTCGTAACAAAAGCAAAACATTTGTGCTCAGGACTATGTGCCATAAGTGGTATAAATATTTATTATACTGGGATGAAATATTAGCTTTCAGGTTGTATCAAGAGGCTCTGACACAAAGATCTATACGAGTTTATACTTTTTTGCATACAAATACAATCTAATTAAATTAAAACTACGCGTATTACACTTTATTACTAAATATTGTGAAGAAATATTAATTTATTAACCAGATTTTTTCTTTCAATCTTTATTCCAATTGATAATATTAAATTAGAAGATCATACTCTACTTCATATGAAGTTGACTTTGCAATTGCAATATTTTAATTGCAACGCATGGTTCAGCGTGCGAAACAACAGTTATTTCTAGGATATATTTTAACAAGTGTTTAATTATTTGTTGCATATTGAATTCTAAATTGACATATAGTTTGTTTGGCATCCTCATTTTAAATTAAATGATAATTTCTATGATTACACAAATGTATTTTTTTATTTTGAGTTATGTACAACGATATTAACGGGAGCGTGTTTTAGTGATTTTATCAGCCCCCTTTAATCCATCGTATTCAGTGTATTAAGTCTTATTTCTAATTAGATCTAATGAAGGATCATTAACAGTTATTAGATCGTCGAATTAATGTCGACGGCATTGAGTAATTACCCCACCTCGAGCTGATCCCGTCTGAGAGGTAGCCTTTCAATATTATTAATAACAACCCTTGTTCCAACGATAGGTCTTTTTGAATATAAATTTTTTTCTGATCATAACTCGTAACCTAAATCAAATTACCAGACTTGTTACAATTTTACTTCACCGGTCTGATTGAGGTTTAGAGAAAAACATTCAAACATAGATTGTGTTTTTTTGCTCAATGGAAATATCAATAGACTCTACATTGTAAGCATTTGATATTTTTCCCAATTACGCAGTAATTTTCTTTTAATTTAATATTATTTTTATAGGTTTTTCTAAAAGTAGGAAATATCTGAATGATTTTTGAGCCCTGAATTTCATGAAACATTATGTACCCCTAGGACACTCTGTTTACCAAAACGAATCTAAGGACATGGAATTTGTTGAAATCACTCTATTAGTTTAGTGCATACTATAGAACAAACTTTCTCCTATACATACATAACACTGAATTTCATGTAATGTTATATACCCTAGGACATTCTCTGGATCAATTAAATATAAGGACCCCCATTTGTTGAACTCACTTTAGCAATTTGGTCTATACGAGGGAACAAACTGACGCATGTACATACATACATTACACGAAATTTAGTGATACGTATGTTACATATATGTAACATACGTATCACTAAATTTCGTGTAATGTTATTTATCCTACGGCACTCTTCGGACCAAAACAAATCAAAGAATACCTCACTTGTTGAAAAAACTTCAGTTGTTTAGTCTGTATGAAATTCATAACCTTTCTCTGCCGTAATCGGGGAAAAATGTATGCATATTTTATTGGTTCGATTGGTACTATTTCAAAAAATTTTGCCTCAAGAATTTGTTTTTTTTTGGTGCTTAGACTAAATATAGAATTAATGAAGTGAAAGATCATGGAATATATATCACTCGTGGTATTTTATTACGAAAATGACTTTTCATTCTTCGAACCAAAAACTCATTTGTCTGAGGAAACCTTCAAATTGTACAGTTCATTGAAACTATCTGTGATTCTAAATTGTTGTAAATTATTAATCAAAGATTTTTTTATAATTAGATTAAAATACTGGTTTATACTCAATACTGCATCAGTGACACACAATGTAATACATCAAAATTTTCTTTTGAAATACTTATTTTCAAAAGAATTGGACGGATGTGAGGAAATAGGTAAAGCCAGATACGTTATTATTCCAATATTTTTCTGTATTGTAATTCTTCCATTTTTAATTAATTTTAATAATATCAAAATAATTATATTTACAATAAAGAATGTATTATATTGTAATATTTTATATTTAAGAAATGTCTATTTCTGAAATTTGTTATTGAAGGAAACCCTTCTACTTTATTCCGTCCATCCGTTCTTTTACAGTTTTAGATAAATATGTAAAAAAAATATTATTTCGGATAAAAACCTTAATCGTGGAATATATATTTTTTTCGAATGTTCCATAAAAATAATTCATAAATCTAAAAGTGGACAAATTTTTTTTATACTCCATTAGTTATAATATCAGTGGACAAATCTGCCAAAACGGAGTGGTGGTTTTATTTGCATTTCCATGGATAATATAAATAAATGAAGATAACTAAGTAATCCTACTGTATGTCTGTTTTGATACTTAGACCTGACATTATACGAAATAAAAATTCTGTAAATTTATTCATGCCACGTGGATAACGCAAATTATTTTCTTTTCAGTTCATTAATATGCTCAAGCCGTTGGTGAGAAAATCAACATGTTTAACCCCGACAACCTAATTAAAATCTAAATACCCCGTTAAAATTTATGAATATGGATGACCTACAAAAAAATCCGACGCAAGTAAAATGTTAATTTCTTTTTGTTATTTTCATCCATATATTTTAACTCGATGCAAAACAAATAATTCAATGAAAATAACGAGATCTGAAATAATAGTAAACTCTGACGATTTCTTTAAATATTATTGCGTGCATGTAAATTTCATTTATTTTATAATAATTGCATAATTCAGCTTTTATTTCATGATTTTCAAAATGTAAAGATGGATGAAAATTTATTTACAAATTAATACTTCTGAATGCATGGAATGAGCATGATTTGCTTCCTTTTTATCAAGTTGCAAGGAATAGTGAAATATGTAGTCAATACCTGATAAGGTTGTGATTAATTACTAGGTGTAACCTCATATTACGTCACAAGCTTGATCTGAAATTTCGTAGTAGGCTTGACTTTTTTATAAAAGAAAATTATTTTTGGAATCTGGGTCGCCAAAAAAGGTTACCACGAAAACGGTATAATCGCGACAATAGTCCTTATATACTGCACGCACAAAATCTGCCAGTGACTTCTGTCATGTTGAAAAAAGTATTTATTTGGGCTGATTTCAAAAACTGCATTACTAATTTTTACCAGAAACAATAGATTATAACGGTTCATTAAAACGACAGCCCTTAATTTTCTCCAATGCCAATTAAATACGCCTTTCATAAGTTTTTGTGAAACAATGGTTTAAATTTTAAACCAATGTTTTACAAAAACTTACATCTCAACACGGTTTTCTAACTTCTGAAATAATATACATACTCATAGCACTAAGCACTATGACTTTTCATAAAACTTCAAGCATTATTAATTAAAATCAATCCTAAAATAACAAGTCTCCCCATTCAACTTTGACAAACATTTGAGAGTACATACTCACAGACAGACGAGGCTCGTGAAGTCACTTTGCTCTAAATCACTTTCTTTCCCTGATTTTCAAAGACTACTAGATACAACGAAAGAAAAAAATATAAATCAAATGAATATATACAGAATGTTGACAGTGGTATTCAACTTACTTTTAGGCAGCTCCAATTGAAACGGTTATATAGTTGAAATGTGTCTCCGACATATTTAATTATCTAGTAAACTCACGAACATACATATTCGTTTAAATTTCAATGGAACTATGGATATAAAAAGTGTGACGTCTTCAGATGTGACGTCATAACAACGATTACGAAATTCTTAAACAAGTAAGTGAGTTTCAGGTATTATCAATTTCAGGAATTGCAACCAGTGGTCATCGCATAAGCTTGTATTTGGGAAAAAACAATGAAACAGGATATATATTATTCATTCCAACGAAATCTGAAAAAAAGAGTAAGTGCGTAATGATTATTTATAATTATGTCCCGTCTTTGATCACTCCGGAGTCTGCAAAGGTACTTGTAGCTTATAATCTTCAATCATTTATTACAAACAATTATCACTCTTACACTTACAAGTTTGGGACATACAAGTTATTTAGACATATCATTTGGCACTTTCTGAACTTTCAAAATGTATTAAGACTCGCTTTAAATCTATCGTTCGAACTAATTGGATCCTGAAAGAAATCAGTTGGTCCTTTATAATTTTAGAGTTTATGAAAAAGTTTTATTCCATATTAAAAATTTTAATCAATTGTATGAAATATTATTTCCATCGAAATTAGCATCGTTGTTTCTTACAAATTTTGATGAAAATCTTAAATTATAATATATAAAGTAAGAGTCAAAGCATAAGTCAATTAAGTTAAAAACTTTAAGTTTTAGTTTAACCGAATTTAGATTGACCTCTTAATCCATATATTCTCTCCATTCCTCTTCTCTATAATGAAATAAATTATCCTTATTTTTTATTACAATTTACTCTATATTTTTGGATCCAATTACACGCGGCCTCGAATTAAGTTCTAAATGATACAAAAATTTCTTTCTTTCTCCTTGTTTGAATATATGTTTTGAACTCAAATTTACGCTAAATGGTGGTAAGCGATTCAATGAATTGGAAAAATTTTCTGGCAAATCTAACAAATTAGTATTTGTTAGATTTGTTAAAAGATAATAAATTCTCAGTTTACCTTTTTTTTGATAGAAAACATTTTAAATGGAGCTGATATGGAGTAAAATACAAGGTGGTACCGAACGTATAAATTAAAGCATCAAGGTGGTTTCTTCTACGAAATTGATAACTACCTTTCTAAATAAAATTAAAAACATGGAATATCAAGAGCTTTTAAAATCAGTAAGAAAAAGAGATGATTTCAAAAAAGTTTAATTTTATTATAAATTAATAAATTTTATAACCTCGTTTGCCAAAAAAGTTTAACTTTATTTAAATTTTATAACCTCGTTTACAAATTTTATAACCTTATTTGCATCACCTGTACGATATATTATTCCATTAGTTATTATTCAATATATCTGGTGAGAGCAATTGTATTAACGCCTATTATTTAAAATACAAAGCTTAATGTGACTAATTTCGAATAAATAGGACGCAATTTTCATATATATTAAGCAATTCCTTGCATTTATTTTTGGGTTTGGACATTGTTTCATTATGTAACTAAAACTTTTAAGTGTAATGAAAAAATATGCGTCTACACGCATGTATTAAGATTTTGGAATATCAAATTAGCATAAATTTTTAAATTTAATTACTCTTCGATCATACTACTTTGTATAACAATTAGTGATATTATATTCGGCATCAAATTTTGTTATGGAAATTCACTGGTTTTGTCTTTCTGCGAAGAATTTTTATTTTTTGGATCTTTTAGATCATTTCCTTTACTCGACTAATAAATAAATGTACAAGCGCAGTTAAGAAATTAACGTTTTTAGTATCTAATTATTTTTAATATATATGATGTACTCATATTCTATACATTATAAATGAGAAGTTGAAGATGTTTGTTTGTTATACCTTTACGTCTAAACCATTATTTTTTTTAAATAATATCTAAATACATGTGGTTCTTTCACTTTTATGGCTCTTAATCATTTTAGTCTTCTAAAAGATTTTTCAGTTTTTATTTTTTCAGTTTACAGTTGCACTACTTATAATATTGCATGCTTATTTTCATACCTTTTAAAACACCCTTAGTATTTAAATATATTCATAATTATTATACTGTCATAAACTTTTAAAAATACAAGTGCAAAGTAAATGAGAAAAAAATTCCTCGTTATTTATCCTTAAACATCTTTTCCTTCCTTTCAATTTCAATGATATTCCATAAGGATGTATTATCAAAGTGTTAATTATTTTTATTTTTGTGACAATACATATTATATAGGCCGTCGGTAATATGTAACAATTTCCTTGCAAGAAAATTCTAAGCTCTAATTTAGGCAGAAATATTTATTGCAAATTACATAGTTATGTTGACTTATAGATATAAAAAAATAAATATGTATATATATATATATATATATAGATATATATATATATATATATATATAGATATATATATATATATATATATATATATATATATATATATAAAAAATAAACATAAAACCCAATTTTTAAATTTTTGATTGCCTAAATTCTTAGTATTAGGTTTTGACTTTCATTAAACTTTGGTAATGTTTGAGAAACTCCTTAGATGGGCTCGTAAATAAAAAAAATATTTCAAAAGATGAAACCTGCAATTTTTAACGACCAAACATAATATAAATGCCACATAACCCAACTTAATTTACACCTCAATATTACCATTATAATTCAAAATTATGAACAATTTAGTAAAGGCATTAGGGTCCAGGTGAAGTCATTATTCATTCAATTATTAAATTCTCTCGTGTTACGTGACAACTTAATTACGAGGGTGTTATCACAGACTCTAGGTTTACATCCTACTTTGACACGGCATAACATTATGTAAATAGTTTAAATTATGATAGATTGTGTTTTTATTTAATGGACATTGTTAGAAATATATGTACAATCTATATTTTAGAGACCTAATTACCTACCGGAACATAAAAAAACAGCCCTTCACTGAAGAGCTTTGCAGTTTCCTGTAGAATACTTTTTAAAAGAAAAATGAAGTTTAGACAAAGTTTAGAAAAATATAAGTAGTTTTTCTAAATGGAACCCTAATATACCCTTGAAAATTAAATGAAAAGAAAACTACATTCATTTTAAACTTGCTGTCTTTTGGTTACACATTTATAGAACTATGAGATACAGGAATTGTTCATAGGTATGAACGTACTAACATTATACCTTACACTGTCAACCATTGAGCTTAAGACAAAAGCAACGTTTAAAATAAACTTATAAATCATCTAAATTAATTAAGCTCGTTGCGCTAATTATTACGTCGGCATATTTGCCACACAAATAAATTTTACTCCATTAAATAATCACAGTTTCGCTTTCGTGTTTAAGTTTAAAAGATATAAGGTTTAAGGTGTAGGTATGATATAATACCAAAATAATCTTCGTAAAATATGAGAATAATGATTGTGCGAATATTAATATTTATTCCAAAAGCTGCGAAAATATTGAGTCGAGATTAAAGTTGAGATTATGTCTTTGGTTAACATTGCATCGCAATATATTGTAATAGTTTGAGGCGATAAAAAAAGCCTACCAGTAATTCATTTTAGTTCATTATACATACAATGTAAAATGATAATAAATACCTTGTGCCCATCTAGACCCCACAAGATATAATATGAAAAAAAATATATTTCTCGGATGAGTTTCTTTTGTATCCAACCCCAAAAAATTAAAAAAACAAGGTTTTTACATTCAAATGTAGTGAAATGCGTAAACGATTTATTTGAAGAGTTTTAAATATTAATAATACTATTGAAAACATAAAGTGATAAAAAAAAATTAAACCGAACGTATAAATTAATGCAACAAGGTGGTTCTTCAACAAATGAGCTCGTTTTTATATTCCGTACATTAAATTCATAGCCTTCTAAAATAAGCGAATGAAATTGGTTTAACATATGGCACTATATTATATATATGTCCTCTAAAATAGTTGCTGTTTGACTTCATTACATTTCGTTTTTAATTATATTTCCCCACATTAAAGACACAAAAAAGACACAAAATGAAATCGTGTAAAATAAAATTCTTTAGAATTTTTTTTTAAATCGTAGTTAAAGTTAAAATAATTGTTCATGTTACATCCCTGAAATCAGAAGATTGAAGCATTTAAGACCTTTCTGTTTTTAGTGTGTGTCTAAAAAATACAAAAAGAAATAAACAAAAAAAATAGCGAAAAGTAGTTAAAAGAGTTATTTATTTTGCATTTTTCCGGCTTGTTTCCTAACAATAAAAACGTTTTAAATGCTTGTATCTAATTGCATCTAGGCTTTAATTATTTTTGAAATTTTGAGGGACATAAAAATCCGAAAGCAGAATAATTTTTGTTAGTGAGAAATATTAATATATGGTTAAAAATGCAACCTTCTAAAATTTCCAGAACAATTTGAAGTAATATGCTCATGTTGCATAATTTCTATTTATAAAAAATAATATATATCGCAACCCCTGAACTGGATGAAATATATGCTCTGAAAACTGAACAATCTATTTTGAAAAAAAAATTGCGTAGAAATTTGCCTTTGTGGCTGGATTCTTACCTCTGTGGTTGTGTTATTAAATATTAACGTAATCATACATTTTTAGGGAAAAATGAAATAGTAGGAAGCTAAAAATTAAATAGTATTAATATATACGGAATACAATTCATCGAAGAAATATACTTATCAGTCCCATTTTTACATAAACTAAGGACAACTTCCAGAGAAATCTATGAAGGCTTTCAGAAATTATCACACGGTTAATTTCTACATAATATGATCACTGTATAGAAAATACCGTTTACTTTAATAAAAGCTCATAATACTGAGTGCTTGAATGGACTTTAGATTACGGTTAAACAAAGATGCTGGCGTATTTCGGGACTACTTACGTTATGACGACTTAGTGAAGATTTATCAACAATCTACGAAAAGTTATTCCATTGTATTCCATAAAATTCCTCAAATATTACAACAGTCAATTAAGATTAACTAAGATTAAGTAGACCATATAAAATCCTAGAATGAAACTAGATGGGAAAAACTTATATTAATATGTTTAATTGAAATACATTCATTTGTGACTATTTATTACCATTTGTGATTTTCAAATGTATTTATAACTTAGACTGTATTGCACAAACTTAATTGAAATTTGGAAAAAATATAAATCTTGGTATAAAATAATTTAGACTAAAATTAAGCTTACTTAGAAAATAACTCTCAAAACTTTATTTTTATTGCTTAAAACACATCAATGTATGATTATATTTTCATTGAAACCATCTAAATCATTGATTCCTGCGTCCTGGGAAAATATAAAATCTATTGTTGCAAAATAATTTAAAACACGATGATATAAAAATTGTTTAATTAAAAACTTCTGTAAAATTAATTTTAACTTTGTAAAGTATTTTTTCGCGTTCATATCATATTAATTTTATAATATTTCTTGAATATTACCTAATATACTCTAATATGCTAATTTTCTACCTTACGTATAAAGTACGTTTTAATAAATCTTTAATCAATTAATTTAATAAATTATATGCTTATAATGTTTTTTAATAATCGTTACGCTCGAGGCAAGTAAAAAGCTGGGTAAACAAAATTTTACCTTTGAGTTTCGTCTTTTCAATTTTCATTATTTTATGCTTTTATTCCAGTTGTCATTTGGTGGTTATTTCAATTGGATTAAATTTCTTTTCTAAGAAAATATTTATTTTTAATTTTTAGTGCCTTTTATATTTTATATTGCCCAGAACCTTATGAATTTACAATGAATTCAGTACCAATAATATACCATTGTCTATATTACTTCACTGCCAGCGAATGTACTAGCTACTTCATGCATTTATTTATACCGTAATTATTATCTAACTACCTACTAATATCTCAATTGCTCCAAGCCTTTTTATGTATGTATATCTATATATATATATATATATATATATATATATATATATATATATATATATATATATATATATATATATATACCCACTTAACTATATGTTTTGTGCAAGTTAAGCGAGTTGAAACTCGTTAAATTTACACTTAATCATTGAAGAGTTTCTGTCACCGCCGTCCTGCTTCACAATTGTATCTCGATTTTTCTAAAGAGTAAATTTATGTCACGCTTAGCGTTATCTTGTTACGTTATTATTAGATCTATATTATCCAAACTCGGCCACGGCGCCTATGCTGTTCATTGTGGCGGAATTCTATGGCACTCCCTCAATCTGACTCAATTTGAAAATTTACTGATTCTGAATACGTAGCAATTTTATTCTCGACAACTACCATTTTAGCACTCGTAGCTGTATAGAGTTGGTGCTTTATACAGAATATAACCAAAAAGTGTATGTTATTCATAGAAGTGAATCTGTGCATGAACTACTGGAAAATTTCCAAGCAATTCTTAAAAAAATTTGATTAAAACAAAAATTGCTTTTTAACGAAAAAAATTTGCATGTTTTTACGGAAACATACATTTGATAATAAACTTTACAGGAACATAGTTTTGATATGGTTTTGATAAAAAAGTTAGATTACACACACACACAAGCACGCAGGCACGCACCCCTACACGAATGCATGCACGCACGCCCGCACGCACGCGCTCGCCCACAGGCACGCACGCACGCACGCATGCACGCCCGCACGTTCGCACGCACGCACGCATGCACACACATACACATATATATATATATATATATATATATATATATATATATACCCCTTTCACACCCGACTGTGATAAGCGTGCGCATTCTCAGAAAAAAATGTATACTACTATGATGGTATTTTTCGAGACAAACCCTATATGGATCGAACGTGCACGTTGTAAAGCGAACATTAATAAATAAACGAACATCACGCAGGCAGTCAGTTGAGTAACAAACAGTATATTTTGGAGCCAACTCTCGCGGAGGTACGTAAGTAAAATATTTGTTTTTAATAAAAGTAACTTTTGTTTTTATCTAATAGCATAGAGTTAATGAATAAATGTAACGAATGTATTTAAAATAACAAACATATCTTATAATTTTTACTTAATTGGAACGAACTAAAATTACCACGCACGATCGTATCTCTTCAGTTTGAAATCATCTTTGAGGGGAGTAAAGTCACCGTCGTGCGTTATTACTATTTAAGTGATTTTATTAAAACATGTGCTTTTTGTGTACATAACACTTCCATTGCACCTGGTCAGGACTCCAATGGAATACTTTAAAAAATATTGTGATGATGATTTTTATAAATTATGTTTATAAATTATATTTATAAAGTGAATGGAAAAAAGAACTTATCTTTTAAGCCGGATAATAAAATGAAAAGAAGAGTATCATAACAATATGTGTGTGAAGACGTAACATGGGTGGAGTTGACGTATTAGATCATCAAATAGAGTATTATCGTGCTTTTATTAAGACCAGAAAGTGGAATTTAAGTCATTTTACATTTCATTGATTTGGCGCCTCTACCGAAACGATTGCATAGCAAATAATCTTCCACTTTATAAAATTATGAATCTGTTATATTTTCGATTGGAAGTTATTGAAGGTTTAACACAGACTCCAACAAAAATACCACTTATCACAGATCTGAATTTAGGGGACGATGTAGGATGCTATGATAGGTCCCAGCTAAAAAAAATAAACTACCAACTCCTTCTGGTGCAAAACGGTATGACGGTTATGGATATTTGCCTTATTTTGATGATAATATCACATCACCTAGGGTGTGCAAACAAGAAAATTATAATAGTCGGTCTAAAATTATGTCCATTAAATGCAAGGTCTACTTATGTCTTTCCAGAGGAAAAAAATATTTTTTCACGTACCATAATTAAGCATTTAAGTTATCATTTAACTTTAAATGTAAACAAAATCGACTGATCTCTTTTTTCTTAATTTTTAATAGTATTGTATAATATTTTTATTACTTCGTAATTAAATATTAATAATTGTTATAATAATATTATATTGACTGAATTAAAGACTGATTAATAATAATTGTTAAAATTCATACACTTTTTGTAAATCATTACATTTTTATTTAATTTTTCTGCTACCATTGTAAGAACGCACGAGCGTGCATTTCTTGGTTCTACATCTGGAATGCACGATCGTGCGGGTATTTTCATTTAAAAACAAAAATGGCTAGAATTTTCTATAAATTTTTTCCATGTTCTTTAATACCTAAATGATCCACTAAATATAAAGTGTAACTTTTACGATAAAAAATATTTCATGTTTATAAGGGATACATATTTGAACACCTAATAAAAAGTTAATTACTATTTTAGTACATAGTTGATCTGACCAATTATTTTTTATTTAAGTACATCCAAATTAATCACAAAAAAATACATTTTATTTGAATATCGTTTCACACGTTTGCATATAAAAAACGCATTTATCATATCCCCATACTCTACTTGTATACACGTCTATTTATATACCCCGATTTGACCCACATGTGTGACAGAGATGGTAAAATAATTATCTATTTTTATAAAGAAAATATGATTATAATTTGATTTGAAGTTGGCGTAAAATTATAGCAATAATTTAAAATCTCAGTGTTTTTAAGAAATTAACGATGTTCGTATGTCTAGAAAAGATATACTATAATTCGTTTACGTGTCAAAAAATTATATCTATATTTCTGATAGTTAAATAGAAATACCATATACCCTTAAACGTTTATTTTTGCGTGAGAGTGTAGGAAACATATGTAGAGGAAGTTGCACTCCCAATTAAAAATTTTGTACTTTTAAATTTTATATTTTCATTAAATAATATAGTAATAGAGGCATTATATAAGTATTCGAATTAAAAAATTGATACATTTCCAAAGATAAGTTTTAATTCTCAAACTGTACAAAGCTGGCTTATAAGTCATGGAATATAATTTAAATTTTACTAATGCTATAAGTTACGTTAAATATAACATTGTGATTATAACTGACTCACCTACAAACTATTATTTAACCCCTGGAGAGACCTACGGCAAGTGACCTTTCCTCTCTAATGGAATTTCTTTACAACTCGGTGTTTTGTCTCACGAGGATTAAGTTTGTAGGCGTAATTAAGTGAGCTTGAATACATTTCTACGCTACACCTGGTCTCCAGATGGGCCCAAAAATTGCTGTTATTGGAATTCGAAGCTGTTTCAGTGTCTGTAAATTTTGTGTGAATTGTGTTTAATTTAACGAATCGAATTTCGACCGAAAATTTAGTAAAGGTATACAAACAGGTTTAAGGAGTTTTATTCAATATTTGAATTAGGAAGTAAAAATACTATACTACATATTTTAAAGTTATGAACTTTTATCTTAATCGGATGATTTTTAAAAGAAATTTTCAAAATTTATTTATTGGCAATAATTAGGAAATTTCCTAATTTTCTTCGCCATTCAAAATAAAATATTTCTTAATAATTTTATTTATATATATATATATGTGTGTGTGTATGTGTGTGTGTGTGTGCGTGTGTCTTTGTGTATATATATATATATATATATATATATATATATATATATTCATGACTTATTTTACATGAAAATGAGAAAAGTTTTTATCTCAATAAATATTTTCTGTTAGAATAGGAAAAAGTAAAATAAAATTGAGCAAAACCATTCATCTTTGAAAACACATACAAAATCCGTAGCTGTACTTAATAAGCAGCTTTCGATTCGATCGATTTACTTAAATCAACATTGAAGCTATATTATTGATCCGGGTTTTGATTCTTATTAGAAAGTATTGTCATGGTAACAAGAGAAAGGGGAAATGAAAAATTAATGTATAATTCGATTTTTTGTGCGAATGTACAAAAATACCAATAGTCTCATATGCGCATGTTTAAAACGGGGTGAAATAAATTAATTCATATGGACCAAATGCCAAAAAAATTTTTGTAATATTTTAAGTGATTAGGTGAGACATATTGACGGCATCACGTAGATTGAATAAATGTCCAGGTGTCTCAGAAGCGGCGTAACGCGATTTCATTTAAAAGCTTTGAAAAGCCGAGGCGTAAAGTGAATAAAGATCGTCTGTCGCAAAATACTCTTTCATTCAGAAGCAACGTCGAGTTGAGAAATAGAGCCATAACGATTTTCGCACTTCTTTAATATTTATTTAACATTAACGTATTTACTTATCTATAGAAGGAAATTTTCCTTCATTTCTGCCAGGACATTTGTTACGGAGGTTTAACTTTTTCGTTTACCGTGAGCTTTAAGTTACATCGACAAATTTTTTTTAAGAAATATCTTTTGACCGGAGAAGTAGTTATAAATTTCTTCGAAAACTGTCAAAATTTTCTGTAAATTGATTGGTAAAATGCGCTTAGAAAAAACGATGACTCATCTAAAGTTTTTAAACTCGTCGTCATTTTATAATTATTTGTCAGACAAACAAATTCTACTCCATTAAATAATCACATCTTGCATTAGTATTTGATTTGATTTGCGGTGTTAATATGATATAATACCAAAAATAAATCTTCTTGAAATATTGCAAATGGTTGTAGAAATATCAAGTTTTATTCCGAAGGTTGTGAGAATATGGAGTTGAGATTTATTGAAATAGTTTGAGGCGATAACAAAAAAACCTGCTATTAACCCGTTATTATTCATTATTTATAGATTGTAAAAGGAAAGTACATACTCCGTGCCTTGTGCACACTACAAGATATGACATCAAAACAATTGTATTTATCGACTGAGCCATTTTTGTACCAAATCCTAAAGAAACCAAGATATAAAATTATATTTTTCATAAAATTAACAGGATTTACACATTCAAATGTAGCCAAATGCGTAAAAAGAATTAGTTTAAAAAATTTACAACTTAATAATACTAATGAACACATAATATGTGAATATATTATATATGTTCTATATTTATTATAAAAGACGACAAAGTATGTAGTAATAAAATTATAAATGTATGTAGTAATAAACATTTTATCATAATTGGCAATATATTTCCATTGTTCAAAACTTTACTAGAAGCACAAGTCATAAGACTTGTGATCCACTAGTTATAATAAAGTTCCCTATCGACTAGCGAGTAAAGTCGCCACGATATTTGTCATCGAAATAATATTTAACTTGTTGGTTTGGCTTAGTGTTTTCATAGGGAGTCAAAGATTTAAATTGCAGACGCCAGGATGACAGCTACTACTCTTTAGGAGTGTTTGAAAGTAATATTCAGGTTTTTGGACATTTTCCCACATTTTTAACATTGCGACATTTGTTATCCATTTCGAGAAGTTTGATATGTGTTGCTATTTTAATATTTCTATCTTTGTAGTTCTTATAAACATATTATTGCCATATGACGAATTATTACTAGAGGGAAAAATTTTTTTAAAGAAATACTTGCAAGAGCGTCAAAAACCTGTCCCGGAAAACTTCGGGCTCGGCTCGCGTTGCCGGTCTTCTCCACTAAGGTAATGCTCCTGATGTACGTCAACATTTAAAACGAAAAACGAGTCACAGACCTGATGATGGTCTTAATATCGCGGTTTCGTTGGAGATCCACTAATGACCTTTACCGCTGAACCCGTAAGATCGTGGTTTTATTCGCTATTGTATCATAGAATCTTTTCAAATAGAGTATTACGTTTACGAATTAGCATAAATATTATAAAATTTTATTGAAAAGAGACACAACATGAAACAGTGCAAAATAAAAGTTTTGAGTTTTTTTTTAAAATTTGATTTATAATATAATCTATTTCTTTGGATAATAAATGTATAATATCGTTTCCATCCAATGCTCTAATCTTTCTTTAAGGGTGTACACTGAAATCAAAAATTATTTCAGCATATAAGATCACCTTATATTTAGAATATAGGTCTAAAAAATATGAAAGAATGAAATAAAAGATATACAAAAATGATTTACTTTGCATTTGGCTTGTTTCCGAATATTGAAAAAAGCTTTAAATATTTATATCTAATTTAAATGTTTGTTCCTCTAAGTGCTCCGATTTTTAATAAAACACTCGAAAATAGAATCATTTCTGTTATTGCAAAATATTAAAATATGTTTAAAAATGCAAACTTCTAAAATCAATTAGAGATTTTAAAGTAAACAATATGCTCGTATGGCATAGTTTCTATTTCCACAATAACAATATACTTCGCAACACCAGAACTAGACTGAATATATGCTCCGAATATCTAAATGATGTGTTTTTCAACAAATAGATTTGAGTTGAAATTTGCGTTTGTGACTAGATTCTTACCTCCGTGGATATGATATGAAATATAGACGTGATATTAAATATAGTCGTAAACTATTTAAAAGTAATGGTAGACTTTTAAAAGTAAAGAATGAAATTGTACAAATATATTATACATGGACTACGATTCTTTGAAGTAATGGACCCAAATTATCACCCAGAGGATCCTGAGGACTACATTTAGAGTTTATACTTAAGTTTTCAGAAATTTTCATGCGGATTAATACTGCTCTCTCTTACAATTGTACATAAAATATCTTTAACCTAAATATAAACTAGTAATCTTGAGTCCTTGATTGGCCCTTAGGTCATAGTTAAGCAACGGGATTGGTGTATTTCGAGACTACTTAGGTTATGAATAATTTTTTTGAGGATTTGCCGATAATCTGCTAAAAGTTTTCTCTTCTATAAAAATCCTCAAATATCGCAACAGTTAATTACCTTGAGTATATCAAATCTTACGTTAGATTGAAAACTTAATAGGACACAAACATATAAACATATTTATTTTTAATATAGTCATTTGTGATTATATCTTTCATTTCTAATTTTGAAATATGTTGAAATCTTGGCGCATTATAATTTAGGATAAAATTGTACTGACTTGGAAAATAAACTTTTAAAGCTTTTTAAAATATACTTTAAGATAAATTTTATGCGGTTTTCATTAATTAAAACGAATAACAAAAATGATTATACTTTTAATTGTGACCGTTTAAATGATTGATTTTTGAGTCTTGGGAAAATGAGAGATCTATAGGTGAGAGAAAAGTTCAATATTGTTTCATAATCATACAAAAAAAACACATACGAAAAAAAAAATTTAATCAAAATTGATTCATAAATGCTATAGATATGAGGCAATAAAAAAATATTTTCGTATTGCGAACTTCCTCTTCTTTTGAATTATTTTAAAACTCAAAGAATTGCTTCATAACCTCACGAAAAAAATAAATGCTCAATTTTCTTAATTACTCTGCTTTATTCTCTCCGTAATTAAACCCCTCTGTTCTGTTTGTCAAACAATACCGGTTGTCGAGGTCGGGTTTATAACAGTGCAAATACTCACGAAATCAAGAAAAACGTCTAACTGCTTCTATTTTATACCTTTTTGGTAGTGTACCCCGACTTCTTTTATATTTTGTTATCAATGACATACTCTCAAGAATTATAGCATATATAGTCCATTATTTTTTTCAACTTTCTAACACAAAACTAATATTGGGAATATTCGTTTTGTGTATGTAGTGCCACAGACTAGAGCGAAAAAACTGTTTTCATATCATTATGTTATTATGTCTCATTACCAGTCTCCTTTCGTAGTTTAGTATTACTTCCTATATATTGTTTATGTGCTTTTTATTTGTAAAATTTATATGTAATGTAATGTGGTGGATTGCGATAGATTTCATTACATTTACTTTAAATAAAACAATGCTTCTACGTGAGTTCTTGTACTATTTAGGAACTATTTTTGACTTTATTTTTATGGTCGGGCTTGGTTAGATTAAGGCTTGATTAATCAAATATCGCAGTTTTAATTTTATTAAAACTAATAATTATTCCTTTTAATATGTAATTCAATATAGTAATTATAAATTTAATCATTATCTGCTACTACGACTGATTACTTGATAGACATGTTTTCGGATTTATCACTTAAGCAACCGAATAGTCTTAAGTAAAAGGCAGTAAAAAGAGCGTCTCTGATGAAAGCGTAGTGTCATGGCTTTATACGTAATCAATTAAGAGGAAGCATATTCTCGGGCTATTTCCTCCTTTCTTCCGATATTTTCTTTCTTAAGCAAGAAAAGGAATTAATTCGAGAGTTTTTAAACCACAATATGATATTAAAACTTTAGAATCGTCGTCGCCGTAGTGTGTTGGGTTGATCACAAAGCATACGGCCTTTGAGGATGCGGCGGGCCGCAGGAACCCGGGTTCGATTGCCGGCCGTTCGTCGAACGGGGCTGGACTGGTGTTATGGTTGGCTGTAAGGAATTGCTCTCGTAGCAATAAGTCCGGAATATGTATCAACTAGATACATTAAAGTACATAAATATATAAATAATAAATAGAATGACATGTAAAGTGGCCTTCTATAATTTTATTAATGAGAAATTTATTTTAAAATAGAATTTAGATATATTTGCTACATATTTAAAATTGTATTTTATAAAAGATCTGCCAAGCACAAGTATAACTTGCACTAAGAATGTTCCGTACACATTTAAGTATTTATAACCATTGAAGTGTATATAGTATTTCTGTAAATTTTTAAAAATTACTTAAATTTAAAACTACCTAAAAATTTCTAGATACCTAATTATTTATTAGGTATCTAGAAATTTTATGTAACATTTTAACCAGATTTTTAAAATTTTTCAGAAATGAGGGGAGGGGTAGGCTGAATGCTTCATCTTCGCATATTTCTTAGAAATATATACACTGTTTAAAATTATCAAAAAAATGTTTTTGTGTTCCTCATAACATTCACATGATAAACAAAAATAATTTATGATAATATTTTTATTTTGAGCATCAACACAAAAGAACAATAATCTCATTTTAAATTCTAATATGTATAGTTTGAAAATGTTTCAGTACAAATTTTTTGGTTAATAAGGTTTGTTACAGTGACAAATTTCAGTGAAAAAATCGTATAGTAGACATTTGAGGAATTTTATAAGATTACCATTTTCCAGTTTAAAATACGAAATCCCAAATAGTCCGCAGTCCATTTCATTTTTACAGATTAAATCAACTATTGAATCTCAAGCTTGATTAAATTGATTGCGAAAAACATCTTTGAATGTACTTTATAATTATTCCTAATTTATATTCTTCAATTATTATTCTCATTCCATGATTATTCATCTTATTTTTCTCTAATTAGGTTAATATTTAAAGAAATATTCTCTATCCTAAATTATACTCTATCCTAAATTCACCCTTTAGTACTAGTTTCTTTTTAAATTTAAAAAAGAATTGAATTTTTACAAATATTACCGTCGATGTGAATATTAATACATGTATAATATTTACAGTAGAGTGTAAAGACGTTATGTAAACAAAGTTATAAATATTCCAGATCAAATCTTTTAAATTGTTGTCATTTATTTACTGAAAAATGACACTCAACTAATTAACTCATATTAAATGAAAATAGGTCAATCAGAATCAAACAACGTGTGTCTAAGTAAACCTTCAGACGAATTGTTTAAATAATGAGTAACCTGTCTTACGGACTTTTAATAGTGGATACCCTTACCGCAATAAATGAAGGGTAGGATTAAATTTAAATACCTTGTTAGGTTTACGCAGATGAATATAGTAAGGATATAAATTTAAGAGTAGTGGTACTCGAGCAAGGTTTAAGTTTGACCGGGAAACTAACTGCGAAATCCGTATTTCTACGTTTTTACGCTACCTTCTACCAAGATATCCACTCTTAGCAGCATGTTTAGAGCGCCATGTTTCCAAGGGTTATACTTATACTGATATTGTACCTCGTCAAGTTGCTTTGTAGATACTCACATATCCTAAATCTTATTCTTACATAGTATAAAACAAAGTCGTTTCCCGCATCTGTCTGTCCCTTTGTACGCTTAGATCTTTTAAACTACGTAACGGCTTTTGATACGGTTTTCACTATCATACAGATAATTTCTTCCGGATGGTTTATAGGTGTATATATGCATGTTACATTTGAAGGAAATATAAAAAAAGGTCAATGTTTCTTAAAATAATACAATTTTGGGCGCTTTCATTGCTAACGCTGACTAAACTTTACGAGATATATCAAAATGTTTTTCACAATTAAATGAAATTACGTGATGTAGTATTATTTCTACTTTCTTTAATTTCTTTACCACGACCTAGGTTTCGTTGTATTACAACATTTTCAGGTGGGATATTAGCAAAGATATCTCTTTATATAATCTTTGCTAATATCCCTCCTGAAGATGTTGTAATACAACGAAACCTAGGTCGTGGTAAAGAAATTAAAGAAAGTAGAAATAATACTACATCACGTAATTTCATTTAATTGTGAATAATGAATTTCTACAAAATTAACGCCAAATATATTCAATATTCAAAATGTTTTTGCTATGGAACTGTGTATTGGAAAAATATCTACAAAAAATTTGCGATGGCATATATCTATATTCTACGTATAACCCACAGTTACCATTTTTTTGTGATTGCTATTTATTTTTTTTGTGGATTAAACTTCCATTAATGTAGATAAAATTTGCTCTTTACAGCAAGTCATTATCATTATCATTAAAATTTTAGAACATATCAAATATTTACCCTGTGGCATTATATGATTTGCAGCTATCGCACGCGTCTATCGGAGCTCTCAAGCAAGTAAAATAAAAAAAAACATGCTTTTCAGTGCGACACTACGAACCATAAAAACAGCTGTAAACATTGTATATATGGGTGTATATATATATATATATATATATATATATATATATGTGTGTGTGTGTGTGTGTGTGTGTGTGTGTGTGTGTGTGTGTATGTAAGTAAATTATATATAAATAAAAAGAGTTCATAGTCGTTTTCTAATTATTGACGAAGCCAATTTAGTCAAAAATAATTAATTTTAGCATCTAGACTTTTCTCTCCTTTTCAAATTTTTGTTGAAAAAATTAGAAGGAACAAGGTACACATAGCCTTTTCTAAACTACGGAACCCAAAAATGGTGAGTCTCGTAGATTATTTGGTCAGTACCTATATTAAGTGAAGTAATAAAAAATTTCTAAGTAGGTATCTAGATTGACGAAAACTAGATACTTCGTTAGACAATTACACTATTTCGGCAAATTTTAAACTGATATCTAATTAATTCTAATGGAAATTTTAATTAGTTTTTTTAATATCACTTCAGTTTAATTTTATTACATATATAGCATTACGACATCTTCTGGGAGACAATTTATCATCTGCTCATTTCTTTGTATGAAGTTAACTATATATTTATTGTAGATACATGTGTGATATAGCTTAAACATATATGTACATATATATAAATATAAATATATATATATATATATATATATATATATATATATATACATACATACATACATAAGTTTTCAGTCGATCTTGAAAAAGTTACAAAAAGTCATTGAGATTATGGCAGTTACCATTGAAGCAAAACATGAGACAATTGGTTTCGGCCATTTTTAAAAACTTTTAAATATATTCAGCCATCATATCTGCAAATTTTATTGAGCTATTTTTAGTTCTTTACATAAAAATGGCATACGTGATGTGATTAACAAGACAATTGTTTTAAATACGTGAATATACTTTCTATTATCTGTGATATTACAAAAATATACAGGCATTTAAAAGAAGTAGAAATCAATACAGAGAAAATTACCAAAAAGACAGTAGGAAAATGACCGCTAAAACAGAGTTGAAATCAAAATGAATGAGCGCTAAGACCCCTGATCAGGGATCATTTCTTTGCGGTCATTTCATCGGACCACTATGATCGATCAACTCTTAGGACATATAGCATCTAAAGAATTCATCATACGTCGTTCATAGTACCACGGTGCAACATCGTTTAGGAAGATCATAGTATAAAGTAAGTCCAAAATCAACGTAAGCAATCTTAACAGATCTTTATGTGAACGGTTTAAAGTTGCTGTGTTAGACGTTTAACCAGAGATTAACGTTGTATGCGATAATCACGCGTCAATTTTGGATTTTCAATTGAACATGGGTGGTGGTATTTTTAAAACAAGTCTTGTTTTTCTGCATAGCTTTTAATTTTTAGTCTGTTATTCTTCCTATCTGTTCGTCTGTTTAACTATATATTTAATTTTGTGTCACGTAAAAACGATTATGAATGATATTTTCACGTTCACAATGAATCTAATTTTCTCAGAAATGTGTATATATGAGACAGCAAAAGTTTACGTTATGAAGGGTTGTATAATAATTATGACACTTTGTCATTTTTGTTTATAGTATGAAGATATAGCAACATACATACAAATATGCAAAGGTATGATAATGCTAAACCTAATAAATGATTATACAGAATTATAAATATACAATTTTTGTATGATTTAATTTTCACTTTTTCTGTTAACTTCAATGAATATTTTCTTCTCAATCGTTGTAATTTCATGAGAAAAAAATATATTTATACGTTTGTATACTAGGCGCAGTCAATTCGGTTGGTCCTCGGTCCCGGAGCGAGCGGCTCAGGCCCATAAAAATATAATCGAGGAAATTTTAACGGAAGATTTCCCGATGACGATAAGGCGGCATTCAGTCGAAGCCTTGATATAGGAAGCGGCGGTGAGAGACGTTTCGACTTTACGTCGACTTTTCGTATCATAAATTTGCATGGGAGGGTTTTATCTCTCCTTCAATTTACATTTGCCACCGAAAGGCTTTATGCCGTTTTATTAATAGTACCAAAAAAGCGTCACTTTTTATGGTATTGCTTTTGCGATTTCGTAACTGGATTAAGATTGTATCTGCAAAAGTTTCTTGCTGGGTGCATTTTGATTTGGTATATGTGTTTACTTAATTTTGAGACGTGTGGAAATGTCTTCATTATATCCTGCGATTTTCTGTCTTTTACTAAATGAACAATTGTTATAGTGTAGAATTGTAATTTAAAAGGAACACTTGTTTATTTTATTCATTTATGTAAAGTTTATGCTAGTGGAATTCATGGAAGCTTCTGTTTATTGTTAATAAAAAGCAAAAGGCATCTTGTCATCAAGATAATGTTTATTGAATTTTGGATAAAATTTTTGCCACTATTGTTATTTAAAAATTAGGATAATTGACAATGGTCAGATTCAGTTTAGGAACTTACTGATTCTAAACACGTAGTAATTTTATTTTGACAATTCATACTTTAGTAATCGCAACTATGTACGGTTAGAGTTTTATACAGAATGTAACCAAAAAATGTCTGTTACTTATAGGGCCGATTCTTTGCGTCAAAGTAAGTAAAAAATGTTAACAAACTATTTCATAATTTCCAAACTGTTCTGAAAAAAACAACCAAATTGTGATTTAAAAAAAAAAGGTGCATTTTTTCAGAAACACACAAAATGTACTCTGTTTGATACAAAGAATCGCCTTGATAATTTGCACATACATGGAAAGAGATATGTGCGTTTTATATTTTAATAAATAATATAAAAAACATTCCTATTACGATTCTGTGCACCAAAACAACAGAAAATGTCAAGGTGATATATATATATATATATATATATATATATATATATATATATATATATATATATACATAAATTTTAACGGCTTCTGATGAAATTATTCTTAAATTCGAGTATTTGATAGAAATAATTATCCCTTCTTAAAGAAATACACTTATATAATACTTGGTTTAATAGATCAAATCACCTGTATGAATAATAGATTCGTTTTTTTTTTCATGAGTCTATATAGGTAAAGGTACACGAATGTCCTATGTAATTTTATTCAATAGATCAATCATATGTGTGTATGTGCATAGTTATATATATATATATATATATATATATATATATATATATATATATATATATATATATGTATATATATATATATACACAACAAACTATATCCAGTCTGTTTCTTGCTAATTTTATTCTAATCATAGTTTTTGTACCTACCTTTTCATTAAGTGGTACAGGTACTTGCTTTTAACTACGAATTTGGTTATATTGAATCTTATACAAATCTCATTTGTGTATTAAAATATATAAAATGTTGAATAGTTAAACTTAATATTATAAACGAAGTGTGATCTTATAGTTTTACCAAGAGAACATGAATAATTTATATTAACTACTTTATAACTTCAATCAAATATAAAAGTTTTTGCTATCGATTTCCTATGTTCGATTAAAAACCAATGATTAAATATTCCTCATTAGAAAGTGATTAACAGATACAAGATGAAAATAATATTAATTCTCAATTTGAGACCACACCAATTGTTGTTTATTGAAAAACATCTAAATTAAGTAAGAATAAGACGTTATATTTGTGTACCGCGGCCTTTATTTGATACAAAAAGCATATTAATAATATATTCATACTATATGTAAATTAAGAAATAAAATATTATGTATTAACTATTGATAGATATCCAGATTAAAAGTGAAACGTGAATAAAACGTCAAAAAGTAAATCGTCAATCACCAAAGGAATAGGAAAAGTGTGCCCAAGTTTATTTTCTTGCCTGAAACCGAATAAATTACGAGTTTTTGTACTGCATTTTTCGCTTTCCATACCAAAAGTAGTTGTTGAAGAAACCGTATTGTTTATTGTTATCTAAGAATGTTATAAGACACTTATTAGAAGTTTATAATGAAGAATTTTTCATTTTAATTGAAGAATTTAGTAATATTAATATTATATTAGTTTCGGGTTAGAAAAACGAGGATATATGTAAATAAAGTCTGACATTTTAAAAAGATAAGTTTTAGTCCTAAAACTGTACCAAGCTGATCTATAATTGATTGTATTTAAACATCATTTTTATTAATTCCGTAAGCTCATCAATACAAACATAAACGTAACATTGTTATTTTAACCTACTCATCCCTAAACTATCATCGAAATCCCGGAGAGATCTACAACAAGTGGCTTTTCCCATATAATGGACTTTCTTTACAACTCAGTGTTTTGCCGACGAAACCTCGGAGGGATTGAATTTGTAGATGTAATTAAGCGAGTTTGAATACGCGCACATATTTTACGCTATTATTGGTCTCCAGGTGGACCAGGCAAGTGACGGTTATTGGTAATCAAGGAGTAAAGTTAACTATGCGAGGAGATTTAAAAATTTTATTCGATACTTGGCTTAGAAAGTAAGTATACTAAACTTAATTTTTTAAAGTCGTAAATGTTTACCCTAATTGAAAAAAATCTTCAAAATTTATGTAACGTTAACATATTTTGAAACATTTATTATCTAGATAAATGTTTTCTCGTTGAATATGAAAAAATACAATAAAATGAAACAAAATCATTTAAATATAAAAACAAATACAAAATCTGTAAAACTACTTAATTCGGCGCAAGTAAATCGATATATCTTCCAAATATTTATATGAAATTATTTAATATTATACTTTATTTAGCCAGGTTCTGACCCTCATTAGGAAGTATTCTCAAGGTAACAAGAGAAAGTGGATATGAAAAACAAATTTTTCACTCGGCTTTCTGTGTAAATGTACACAAATACTAATAGAAACTTATGTGTTTAACATCATGTGAAAGAAATTACTTCATTTGCACCGAATACCACAAAAAGGTTTTCATAATCTTTAAGTAATTTGGTGTGACCTATTGATGAGATTGTCACGTCTCGTAGATTGAATCACATTACTCTCAGGTGTCTCAAGGGTGGCGTAACGAGATTTGATTAAAATGCTTTTAAAAGCCGAGGCGTAAAGTCAATATAGATCACCTGTCGCAAAACACCCTTTCATTCAGAAGCAACGTCGAGTTGAGTAATAAAGCCGAAACGGTTTTTGCATTTCCTTACCATTTATTTAACGTTAGCGTATTTATTTACATAGGCAACAAATTTTCCTTCGTTTTTACCTGGTATTTCAGAGGAATTTAAATTTTCCAGTTAGTGAGAGTTTTCAGTTTCATCGATAAGGCTTTTTTTCAAGAAATATTTTTAGACGGGAAAAGTAGTAAAGTTTCCTGCAAGTTGATTGTTAATATGTTTTGATTAATTTTTCTTCCTCTTGTAAGCTAAAAAGAGCTTCTCAGGATTTACAAATCTGTGTACAATCTTTTGTATTATTTGAAAGATGACAACTTGAGTGAAATTTGTAATTTTCCTTTAACGAAAAGATTCCAACGACACCCGATTGCTCTAGCGACGTTATCTGTCTGTCCATCTATCCATTCATCTTTCAGAGGCTTCCTATATCTAAACAAATGAAATGGGAATTTGAAAATTAACTAAAATATATACACGAATATAGACGCATGAAGTTTTTTGGTTCAACTAGGAATGGTATTGAAAGTGAAACAATTGTATGTCGAAAGGCTTAGGAAGAAAAGTACTATGCGCAAACGGGAGCAAAAAATTTGTTTTCCCCTGCACGAGCTCATGAGTTACACACCCACACACACACACACACACATTAAACACACACACACGTACACGCACACACTCACAGGGACACACGTGCACACGCGCTCACACGCATACGCGTAAACGCGTATACGACACACACAACACACACACACAAACACGCACGCGCATACACCCACACGCACGTACACACGCACACACAAGCACATACGCGCTCACGCGCACATGCGCACACGTTCATACGCGCACAAGCTCACACGCGCACATGCGCACGCACTCTCACGCAAACGCACGCACGCGCACGCGCACGCACACTCTCACAAAATTTCAATTTTATTCTTAACTTTCAGTTTATTGGTAGGTTTTCGGTTCGTTACTATTCCGACGGTAATGAATTTTCGAGGCAAAATTTCTTTAAATTTCGAGATTAACCGCACAGTAGCGTGGTGCTCGCGCTTATCAACACCTTTTCCACCATTTGCCTCGCTGCTAAGAAGCTTTGGAGAGACCTTTTATGATTCTTCGCTGAAATCTCTTCAGAGAGGGGAATGTATATATTTAAGATTTGCCATTATTAGGACTTATTTGCCTAGTTTGTTAAAGTAACTTCTCCCAAGTATCTAGCGGACTACACAGTTGTAAATTAGAGATGGATCAGTAAGGTTAGTTTCCTTAATTATTTTAGCGTCAGGAAAATATTCTGTGAAATTTTGTAGATGTTACGATAAGCTTTCACAGATTTTGAAAAAAAGTTACAATCAGCAATATAAAAGGCAATTGTCACGAATTTTTTTTCTAGCCATTCAATTCTGTTTCTTATAAAAATCAAAGGTCTTTATGGGACCAACTAAAGTAAGAATATTAGAAATCGCAAAAAAACTTCACGTTAATGCTATGGTTCAAGCTTTATCGAGTTTATAATTTAGTGAACTTATGAGAAAAAATGCTACTACAGAAACAGTACACAGAGGATTTCATTCAGTTCAATCTCATATAGACATCTTGGATTTTTATATTGATGAACAAGTTTCGCAACGGGATTCTATTGAAATAATTTTCGACGATTTGTTATCAATTGCTGAAAGAATTGTTAAAATCTATCCCTATAACAATTTTAAAAATGATGACTATCTTTCGAAATTCAATGTTTAGAAAGTTTAGAAACTATCATTCGTTTACCTGAAATTAAATTATCTAAATTTGATGGCAATTATCTTACATGGTTGAAATTCAGAGATAAATCTGATTTATCAATTATTTTAAACGCGTCAATGCCAGCAACAAATAAATTTCACTATTAAGATCTTCATTGGCAAGCAAGAGAAGTAATTCAGTCCATGGAATTTACAGCGATCGATTATAAAATTGCTTGGATCTCATTTGCAAACGATAGAATAATGTTAACGTACTCGTTAATAACCATTTTACATCATTATTTAGCATTGATACTTTAAAACACAAACCTAATAGAAACCTACGTTATATTGTAAATAACATTACAATAAAATTACGTTATTTAAACTCATCGAATCAACCTATTAACAAATGGGATACATTATATACACGGTTTCAACTAAATTAGATACTTAGTAACCTCTTTGCAAGTGGGGAGAAATTAAATATGACATGAAGGAATGTCGTTTCTTAAATTATTTCACAATGTTTTTGCGTAATCGCATATATTTGTTTGAAACATTTTTCTTTAATAAAAATAATAACGCAAACAGCATGCATCAGGATTATTCTAAATTTAATAAAAATAATATTCAAACAAAATAATCATTAGAATGTTTTTTCAATATTATCAAATGAAAATAAGTTCCCTTGCAACAAACCTGTTTGCCGATATTGCAAGGAAGGTCATAAAATTTTTGATTGTTCTAAATTTAAACTTTGAACCCTGAAAACAGAAATTTATATGTAAACTGTCGTCGTATGGGAAATATCTCGTCATAATATCGTCTTCTCGGATCTTGTCGAATATATGAACATAGACATAACACAATATCGCAATATAGAGTTTATCTACCACATCTTCACACTTCAAAATAAACAAGTACTTCTTGGTACCGCATTAGTTAAAATACACAATAAATTAAATTATAAACCTTACGTTGCTCGGGCTTTACTCAATGCAGGTAGTCAGTCATCCTTTATAACTGAAAACCTTAGGAACAGGTTGGCTTTATTCCACTTGATACGGTACCAGTTTCTAAATGACTTTAAATTTAACATTTCAGAAAGCATTCACATTCTTTGATCAATGTATATAATTTAAGCGTTAAATATTTTATTGTCCCTAAAATAACGGATCACTAGCCAATTTCTTTATTTGAATCTTTATCATTGTCAAGTACGATTAAACTAGAAGATATTGAATTCTTTAAGTCGTCGAATATTGACATTATGTTAGGAGCCGATGTATTTTACGAACTTATTAGTCCTGAACAAAAACTGGTAGGTCCAGATTTACCAACATCACAAAATTTTAAACTGGGTTAGTTTATTTAGATGCTTTTTAACGAAGGCAATACATTCGGATTTGGTCAGTGATCTCACTGTAGATGCATTATTATACATATTGTGTGTGCGTAGATTCCTTTCATGTCAAGGTAAACTTCATATTATTCATTGTGACAATAGAAATTTTGTGGTGGCAAATAATGAATTAGGTAGAATTCTCAAATCCTCTAAATCAGCGATAAAAACTTTTGCTTTAGAAGAAAGCATTCATTTTTCTTTTATTCCCCGTATTCTTCCAAGATAGGTGGTTTATGGGAAGCGGGCATAAAATCAACAAAATATAATTTAAATCGTATTTTGAGCAATGCTAAGTTAACTTATGGAAAGTTAGAATATTTTTAGTGCAGATAGAGGCTGCACATAATTCCCGTTCACTCACTCCCTTACCAACCGTTCCTAATGACCTATATTCCTTAACTCAGTGGCATTTAATAAATGGTCGATTTCTCAATTCAATCCTGTCAGCATCAATTCCCACGCATCTAATCAGATACGAACGCATTGAAAAATTAAGACAACATTTCTGGCTCAGATGGAGTAGCAAGTACCTGGCGGATCTACAGCATTACAGCAAGTGGTATCGTCGGCATGATCGGCGACCTGGCGATCCTAAAAGAAGATAACGCCCCTCCACATGAATGGAAAATGGGACGAGCAGTCAGGCTATTTCCCGGCCAGGATGGTCTTTACAGAGTGGCTGATTTTAAGAATGGCAGCGGCATCAAGCGAAGGACCCTCAGTTGGGTCTGCCTTTCTTCCTTGTGCGCTGATCGGGGCGATTAATCTTATTAGTCTGACAATGATTAATCCACCCAATCAAATCATAGCGCAGTTTCACCGTGTTGAATTTCTTATTTACTCACGCACTGCACTTTTGGTTCTTGCCGTGGCAACATCATGGTGAGCGCGCCTTCGCACCTTCATACTCTGAAATTTGAATTTATACTTTGCATTTTATAAAGTATAAACTTTACATACATCATTCTACGCTGAGCTTTTGCATTCGGACAAACCCTATTTGGCGTGAACAGTTTGTTTAATGTTATTTAAAGAGCGAATTTATTTATCAGTAAGAATTTTTTATTTTGTACTAAAAGGGCGGTAAAAGTTTTTTGCAATCCCTGAAATTTCAAGTTCTCTTATTTCATTTGGTATCATGGAGACTTTGATATTTGCAAGGAAGAGAATCCAATGGCACAACTTTTTCTTTTCAAAAATGACACAACTTTCTTTTATCTAGCTTACTAATCCAATTTGGTAATATAATTTACTACATGGATATAACATTTTTCAATTGCCAATATGACATGAACTATCTGAAATGCGTTTTCTGTTGACTTGCTGTTTTCAGTTCGTACGAATTTTTTTGCGAATCGATACAATAATCTAAGTGATAAAGAACTTCACTAATTTTATGATATCATTTTTTCGACTCTATATACCATGTTGCATGTAATCGCATGTGGTGGTAATTTTTTATAACATTCGATTTATTGCAATAGTTTTCCATATTAGTATACCTAGCCTATTATATTTAATACATAGTTACTCCTTTTAAAACCTTTTATAAAACATAAAACATTGCCTGTGTCATAAAATCCGAATTGTTCGTGATATTCGAGACGATTAGTAAACGTAATAACTCAGGGTTTTGACAGAAAACTTAATTTTTCATAATTTTTCCTTTATTTACAATATAGGATCTCCAATTATACTAATTTTAAGATATAAGCTTGACGGAACATTTTCTATAGGTTCATGTCTAAATAAAGAATTAAGCTAAAAAGTATGAAAAAGTGGCAGCACAATTTTGAAGTAATAATTAAATAAATTGTACAAATTTAGTGTCTATATCTTTACGGAAAAAGTTATGGGCATGGAAAGTATGTCTTGGAAATTGACGCTTGAAATCGGAACATGTGCCTAAACGAATTTGGCTTGCACAATGCTGCGTGCCTGGAATATTATTACATACTTTGATGCTGTGAACTGATTACGGAAATTCCACTGGTATACAACGATTTTATTTTAGTCTGAGGGCAATATAAATATCCGAAATGATATTTCGCTTTCTTAAACTAAAACAATAAATATAATGGAATTCTTAAGAACTGTCGAAGGGAAAAAATTGCACAAGATGCATAGAGAAAAAAAGATTCATCAGACATTGAAAATAAAAAAAAAGTTTATAATAAACAAACACATATAAAGGAAAATTATTTTTCAATGTTCTATAGTTAAGATAATGTAGATGTGTTTTAAATGTTAAATATACATTTATGAATTATTATACCTTTCGTTTATATATATATATATATATATATATATATATATATATATATATATATATATATATATATTACACGAGTTGAATAAACGGGATTTTTGCTTAAACAGAACATTTTATAAAAAATAAGATTCAAAAAGAACGTAAATCGTTTTTTAAAATATATAATTGTACGAAAGAGATTTAAGTTGAGCACAGAAACAATTATATGGAATTCCAATACTTTGATGCAAGAAATTATTTCTACGTCTACTTATTTATGAATGCCTAAACTAATTATTATGGGAAAACATCTGATCATGCGTAAGCAAAAAATGCGAAACCTTATACAATTAAGCTTTTTTAAACAGTATCTATATTTGATTACCGTGACAAGTCATATATCTGGACTAGTGAGTCTAAAACCAGCAATTTAAGGATAAAATAACATCGCTTTACACGCTATTACAAAACACCACCAGAGTCATCTCAAAACACTTCTAGGTATCCTTAATAATTCGACTGCTTTAAAAGACAGGCGAAAGTCCCCTAATAGTGATCTACAATCGTGCGCTTCTTACAAAAGCGTAACAGACTATTATAATTAAGTGTTGATTTATTCAATAAAAACTTAATTAATAATCAGCATTAAATAAACATGTACCGTCAATGCTGCCCATAAATTAGAAGCGCCACTCGTAAATCCGTTAAAACAAACAAAAATAACAATGCCGACGTAACGCGACACTGTCATGCAAGGCTAGCTGAATTTCGACGAAAATTAACATTCAGGCGGGCAACAGTAACGCATTCATCCTGCGATTTGTTTTACTATCACGTAGTATGCCGCGATAATTCTTTTGTTACTTGCAGCTTTCGACTAACAGTTACAGGATAGACATTATAGTAGCCGAAATATAGTTTCATAGTTTTAACAAAAAAAACTCCCTGGTAAAAAGCTTCCATGCTTCAAAGTTTACTCTTGCAGAAGATGTGCAATGTCGTATTATATTGTCAAAGATATATTATGCAATAATTGTGGAAGTAATTGGACTAATTTCCTTCAATACTTTAATATTTTTTACTTGATAAGGGACGACAAAACCCTCTAAAATGAAAAAGCCTAGCGATAGCGTGTTTAGAAAGATTTTCTTATCACAAACGTGATTGACACAGCGCATGTTGCTAGGTTAGGTAGCATATAATTTTACAAACATTGACGTTTCTTGCTAAGGTTCATTGATCATTTACAGATATACAAAGATAAAACTGCAAAACCAGTAAGACCATTAAATCAATGACCCTCAATTTATATCCTATAACTGCCAATTGATAACGGCAATTACATGGGAAAGTTATCATCCGACACAAATAATAGGGATAACGATTTTTTTTTACTTTTATCTCTGTCGTTGAAAGAAAAGTGAAACATTTTTTTTTTTCAAAATATGTCCCTTAGAATTTCCAAAGCTTGTGATGACTGTCTTCTAACCTTTGATTTTTGAAATTTAGTTTATTATAAAGAATGAACAAAACGACTGAAATTATTATACATGGTTTATTAAGAAAGCATTTAATATAATAAAAAATAAGTTATGCATTCACGTGTCATAAACGCCATTTAATAGTTATTAATGTGTTAATAACAAAATACAAATGTGTATTGAATGATGAATATTTCATTTCGAACAAAATAAATACATATAAAGTTTATAAGTACAGGTAAAAATGTTATAATTTTCTATGTAATTTCAAATGATTAAAACATTATTTAAATATTTCCAAAAAATTTATTTAAGATCATTTTGCCACATTTTTTAATTGTTCTATGCGATAATTTTTCACCTCAAAATTTGTCTGTCTTTCTAGATTGTGTCCAATTTCTTTGTGTGTTAATTTCCGACGGCTTCTAATTGGTTGTTTGTTAATTTAGCCATTGTAACAACTAAAACAATAATTACAATCAACAATGTTTATAGATAACATCAACAACTTCAAATGTAATATAAAAAAAAGTTTTACCAAATAAATGTAAATGTTTTTTTTGGAACTAGGGGTAAATTTTTCTCACCCCTTTCTAGGGGTTTAGAGAACTAGTCTTACTAACACAACATGAGGTGCGCTTGTAACGAAATGTCGCATAAGATTGAGAAAGAGTAAAGAAAACATTTGCCAACGCTAAGCAGAGTAGATTTGATTTAAAAAAAAAAAACTTTTTTGTTTGGGTTTTCAGAATAAAATTTAGGTAAGTGAAAGTATATAGTCTAGGATAGAAGTACAAAGAATAGAAATGCTAGTGCAATCCATATTATAAGTCAATTTTGGGCTCCATTACGACAATAATACGTCCTTGATAGTAATAGTAATTTTCTATACCTGTCAATAACGTATAAGAATAAAAATAATATATAATTCTTCTAAGTAGTTTAAGAACAAACACATTTTTGAAATATCCCACTCAAGTAGTGCAAGAAGGATGCACAATTCGTCGAATAAAGTATATAATACTGCTGAAACAGTGAGAGACTATAATGTATGAATGGACGAAACGAAAATGTAAGATATAATTGGTTAACTATATGAGTTTAAAAATTATAATTCTCACAATATCAATACAAATTCATTATACACGTGGAATAACATGAATCATCTTAACAGAACATAGTATTCCTCTAATCGTATTATGAAATGTTATGTTAAACTTAGACCCTTTTCTTTCTTAGGATTTCTTAATTCCAAACAAAAAACAAAATTCTTATGTCACTACTCAGATGGCCGTCTGTCTGTTTGTTCGTTAACTTGGAAATTTAGCATTGTTATAAAGTATGTTCACTAACATATATCTAAATAGTTACCACCCAAAGATAGTTATGTGGAAAATATAGGGGAGGCAAATAAATAACTCGATATTTTTTATGATATGCCTCGGGTGGAGTATCAATTGAAAGGACACAAGTGCACTGTCACACTATTTGTGTATCTATTATTCCGTACGTATATTCGCGTATATGTTACTAATCTGCAAAACACGTGTCACTTTGATATTTCTTCAGAGTGTCGATTGATGTGAAATTACTAAGGCGAAATGCATTGCATTTGTGCAAAAATTTTGAACTTCCCGAGATGCCTGGACGATGTAACATGTTTCAATTTTGTTTAAATTTTTATATTGAAAAATTTTTATTAATATTCAGATAGTTGTCAATAATAAAATATTTATTTCATTTTTTTATCACTAAATTTTTATTTACAACTAAATTAAACTACGTAATGTTTCATTTATTTGTGAATAAAAAGTAATGAATTTCCACAAAATTAACGCCAAATACATTCAATATTTTATTTTTTAATTATTATCAAATAATTTGTCACAGTAATATTTCTTAACAATATATTTTCAATTTTATAATACTGTTAGGCGACAAGAAGCAACACAGGCTGAATTAAGTCGGAAAGAACCGTGTAGATGCAAAACTGGCCGATTGGCACGTCGTGAAATGCTATCAGACCTTTTAATTTCCATTCAAATTATTCAAAGTGACGTAAAAGTAAAAACGTATTTGTAGTTCTATAATTATTAAAAACCTTCATGCTGTTATAATTAAAATATCACTCGGCTTAATTGATAATAGCAGTTCCGTCATGTACATGCTAATTTGCGACGTACATATAATTTTTTAACTAAGACTTATAGTGTACTAAACTATACGGTCCAATTGTAGCACAAAAAGCCTCATAAACAAAATATAATCAATAAACTAAATATAATTAATGACACAGACTCTTAGATTTCTTGTAGATTTTTTGTCATGTACAGTTGTTTGAAAATTTATTTTAGTTGCCTATTCCGATTTAATTTGTTTAACTCAATAATATTTCTATTGTCTAAATTTGGAGTTAATTAGAGATTAGTAATTTACACAGTCGAACTTTTTTGTAACTTTCATGTTGTCTATAATTTTACATTATTTCAAACTTATAAATGCACCCAGTGCACTCCGACTCTTTGAGCTTTAATTAAACTACTCATTACCTACATATTTTAAATAATATTACAGTACCTATTAGTTACTCGCCTCGACCTCGCACGGGTAAGCAAAACTTTAGATTTTGGCATATCCCGTCCCATGCCTATAATGTCGCCTACCTGAAAATATGACCATAAATGTTTAAAAACTTTCGTAGAAAGGTACGATATGCAAGAAAAATTTCATATAAATAAATCCAAGCAGATCATTATAAAAAAAATGACAAGAATTAAGAGAGTTTTGCTCTACAACTTTTGAAAAATTGAGTTAAAATATTGTTTTTTTTTTGAAACAGTAAAATTATAATTGCCTCAATTATTTCTTTAGATGTATAATTCCGTTTGCCTCTTGATTCAAATATTTCTGTGTATATTTATATATACTTATTTATTTTAAGTATCTCTACTTATACACGCATTATTAGTGTAATTATCCTAATTAATAAAGGTTTGTAATAGATAAATAAACAGGTTGAAAGAGTATTATTTGGCATTAGCATAGAATGAACAAGGTAATTCTGGTTTTATATAATGTTTAAAAATTCGCTTAAATATCTTAAAAAATTCAGGTTTGGATAATTGGATTGTCAAATATTCAACGGTGGTGTGACCATTTTGATATTATCAACTTATTACATTAATACTTGTTTAGCAGTGTGTAGTTTCTGTTGTCCGGCGAGGGTATGTTTATACAGCGGACAATGCACTGACGGGAGAGGGTTTCTATTCACTCGACCACACTCCGAATGATTGAGCAACTATACAAACTTCTCGCATTTTCGCCGATAAATATAGAAAACATATCGTTTGTCGGGGGAATGCCAGCGGACCGAATTGATACGGGTGCTAATTAATCGCAAGTTGTGTACAAAATGTTGTTTTTTTTATTTTTTATATCATCAGCATCCATTGAGATAAAAGTTTTTTGTTTAATTTAGATAATGCACTTAAGTGTCCATAGTCTATTCTTCTTATATTATGACGCATTTATATACTGTTTCATATACTGGTATTGCAATCTGCCGTCAGTTAATGCCGTCAGTTATAATTTTTTAAAAATTTTATTCAAAAGTACATAAAAAAATAAAATAAAATAAAATATATCAGTAAAAATGTGCTTGTAAAATCGAAATATGTTTTGTTTCCTTTAATATAACGGAATTAAATTATAATTATTCTTTGCAATCATTGAAACTTTATAAAAAGTTCTTTAAATTTATAAGACTTTCAATAACTTTACTCCAATTTGGATGTCATTTTAAATATTTAGGATATTTTTTGTACCAATAATTTTAGGAATAACGATTGAACGTTTTAAACCACTCTAAAATTATTTTAAATTCGGAATTCAAGAAGACTGACTTGTTTTTTTTAAATTTCTTAGGTAGCCATAATACATAGTAAATAATATATGTGTTTATGTTTATTTATATATGCATGCTAAGTTTCATGCTTTCGGTATAGCTGGCTAAATGTTAACGTCTTAAAAAATATAACGATAATTAAAGTAATGGTACAAATTTGAAAAGTAATATTCGCTATTTTAAAACAATTCATTTTTTTAATATAACTATGCAGTTTGTTGAGTAGAAATTTTGTTTTTGTAACATATGAACTATCGCAATAGATAAACTTGTACCTTTTAAATATTTCATTTATAGATAAAAAAATTGTCTTATTATGGAATATGATAGACTGCAAATTCTTTTCATCCCATATGTGCAGTTCGAAATTGATTTATATAGTCCCAGATGAAAAGTAAATTATTTTATAAAAACTATAGTAAACTATTGCAAATACCTATCATTCTACATAATTTTGGGAACTTAAGAATATTTGAAACGAGCGTGAGTACTAAAACGCGTATTCCGTAAAAGTAAATTTTTTCTATGTATTTTGAGTCCTGGGTAAGGATAATATTATATTAAGGTCTTGTTCAGAATTACAGTCACTGCAGTTATGTCGAAATATTAAAATATTTTGTTGATTTCCACATAGTTTAATTAATTATTAAGAACAACACTTGTTTTTTGCAAAATTCTCGCTTTATCACTGAAATATAATATTTTTCGTTAGACTAAGGGTAACTGGCGATAGTACATCATAAAAATAAATATTACGTACTGCGAGACATTTTTAAGTAATAGGATGAGACAGGGGATGTCAAGTTGATCCGCTAAGTGAAAATAAACAGGGAATGCTGTCACCATTAAGCTCCACTTTAGACGGTATTTCCTTTATTATTATCGTCAAGGTTACAACTAGTGTATCGGCATTAATTTGCAATGCTTTTTAATTTTATATTTTTCTATTATTTAATTGTAGTGATCCGAATATAACAAGTATAAAATTAACAGAACATAACTCTCTTTATGGCAAATTAAAAAAAATGTTTTGGAAATAATATTACTAATTAAAATTGTTTGGTGAGGAATAAAGCTTTTAAATTAGACATGTTTGAAAAATGTCGTATCCGGAACAAATTTATGATTAATTGGAACACAATTTTTTTAAAATTATTGTCTGTGTTAAATTATTGTAAATTTGAGAAGCAGTGAAAATTATTTTACCAATTTAAATCATATTTTCAGCGCAAAAGTGAATAAAGTTCCAATGAAATTTTAGACTTATTGCATATTGAATTTACATAACTTTTGTTTGCTTGTTTTCCTCTTTGCATATTGGTATGTTTGTGAAAAAAAAGTATTAGATTTATATTAATAGAGCTTTGGCTGCAATAACGCTTGATACTCAAGTTAGACTTTTGTTATAGTTACAATTAAATATTTCTAAGATTTATAATTAGTTATTAGCATACACTTTGTAAACTAAATATTTGTGACTAATTGTAATATGGTTAAATTTTTTTAAGATTCTTGAATATTTATCAGTAAATTGAATACGCAGTTAAGCACTGATATATGGGAATGTCAAAACAATAATAGCGATTCAGTTGAAATGTCAAGTTAAATATAAATTATTTTTACTCCAATTAAGCGTTTTTTTGAAGATATACTTCACACAAAACTTGTGTTAGCATCAGCAGAAAAGATACCTATACGTAATAAAATATTTAATTTTTACCATGAGTTTATAATTCATGTTATAAATTTAAGCATCGTGTACTTTTATTTAAAATTAACATAATAGGAGATATTTAATTCATCATATTAATTAGTTCTTCATATTAATTAGTTCTTCATATTAATGGAAGGAAAAAATTCAATGAGTTTGTTAAATACGCATCAGATAAAAAAGAAGAAGCAACCGCTTACGTTGAAAAAATTATATGAAACTACCACGCATAAGAAATTTAGGTTCTTTAGCATATAAAAAATAATGCTTATGTTAAAACCATTTTTAAAGGTATACAGTTTTAAATTAAATTTTAGCCTAATTTTGGAAAAAATTAATTTATTAGCATTTTATTTATCGGTGTAAAAATCAGAGGAAAACATAGAAATTTAAAAAAAGTAAATTAAGAGGCCTGTATAAGCCAGGTGAAACATCAAAGAAGGTGTGGCTTTCTCAAAGTGGGAGGAGACTGCGCTGCATTCGTATAATTTTTTTAAATAGTCCTTACTGTTTCACAGTTCTTGTTTATAGTCTGTTTCAAAAAGGTATATAGGACTGTAGTTCGTAATTAACAAATATGTATCACATGACGTTTCTGAAAGTACTTTTCGAAAACGAGTTTTCAAACAAAATGATTACTATTATCCACGAAGAGTTATATGTATATTTAGTAAGTTTTTTCTTAATTTATATGATTCAAAATTTTACTTATTTACAATCATATGAGGAATAAAATGCCTTTATTGTACCAGCAATATGTTGTGAAGAGAAACATAAGAACATTAATAAGTTACTTATGGAAATATATATATGTATATTTATACGTATAAAAAAATCGTAAGGAAGTCGTGTTAACTTATAGAATATTATTTCAAACAAGGTACAAAAAGGCCTAACAAGGCCCACTTTTTACAAAATGTTTGTAAAATCATTGCGTAAGATATCATAATGTATCAGCATGGAAGACATTGTTTAATTATGGTTTTAATATTTAAAAAAATATTTTATTGGGATTCAGTGTTAAAAAGGCACATTTTAAAAACATGTTTGTTAGGACCCTTGTTACTTGAGGTCTATTACACAACATTAGAAATATAAAAAATTATAATTGTTATGCGCCAAAATAATCATTTAGAAGCTTTAGTTTAAATCTAAATTCAAATTCTTAACACAACAATTTAGGCAAAATTAGATTGGGTTTTCTTAAATCTATGAAAACAGATACATGGGTTTTCTTTGATCTATTAAAACGGAAAATTGCATTAAAATACGAAATTCTTATAAAATGAATATTATTTTATCTTTTATCACAGCTCACATAACTTTGTTTAGTAATTTTTTTTATTTATTTACAATAATGTATCTAATAAAACGGCACTTGATTGATGTTAATAAACACACATATATCTCTTTATACGTATAATAAAATCGTAACGAAGTCGTGTTTGCATATCGAATATTTTCATCGTCAGACTCACAGACTCAGGCGTCACCGTCAGACCTTCTAATTTTCGCGCTCAAAAATTTTTCAAGAGAAGAATATATATATATATATATATATATATATATATATATATATATACATACACACACACACATATATATATATATATATATATATATACATCCACAGGTGTGAAAATCCTTATATTATTCTTTTTCAGGATTTCCTTAAATTCTTTCAAATTCATGCCAGGGTATTGGTCCGTTAATATCATATCAATATGATTATTCTGTGTTATATTTTTTATAAATTTATTAAAAAGTCAAAATATAAGCATATCTAGTAAAATTATCAACTAGAAGATTTTTTGTCGACCGTTATCCCTCCAATGGTATCAATTGACATAATTTCAAAAGGGCGTCTTGCTGGACCTAAATGTGATATTGAGCCATATTTCTACTTTCTCCTTGGTTTTTTTTTATGAATTTCACATTTATTACAAAAATGTTAATATTTTCAATGATATTCTTTGCTATTTAGAATGGGGTTATTTTATTTGTCATTTGTGTTTCACAATGTGGCAGTTATTATTATGAACGTTTTTTATTAGAGTTTTACTAAGTTCTTCTGGTAGTATTATTTTTTCCACCTTTTATCCTTTATGTATTATATTTCATCTTCCAATATAAGTTTGTTTTGACATTTTGTAGACCTTGATTCACGTTTTTGTTATATTTTATATCTACTAAGTTTATTAAATTTACTATTTGCAAAACGTCATCAGCGTTGTCAGAAGGACCTAAAACTGGATTTCTGGTTAAACTGTCTACTTCTTAATTTGATTTTCCTGGGCTACATTTATTACATTGGCATACATATTATGTTGTCACCGAGTTTTTCATCAGTTCTAACCTTAATGTTCATATTTTCTAATGGTTTATGATCTGCATATACCGTAAATTATTTTCCCATAAGCCAGTGCTGCCAATATTTTACAACTTCTTTTATTGTCGGACATTCTAGGCATATTGCCTTGTTCTTTATTTGAGCTTAAGTTAATATTTTTTTAAGTAAGTAACTCGTTTATTATCTCCGTTTTTATCTGTTTATTTTAATACCACTCCCACTCCTTTTATGCTTGAATCCGTGTAAATATTTATTGGTAGTTCAGGATCAAAAGTCTTCAGGGTTGGTTTTGAGCATAGCAATCCTTTTATCGTATCAAATAATTTCCGACATTATGCAGACAATATAACTTTCAATGTTTTCCATAATAAATGGTGTAACGGGTCCAGGATAGTTGTGGTGTGTGGTACGAACTTATGATGAAAATTTATTTTCCTAAGAATTGACGTATATTTTTTCTTGTTTCTGGACGTATAAAGTTTTCATCGCGATTAAATAATCGTTCAGAGGTCTAACTGATTTATTTTCTATTATGTGGTCTGAATATTTGATATAACGATTTGCAAAAATATATTAGGAAAATTTTAGTATAAATCTCTATGTAAGCATTGCCTTCGGTAATCTTGATAGGTATATATGTTCCTCAAAAAAATTTCGAAAAAATTTACGGCAATATTTTCTTATGATAATGCTCAATACGCTTTGGAAAATGGCTGGAGCAGTTTTAAATTCAAACTGGAAGCATGTCCACTGGAAATGCCCTTCTTGAGTTACAAATGAATTTTTGTCTGTCTTAAATTTTCGAAGGAATTTACCAAAACGTTGAATTTATGTCAAAAGTAGAAAAATATATACAGTTCACAGTTTTTTATCATTATATCTTCAGTAAATGGAAATGGTTGTGATTGAGGGATTACAATTTTGTTTAATTCTCTGAAATCTACACATAACCTTGTTTCTCTCTCATCTTCTTTTTTATATGCTAAAGTTACTGGAGCAGCAAACGGGCTATAATATTCCTCGATCAAGTTTTCCTTTAGCAGTTTTGATATTCGATTTTCTATTTCTCTTCTATCTTCAGCTGAGTATCTGTATGGACGTTTGTAACAGTACAGTATATGAGCTTCATAATCTCTTACAGTGTCGTATTTATCCTTGGCAAAGACTGGTTTGTATTTTTCTGTCGACTTATTAATTTCTGATTGTTAATATAAATCGAGGTGAATAACCAAAATTTCAGATTCATTGGAGTTTATGTGCTCATTGAAATTTATTGGACATTTTCTAGTGGATTTGTTTTCTTTTTCTTTTACCTCAGAGTATAAAAATATCCTTTTTAATTTTTGTTACCTACTACATCAGGAATTTTGACATTTGCTTTACTGGCAGTATCATTTTCTGAGTAGTTGTTGTCTTTCATGTCCTCTTAATTTGAGGTTATCTTCTTTTGTTTTTATTTGCTACATTATATCACATTTAATTCTTCATTTTGCATTAATTTGAAATGTTTAATGCAATCCAAACCAATTAGAAAATCGTAATAAATATTTTCATGATTAATTACAAAAATTTTCATAATTTTTTTTATATATTTTTGAATAATTTTAGTAATTTTAATAATATATTATATATTTTTATTTTTAATGTTTCAACTACATTTTCATTTCCAATGCTTCTTCTCACCATTAATATTTGTATATCACTTGTATTTTCTTTTGGTTGTATTTTAAACAATTACGATTGATTGATAACACATTTTAACCTGAATCACAAATTCTAGAAACACAAATTATAGATATATATATATATATATATATATATATATATATATATATATATATATATATTATCCGAAAAGTAGTTGATTGTCGTTAAAACAAAATTTAAAAGATGACTTTTTTTAGTAAATTAAAAATAATATTCATAATTATTGGTATTTTTTTTCGTAAACACGATATTTACCCACATTATTCAGCGACGCTCAGAGAAACAACCCGCGAACAGCTAAGAAGACATCTGGCTGCCAGGGTGAGCATCACGCTCCAGGCAAGTATTGAATGTGTTAAAAAGAGTTAGTTTTAAATAAGAATAAATACTTAATAAATAAAAGAAAAAATAAAAGAATGAATACTAATATATTAAAAATCAGTTGAAGCAATAAAAACTAATAATGTACATATAGACGCAGATAAATCCGTACGCTCGGTTTTAAAAAAATCTTTGGATATCAAAGATTTTGGTCATCAAGGTCCATCCTTTTTATTTTCAATTATATTTATGAAATTGTTATCATAAATTATTATATTTATGAATTAACATTATTCATACATATGTATAATAATATAATAATAAGACAGATAAAAAGATTCATAAATTGGTTAGTGAAAGAGTTAGTGAGTAGGTTATCTGTCATTAAATAGATTTCCGCATCACCCTTGAGGTACTGTGTAAAGGATTCGTCCCCATTATTTTGCATAGCAGGTCCTCAGAAAGCCTAAACCGTGAAGCCCAGAACTCCCCGTGCAAAAAATATAACTTTCAAAAATTTCACGAAAAGTTCGATAAAACGAAAATAGAAATTTAACCAGACACAAAATGAAAATGGCTTGATTTTGAACGTTAGAAAAATACAAAACCTTAAAATCAATTTCGACTCAATATCTCGTATGATAGTTTTACAATGTTCAAAAACATTTTAATTTCACTTTATTTCTTGTACAAATATCGATTTTTGCTAAATTGAACTTTTTTCAAAACTTTTGAGAAGGATTAACTTTTATACTTTTTAGGCATTTTCTTGTAAACAAAGTTCAATTTCTTATGGCAAAATTATAGAAAGCTAAAATAAAAATAGAAAATTAAAATTTTTTAATGAAGTCAAGTAATTATCATCTCAATAATTGATTAATAATAAAGCTGTATTTAAAATTAGACAAACCACCAATTCCTTTTAAATTAATTTGAAAAAAATTTCAGATAATGTAAATTGAAGCCATTTTTAGATTTAAAAAACGACTAAATTCAATTAATCAAACTGATATAAAATTAATGCAATCAAAAGATACCGATTGGAAAAATTAGCAGCATATTTAAATTGACCCTATAAGTATGTACTTTTTCAAGTGAACGATAACGCACTTAAGAAAATCAGCAGAGCATTTTTATGTATTAAATAAATTGTAATTGATAAACCTATAAAACAGCACTCTTTAAAATGTTAGCAGCATAATCTAATAAATGAAATCAATATTTTATTGATTAAACTAACCCGCATAGTGCTTAGATCGGCGGCATAAAAATCGCATATAAATCGACGGCAAAATTTAATAAATCAAATTAATCTACATTAATATGTAACATATAAAACTAAACGAGAGCATGCTTAAAAAATTAGCATAGTAACTTAAAAATCAAATTAAAATATGCTTGATGATACAGTCAATAAAACGCTTTCACACATAGGGTGTCAATTCAATTAGTTAAATCAATTTCAATAAATATAATATGTTAGCTAATCTTTTTTCCAGCTACAGTGATGTCAAAAAAATGGGTATATTATTTGATCTGTAACTTACTTGTAAGTTTTTTTTTATTATTTACCTAAAATAACCAACGTTTGCTTACTTTTACATATAAAGTAAATATCCCAGTTTTATAGTAAACCATCAACACAGAATAAAAATATATTAAACAAACCACGTAATGAACATGTGAAATTAATTCAATTCTGTAAAAAAATTCAAATGCACCTAAATTTGGATTTGGAATTATCAGTTAAATCATAATAAAATTTTCTATCAGTATAGATTTATGCTGCACATAAGACTTTTTTATATGTCATTTAAAATACAAAATGATAGCGTGTTTTATTTTATGCAATATATAGCCATCGCCTGATCGTTTGCTGAACATGGTGCAATATTATATTATTATACGATTAGTTTTAAATTTACTTACATCCTGCTTGATTTTTAATTTTAATGTAAGCAAAAAGACCAAAGAATGTTTTACGAGTACGTTTTACGCGCGTAACAGCCACCCATGATAAAAATGTGCATCAATGATTTTCTCCTATTCGAACGGAATTTACATTGAACATAATATCTATAAATGTATTTTCATGAAACAGTTAATATAAATTATGTTTTTTATAATATCTGTGAAGATCTGTTTAACAATTAAATTAATTTATTTAGTATTTTTGGTTATTTCAACTTCTGTTTATTTTAAATTAAAACTCGGTTTTATTTTCTGAAAACGCGAAATATTTTTTCGACAGCCCGCAAATCATTGCGAGGGATTATTTTCTTGAAAAAACCTTTATCCATAATTTTGGTTTATTTTAAACTTATATTAACTATATTCATTCCGAATTTTAAGGTTATGGGTGTTATTTTTTATTAATGCAAAGTATTTATTTTCAACGTTCGAATAGAGGTCGATGATCTAACGAATTTTCAAAAATTTTTTAACATATACGTCAATCAAAAAATGGGGCAAACAGACAAAAAATCTAAAACTTTTATTAAACAACGCGTTACGTACAACTTTTTTGAAAATAAAATTTTAAGTACAGAGTATTTTCTCATTACTATTTTATCATATGTTTATATATATATATATATATATATATATATATATATATATATATATATGTATATATATAATGATACGATAACACAATAAATGTAAAGGCTAAATTTAAGAACATAAATCTAAACGCTAATGCATCTAAAATGTTATATATTGTTTTTCAGTTGACTCTATTTAAACGCCTTAATAGCTTTAATATCTCACCGATAAAGAAATTTGGCAAGTTTTTACGATGTGTCTGTGCTAAGCTTCCACGACACAAGACCCTCTTCAAAGGCTGGCGATCGAATGACTGAGACTGTCTCGCCCAATGTGGAGCCGGTTGTAGTGGGGTAATATTGGGAGAAATTTATGAAGAATTTTATTTTATTAGAGAAGAATTTTATTTTTTGATTTAAGAAACTGATTAACTTTGCAAATACGATGAACTTTCTATGGCCAAAGAAAGAAGGAGACAAAAGGAAACCATTATAAGATTGTTAAATTTTTCATTTATGTATCTATTTAATCAATCCAATGTTATCAAAATGAAATTAGGTAGTGATTAACCGTAAATATAATTTTTTTTATATTAACTGGCGGGAAACATTTAGGACAAAAACCATTAGTTTTACTTTAGCTGTACTTTTCGACGATACATCATTTGTGAATTTTTGTTGTAAGATGAATTTTAGCAACATTTTTTTACTATTTGAACCACCACCATTTTGAGACTTGATTAATTGTGTTTGTTATTAACCACTGAGAAGTTTTCAGAACATTGTCATGTCCTCCTGGTTATAATATGTAAAAAAATAGTTAATTGAGATGAGTCAAATGAACTTAAACTCGAAGGGTTAATGTTACCCATCGAGGTGTTTCTACAACCACCTATCTTCTTCGCCATCGGATCGTACTAATTATAATATGTAACTAATCGGTACATTGAGACAAGTCAGTCAAGTTCAAATTCGATGGATTTACTCTTAGTATTTGTGAAGTTCTCATTACCACCTCTCTCTTTCATAATTAGAGGTTTCCAATAATAGGTCACAGTACCAAAGGACTATTTGAGACCAATTTAAGGAGTCTCCAGCTCGACAGGTTTAATATTAATAATTGGGTAGTTCCTATGATCACCTCCTCAATCACTATCATGGCAATTCCTTATTAACACTGTAACAAATGCAGTAGATTTTTAAATAATTTTCGAAACTAAGTTGCATGTGTCGTTGCTTACTTGAGTAATAATGTATTGAGTGATGTCCTGATAGCCAAATACTTAATAGAAAACGGTTTCCGTCTTGTTTTCGCCGAAACAGATGTATATTATGCTCGCACTGTTAAAATATTTTTGCATGTATTGCCCCGAACATATATCCGTGAATATATTTTGAGAATCTTCAAAGCAAATGACACTTCGATTTTTATTTATATTATCCATAGATGCAAAATTATATCTAAATTCTTTTGTTCTTTTATAATGAAATATTTTTATTTGATCGACAAATGAAAATAAAAAAGGAAATATTCAGTTTTTAATATTAAAATATTGGTTTAATTTTATTACGATATTTATGTGAAATAATTTATCATCGAAATATTCCTTAAAAATCTATTGAAAATATGATTTAATCATACAATACTGTTAGCCAACAAGACACGAAGCTGGCCCATGGCCCGTGTATTAAATAATTCATATCAGAAGTAGACAAACGTAAGAGTAAAAGACTCCCTTTATAATATAATCATTAGATTGCTTCACTGTAATAATTAAAATATCATTCGGTTTAATTGTTGGAAATTAGTAAATTAATAAGCGAAGTTCCGTGCTTCAGGAACATGACGATTTTCAATTTGTATGTAAATTTTTAATTAAGACTCATCGAAAACAAAACTATACGGCCCAATTTATAGCATAAATATACTTGTAACAAACAAACTGTAATTGGTGACGAACATTCTTAATTTTTTGTAGATTTTCTGCCATGGACAATTGTTTAAAAATTATTTTATTTCCCTAAACCGATTTAATTTGTTTAACTCGAAAATACTTTTATTGTCCAAATGTTCAGTTCATTAGAAATTAGTAATTTACTCAATCGAAATTTTTCTAACTTTTCAGTTCGTCAATAATCATACATCACTTCACATGTCACATTTATTAACCATTCAACAATTTATAAATTCACGCGGTGCACTTCGACTCCCTTTGCTTTACTTTATGTACTCATTACCTACGTGTTTTGAATAATATTACAGGACCTATTAGTTACTCGTCTCGACCTCGCATAGGTAAGTAAAAACTTTAGGTTTTGGCACGTTACGTCCTACTCATATAATGTCACTTTTGAAAACCCGATCATAAATTTTAAACTATTCCTCAGAAGGCGACGATATTAAAGAACATTTCATCTGGAAGAATCTAGGCAAAACACCATAAAATTCAATTTTCCAAGAATAGGGAAAGTTTTGCTCAATAATCTCTGGAAAATATTGTTTTATTTAAACAGTACAAATCTGTTAGCCTTAATTAGTCCTTTATATGCATAATTCCTTTCGTCTCTCGATCGGAGTAATTCTAAGTATGGGTATTTCTCTATATGTATTAATTTAAATACATTTGTTTGTTCACATAATTAACTTCAGATTGCCACAAATGGGTCTTTTAATTTATAGTCTGACTCACTAAAAATTTTTTCCGGAAATTTTTTATATAAACCTTGTATATTGGTATGTAACAAATTTATAAAGAAATCAATAAGTAAATAAGGCTTTATATTGGGTAAATAAATGGGTCAAGCAATTATTATTTGCTTTCAGCAAAGTATGTGTTTACAAGGTAATTCATGTTTTACATAATGTATATAAATTCACTTAACTGTTAAAAAATCATATTTGGAATAATAAATTTGTCGAATATTCAAGGGTGGGATAAACATTTTTTGATCATTTTGTTCTACCTGGTTAATCAAAATTTCTGAACAGCGGACATTGTCCGGCGAGGATGTTTTTACATAGCACACAATGGACCAGCATCAGAAGGCTTTTATACACTAGACCGCTCTCCGAATGATTGAGCGACTCGGCAAGCTTCTCGCATTTCTCCCGATAAATGTAGAAAACATAAAGATTGTCGGGTGAGCGCCAGCGGGCCAAATCGGTTAGAGAGGTAATTCGTCTCGAGTGTTGTACAAAACATTGTTTTAGTTTTTTTAAAATTAGATACTGATTGAAGTGAAGTTGAAGGCAGATATAGACATTCTATAGACATGGAAATTCTATAAAATGTCCTTTATCATTATCGTTAATTTTCTGAATTGCGTATCGACATTAATTTGTAACGTTTATTAATTATATTTTTTCATTATTTATTGCTAGCTGATTAAAAAATCACCAATAGGCATAGCACTTTTTATGCCAAATGAGATTTTCCTTTTCAGTAATTTATTTTCAAATTAATTTAGTTACGTAAAATTGTTTGCTGAGGAAGAAAGCTTTTATATTGAATGTTTTTTGGAAAATGTCCTATCCAGAACAAGTTTATAATTACGTAGTACCCATGTTTTTTAATGATTGTCTATCTATTTCCTACAGCAGCAGGGAATATTACGTTACCAATGTAAATAAGGCTTTCAGCACGATAGCGAATAAAGTTCAAAATAAAACCTAGCCTATTTTTTATCGAATATTTTTTAAAAGATTGTGGGCTTGTTTTTCTCTATGTCTGTGTGCTTGTCTGACAGAGTACCGCGCAGAAACTACTAGCTTAGTTAAATAATTTTTGGGTAGAATAATGCCTATGGTTCAAGTTAGACTTTAGTTTTTGTTGAGATTAAATATTTGTAAGGTTTATAATTGAATACTAGCACAAATATTCTAAATTAAATATTTGTTACATGTTGTAATACGATTAAATATTTGTAATGTCCGCTGTACACTCCCACCGAGATATACCGAGACAGGCCAAGAGCGAGTGTACACATGTTGCCACTCGTCTCGTTTCGCGCTCTACGCTTTGGTCTGGTGGCTCTCTGTCGGCTGCCAGTTTTTCTCGCCTCTCGGGCAACACTCCCGCCGAGAGGCTCTCGGCGATTATGTACAGTCGGTGTAATATTCTTGAGTAGATATTACTAAATAAAATGCGCGATTAAGCAAAGAGAAGGTGCAAGCGCCTAAATCTTATGTTGAATGAATTATATGAAACTCCCACGTATAAGAAATTTAGGTTACTTAGTAAACAAATAATACAAACACAATTAAAACAAAGTAAAATCTTTAAATTAATGGAGTTTTAAATAAAATTTTAGCCTGAGTTTGGAAAAAATAATTATTCGTATTGTATATGACGGTGTAGAAATTTGCCTAATCAATCATATGATGGTTTTGAAATTTATTGAAAAGTTAATTATGGTAGTTGTCGTGTGACTGTGAAATTCAAAAATTACACATTTGCGGAAAAAATTTAAGAAAATATACTAGAATATATATAAAATATATATTATATATATATATATATATATATATATATATATATATGTATATATATAAAACAAACTTTTTTATTTAAATATATAACATGAAATCGTTTATAAAAAAGTTACTACCCATCTTGCTTTTTAAAGTTATTTTCAATGAAATTCTGAAAAAAATAAAGACAAGCCATTTTAACATTTGAGAATCCCCACAAAAGCACAGGAGAAGGTGGAAAAAAGAGAAAAATGCTGAAATTTATTTGCGATTAAAAGAAAATATATTTCCTACGAAAACGACTGATTATTGTTTTCTAGTGAAAAATGCGCCTCCAGGCTTCGGCATTTGATTTCGCTTTTTCGTTATCTATCATATACGATTTATTATACCTGACAAATAATTGTGAAATTAGAGCATGAAATAAAATTATATATTTAATATTAGCTTCGAATAGGAATACAAATATTTACCATATATAATTCTTTACTAGAAAAAGGTATCCTTAACGAATATAATCATTTTTTCATGAAGCAATATATTAGCAAAGTTATGTGGTAGAAAATGTTTTGAATAATATATTCAGTAGTTTGAAAAAAATTATAAAGTAGTCGTAATTATAAAGCTTTATAATAACAATTCAAATTACCGGTTTTAATTAGTAGTTTTATGATATTCACTATGACAAGGAACTGCACAATTAATTTTTCCTTCAAATTTCGTAGGAAAATGTAAAAAAATTCAAGATATCAATATAATAAACTAAGAGAACTGGGAGTAAAGGTTCGCTAGAATGGGTTTGGCCTTCGTTTTTTAATATATAAATAAGGGAGGGAAAAAAAATTATCATCATACCTCCCCTTAGTTGGGTTTTAGTACCATCGTATAAAGTTCATGTTCCTAAACAAAGCTCGTTTTTTGCATAAAATATATATAATACGATCATATAAAATGCAGAGCCTCCGCATAACTCCCATTATCCTAAAGCAAGTCCAGTATATCCGACACACAGTCAAACGACGAAAACTGCGAATACTTTTGACGGCCTTCATTAAAATTTTAATGCGCCGGACATTAACTAAAATTAACGTGGGTCACCACATATAAGGACGGTGAGACGAGAGAAGTTAAAAAAGTTTTATCTGGCAGCCCCTTGACAGCAATTTGTGGTTACGGCCGAACGTGAACTACCATGTCATCATGAATATTCAAAAACCTATCCCACCCTTCCGCATGTATCCAGTGGAAAACAGGGTTCGCGTACATATTTCTGTTATATTTTGCTGTCCACGTTAAGATTGCAAACTCGTTCGTAGATCTTAATAGCAGGATTGATTAACGGGAATATCAATAAAACGAAGTGTACAAAAGGGTATAGTGTATGATTGCGATGATTACAATTTACATACGCAAAATCATTAATCGGAAATAATGGACTTATTTTAGGCAAGTATAGAAATATCTATAATAGGCTTTCGTAGCCATTAGCGAAGAACGGAACCACTATAATCTGTTTATTTTTCCTTATGGCGCAGCATCCTGACTGTACGAAACAAGTTCAAAGGTAACAAAATTTTATACAAAACTGTAAAATAATCATGTCAGTAGAAATAAACTATATTTTTCATATTTTTCATGGAACTACCCTTGCATGAAACTTTGGGATGAAAAATGATTTTCCCGCGGACCTGTCAAGTGGAGTAAGATACAAAAAGTCTGTGGAAATACAATCAACAATAATAAATAAGTTCATCAACGTCCACTTCGTCCATTGCAAGATATATTCCTATCCAATATGCACAATGGGACTCGATATATTTGGCAGGCGGGTTGGTAGCTTCTCGTACCAATCTGTGGTACTTTAGTTACTCGATTTCAAATACATTTCCAACTCTTTTCGATGAGAGTCCAGGAATCAACCTTGGAATCACGTGATATAACGCGACGTTAAAAGTTCAGCTACGTATATATAAGTAGATACGTACCTCGTAATTTAAAGTTCAAATAATATTTAAAATGTTCTTGATTTGACCAAACTAATCTTTATAATTTATCCTTATAAACTTATGAAAAAGTAAGAGTCAGTAGTTGATTTGCGGTAAGATGGCTTAGAGATGATATTGTGTAACATATATTTATGTTGGAAAAAATAATTTAAAAAAAAAAAAAGAATACTTTTATAAGTATGGCCCCGAAAAATATCAGTTATTGAAACAATACAAAACACTAAAAATTGTAACATTATGGCATTACTAAATCCTCCTTTAATAGTTTTTTCATATTTAAACTAATTAATAGATTTATTGGATAACGCAATGAGATAATATTAATGAAGAAAGTAAAATATAAACATAAAGGTAAATTTTTCATAGAGATAATACTTGATGAAGAAAGTAAGATATATATATATATATATATATATATATATATATATATATAGATATAAAGGAAAAGTTAAATTAGAATAGACTACGAATTCACGGTGGGTATAATAATATGGATAGAATAACGTATATTTTTTACTAACGGATATCAGGCCAATCATTGATTTTAAATAATGTTCAGCTAATAACTGAGAAAACAATTTATAACGAACGAAACTTAATTTCTCGTTCCATCGACTTATTTCACAACAATGGACACTTATTTCATTTTATAATTTTATCGGTTTTCAGTTTGATTTATGGGATTTTCTCTATTATTTTTTAAGTTACACTTTTTTCTGTCTGCCAAAATGTAGTATGTTTAAAATTGCAATATTCATATTTAGATAGTTCATATCACAGGAATTTTCCCATGTAGTAAATTATACATTCTCAATAGCACACACTTTTTTGAAGATTACTAGCGAAATAACTGAATAAAAGGTATGGTAACTCTTTAGTACAAGTTCTTAATTTTTCAAATAAGGATCCATCGAATTTTCTATTATTCTTAAAATGTTCAAATTTCATAATATTATCGTTGAATGCTCGTAATGAAATTTTTTTAACATTAGAAAATTCAGTATAAATTAAAAAAATAATTTGACATGTCTGTAATATTTTTTATGACAAAGTGTCGTTTTACAATATAAAAAAAAAAGCTAAAAACTACAAAGTATTCAAAATCACTTCTACGTATATGGCAATTGTACAGATAAAGGATGTTGAATATTTTGTTAAATATTTATGTATCAGGTTTTTCTTTATTCAAAGTCAATCCATATTAATATTTTTTTATACCTTACCTATATTTTTAGGAAAATATTAATACTCTTATTTGTTTTCATGAAGATTTTTGGGTTTTCATTTCCAAACGCTTAGTAAAATTTATACATATTTATTGAAATGTATTCAAATATTGTTATTGTTATATTGTGAATATTACGCATATTAAAAATGTATCTATCAACTTACTTGACGTCTATAAAATTTGACGTATTCCTAAAATTTCTCAGACAAATTGTTTTCAAACTTCATTCCGTTGTAAATATTGGCGTAGAATCTTTTAATCAAACCGATATCTCTATGTGCAAAACCTATATTAATATCTTTATAAACTTGACGAGTAAATAAGAACATTGATGAATTGGGTAACTCTTGCGTGGAATTTTATTTAATACGAAGCTTTGAATGATAATCATGTTCAGAAGTATTAATATCTGTACGTAACTGCCCTTTATCATTATAATTCAGTGGTGCAGCGGTATTTTTGACTGATGAAAAACATAGGTACATATTAGTTACATCGATTACATATGCAAAGTTCATATCAAAACAAGGTTTGCATCCAAACATTATATAAAAATGGGGTATTATATATCCATCACATATTTCACAGTCAATTTGCTCTGGTAAGGTTATGTTTGATAATGTCCACCGTTTTGGTTTAGGCTTTATCCGAAATATAGCGCAGTGCTATTAAAGAATTTTCATAGACGCATACGCATATCCTTGATTTATTTACATGTTTTAAATTTAAATAAATTTTACATGTTTTAATCTTCATATAAAGAGTAGCGGATCCGTGAGTGCGACTGAGTCTATTTCATTTACCAAAGCGATCACTCGTGCCTTGTACCAGGAAGTGTAATCAACGACTGAATATTATCCCTTGATATTCAGCTAACTATTCAATATCTTCTCGTTCCATCATCGTTTCATCTACATGTATGAAACTTTTGTTATTTCCCCTACAATAGAAGCATTTCAAGAAATTGCAATTCCTTTTAGAGGTCTCTTTTGGCATTACAATTATATAGAATTGGTGATCGATAAGAAAACAAAAATATATGATACATTACGATTGCTTAGCCTATCTGAGTTTAGCCTGTTTTTATTGTTTGAATTCAAAAATTAATATTTTTATTTGCATTCCATAACACTGACAACCAACTTATTTTTTCTTCGAAACAAAAATAAACTCATTTCATATTTTTTTCTAGCTTCCGTTTCATATGCATTTATAGTTTTTTGCAGTTTTGGTTTAAATTTTTTTTAATTGTACGAGTTTTGTTTTAAAAGTAACTGACAAAATTTATAATTGACATAAGTCTAATAAATATGTTGTATTAAAAATAGCATAAGTTTACAAAGTTGTTTTAGCATCCGGCGCACGACATTATTACTAGTTTCAGACAGAGTACGTGCCTCTTGCTTACTTTAATGCAATTTTTCGACCACTATGCGCTTGAAACAGCTCTATATTATATTCATAATTACTAATATATATTTATTTTTATAATGTTATGAGAAGTTTTATTAATTTCTGGCCCTTTAGGTGTCAGGCGTTAATTAATTGTAACGCGACACCACTTCGTTGTTGCATGCTCATTTCTTTATGAACTCGAGAAAGAAGCATGTACTAAGTACTTTAGTTATATTCAAGGAAAGAGAAAAATAGTAAAATGAAATCTATTACAAGTTAATATTTTTTGTTTCCCCGAGAGCTCAATCTCTCTGATCTAATTCAATATACGTATCGACGTCAAAAAAGATTACAACATAGATAAAATGTTATATTATTGACGTATATACTCACGTAATAGTAGATGTTTCTTAATATCTAAACTATCAAATTCTAATATCTAAAATATTTATAACAATAAAACAAGGGAAAATTAGTCATAAATTTCTACGAGCAGAAGCAACAATTAATTGTTTGAGATGAAAATATGGAAAGA